>OZ038316.1:3000419-3077339 GCA_964035775.1 Osedax frankpressi | reverse complement strand
CCTCCCTCCCTCCCTCCCTCCCTCCCTCCCTCCCTCCCTCCCTCCCTCCCTCCCTCCCTCCCTCCCTCCCTCCCTCCCTCCCCTTATCTCTCTCTCTCTCACCTCAGCTATGCCGTGATGACATTTCGTACTGAAGAGAAAGCTAGAAATGTTGCAAATGATAATAGAACTCTGATGCTTGCTGATGGAACACAATTACTTGTTGTTCACTACGGGTCTAATGCAGTACCCCCGAAAACTCTCAGTTAGCCCCTCTTAACATTTTGCTAACCTTTAGCACATCTTAGACCTTTTGCTAACCTTTAATACTCTAGTTATCTCCTTCTATACTCCCTCTACATTATCTCATTACTCACTCTCTTATCTCCCTCTACATCTTCCTTCATTACTCACTCTATCGCAGAAGCTCTGCCTGATGACTCCAGGTTAAAGGTCATTGGCAATATTGCTCGTCTTAAAAGAGAATATCATCAATATTGCAACAACAAGAGTGACAATATTGACTTCCATACGGTCGAAAATAATATTTTTGTTAGTATCTCAGATATACCCTAATCATATAGTCTATACTTTTACTTAGACCCTACTCTACCCTTTTATTTAAACCCTACTCTATACCTTTATTTAAACCCTACTCTACCCCTTTATTTAAACTCTTCTCTAACCCTTTATTTAAACCCTACTCTACCCCTTTATTTAAACCCTTCTCTACCCTTTTATTTACACTCTCACTGATCATTTTGTAAAATATTTCTTTTGGAAATATCCAATTTGTTATAATTAATAGTCTAATTTTTCTGTATTGTTATGATTTACAAGTTTTTTTGTTATATTCATTATTCAAAAAGAAATGTTTAAGATGATCTTAATTTTAATATGTATCAATCTTAAATAAAGATCTTTGTAAATTCTTTTTTACTACAGAATTTTAAAATTTACTTTTGAATACAAATTATATTCTCAATGATAATTTCACGATTTAGTGATTTCTTCTTCTGCATTGTTCATAGATTTGCAATCTCTACTGGTCAATTGATATTTTATACATTATATTCTTTATTTATTTCAAAAAAGTAGCACCTGACAATAATTGTAATGAAATTTTGATTTTCAAATTATTTTTTTTAAGAAAATTAATTTTTGATAATTTAAAAATACATTTATATTGGAACGAGTAATTTCACTTTTGATTAAGTTTTAACTTTCTGGGGAGTACTCTAAATTGTATTTACAACTCTGTATGGATTATAAATTTCTGAATTTCATGCTTTTCTAAAAAAGTAAAATTCTAGACTCAATAATTGAAATGTTTTATTTTGTTTAATGATTTATTTTGTTTAATGATTTATTTTGTTTAATTCTCATTGATTACAAAATACAAAATATTCAATAAAATTAATTTTTAGAAATTCCAAACTTTAATTTTAAATAACTTTTAAATTCTAATAACTTGATAAAGTGATTGACATCAGATATTAAGAATTAAGCATTCAATATTTGAGATTTGACATCAAATATAAAATATTAAGTATTGTTTACAAAATATAGATGACCAGCAAATAATTAAATTGCATGATTTCTTTTATATTTAATAATTTTTATAACTCATGAAAGAATTTGATACAATTAATACATCATTATATTATACCACTCTATTGCATCACTAAATTTTGTCATTCTATTGTATAACCCTATTGCATAACTGTATTAAATCACTCTATTGTATAACCCTATTATGTCTCTCTATTACATTACTATATTACATCCCTCTAGTGTATCACTCTATTATATAACTATATAACATTAATCTATTGCATCATTCTGTTGCATCATTCTGTTGTATTATTCTGTTGTATTCCATAAAAGAATCCCAATCATAATTTAAAAAATATTTTGTATTGTTTTTAATTAATGATTTATGTTCTCATTCATAGAATTATTATTTTTATTTATCACAAAATCGTACCTGTTTATCTTTTATTGAATATTAACTAATTGTAATTTACTTTATTTGTACTAGATTCATTATTATTTTATATATTTTATATCTTTATAAATATTAATTGTATAAACATTATTACATATTACAATTTGTACAATATCATACATATTAAATAATGCAATTTTATCATTCTGTATATCAATAAACTATATATAAAGTATATTCAAATTATTCAATTATTTAGTATCATGGCAATTGAGTAAATGTAATAGTTTGGGAATATGATATTTAATAATTTTAATATTATCCAGCCATTTCATATTTTCCATTCTTATATTTATGTTATTCTTCAAAATACATAGAAACAACCCTCTCACATTTCTCCCCGGTATCTTACATCCCCCTACCCACATATCTAACCTATCGCATGACCTATTGTACCCGTCACATGACCTTTAACCTCTCGCATATTAAATCCTCTCTAATGCACCTCTATTACAACCCTGACTACATCACCATTAACCAACCCTGCTCAACCTCCACTCAACCCTTATACTAATCACGCCCCCTAACCATACCCAAAACCACGTCCCCATAGCGTACCGAATACACCCTTCTCAGGCTAATTAATGATGCCAGGTTGAGGGAAGAAGAGGGATTGGTCCCCATGCCCATTGATAAGATCTTGAACCAATATAGAGGGTAAGCTAGACTTCTATTTATAATTATCCAGGAAATCATCCAGGTCATTGTAGTTTTTATTGTTATATAAAGTGAAAATATATTATGTTTATATTTTATTTAAATAATTGTATAAGATTACATAATAGTTACATCATCTGGTTACCCTGGTTGTATAATAATTATATCATCTGGTTACCTGGGTTACCTCAATATTTTCCTTGTGATATTTCTAATTTGGTTAATGAAATAATTCTTAATTCTTAAAACAATTGGCTTTGATTTTATTAAATTAAATATTTATTAAATTCACTATTTATAAAAATCTGTATTCTCAATCGACCTCACCGGCAGTCCTCTACATGATATTGACCTTCGACCCCTTGTCCATACAGAGCTAAGCCCCTTCTGGGAATTAATCCCTATCAGGAACATTTCCAAGGCCACGACACCTCACCCAATCAACACTACAGAAACGTAAACCAAAACAATCGTGGAGGTGGAAATTTTCAACGGGGGTTAGTGGGCAGTGTAGCTCTGGGTTAGTGGTTATTATAGCTCTGGGTTAGTGGTCAGTGTAGCTCTGGGTTAATGGTTATTATAGCTCTGGGTTAGTGGTCAGTGTAGCTCTGGGTTAGTGGTTATTATAGCTCTGGGTTAGTGGTCAGTGTAGTTCTGGGTTAGTGGTTATTATAGCTCTGGGTTAGTGGTCAGTGTAGCTCTGGGTTAATGGTTATTATAGCTCTGGGTTAGTGGTCAGTGTAGCTCTGGGTTAGTGGTTATTATAGCTCTGGGTTAGTGGTCAGTGTAGTTCTGGGTTAGTGGTTATTATAGCTCTGGGTTAGTGGTCAGTGTAGCTCTGGGTTAGTGGTTATTATAGTTCTGGGTTAGTGGTTATTATAGCTCTGGGTTAGTGGTCAGTGTAGCTCTGGGTTAGTGGTTATTATAGCTCTGGGTTAGTGGTCAGTGTAGTTCTGGGTTAGTGGTTATTATAGCTCTGGGTTAGTGGTCAGTGTAGCTCTGGGTTAGTGGTTATTATAGCTCTGGGTTAGTGGTTATTATAGCTCTGGGTTAGTGGTTATTATAGCTCTGGGTTAGTGGTTATTATAGCTCTGGGTTAGTGGTTATTATAGCTCTGGGTTAGTGGTTATTATAGCTCTGGGTTAGTGGTTATTATAGCTCTGGGTTAGTGGTTATTATAGTTCTGGGTTAGTGGTTATTATAGCTCTGGGTTAGTGGTTATTATAGCTCTGGGTTAGTGGTTATTATAGCTCTGGGTTAGTGGTTATTATAGCTCTGGGTTAGTGGTTATTATAGCTCTGGGTTAGTGGTCAGTGTAGCTCTGGGTTAATGGTTATTATAGCTCTGGGTTAGTGGTTATTATAGCTCTGGGTTAGTGGTCAGTGTAGCTCTGGGTTAATGGTTATTATAGCTCTGGGTTAGTGGTTATTATAGCTCTGGGTTAGTGGTCAGTGTAGCTCTGGGTTAATGGTTATTATAGCTCTGGGTTAGTGGTTATTATAGCTCTGGGTTAGTGGTCAGTGTAGCTCTGGGTTAGTGGTCAGTGTAGCTCTGGGTTAGTGGTTATTATAGCTCTGGGTTAGTGGTTATTATAGCTCTGGGTTAGTGATCAGTGTAGTTCTGGGTTAGTGGTTATTATAGCTATGGGTTAGTGGTTATTATAGCTCTGGGTTAGTGGTCAGTGTAGTTATGGGTTAGTGGTTATTATAGCTCTGGGTTAGTGGTTATTATAGCTCTGGGTTAGTGGTCAGTGTAGCTCTGGGTTAGTGGTCAGTGTAGCTCTGGGTTAGTGGTTATTATAGCTCTGGGTTAGTGGTTATTATAGCTCTGGGTTAGTGATCAGTGTAGTTCTGGGTTAGTGGTTATTATAGCTATGGGTTAGTGGTCAGTGTAGTTCTGGGTTAGTGGTTATTATAGCTCTGGGTTAGTGGTTATTATAGCTCTGGGTTAGTGATCAGTGTAGTTCTGGGTTAATGGTTATTATAACTCTGGGTTAGTGGTTATTATAGCTCTGGGTTAGTGGTCAGTGTAGTTCTGGGTTAGTGGTTATTATAGCTCTGGGTTAGTGGTTATTATAGCTCTGGGTTAGTGGTTAGTGTAGTTCTGGGTTAGTGGTTATTATAGCTCTGGGTTAGTGGTTATTATAGCTCTGGGTTAGTGGTCAGTGTAGTTCTGGGTTAGTGGTTATTATAGCTCTGGGTTAGTGGTCAATGTAGTTCTGGGTTACTGGTTATTATAGCTCTGGGTTAGTGGTTATTATAGCTCTGGGTTAGTGGTCAGTGTAGTTCTGGGTTAGTGGTTATTATAGCTCTGGGTTAGTGGTTATTATAGCTCTGGGTTAGTGGTTAGTGTAGTTCTGGGTTAGTGGTTATTATAGCTCTGGGTTAGTGGTTATTATAGCTCTGGGTTAGTGGTCAGTGTAGTTCTGGGTTAGTGGTTATTATAGCTCTGGGTTAGTGGTCAATGTAGTTCTGGGTTAGTGGTTATTATAGCTCTGGGTTAGTGGTTATTATAGCTCTGGGTTAGTGGTCAGTGTAGTTCTGGGTTAGTGGTTATTATAGCTCTGGGTTAGTGGTCAATGTAGTTCTGGGTTAGTGGTTATTATAGCTCTGGGTTAGTGGTTATTATAGCTCTGGGTTAGTGGTCAGTGTAGTTCTGGGTTAGTGGTTATTATAGCTCTGGGTTAGTGGTCAATGTAGTTCTGGGTTAGTGGTTATTATAGCTCTGGGTTAGTGGTTATTATAACTATGGGTTAGTGGTTATTATAGCTCTAGGTTAGTAGTTATTATAGCTCTGGGTTAGTGGTCAGTGTAGTTCTGGGTTAGTGGTTATTATAGCTCTAGGTTAGTAGTTATTATAGCTCTGGGTTAGTGGTCAGTGTAGTTCTGGGTTAGTGGTTATTGTAGCTCTGGGTTAGTGGTTATTATAGCTCTGGGTTAGTGGTCAGTGTAGTTCTGGGTTAGTGGTTATTATAGCTCTGGGTTAGTGGTCAATGTAGTTCTGGGTTAGTGGTTATTATAGCTCTGGGTTAGTGGTTATTATAGCTCTGGGTTAGTGGTCAATGTAGTTCTGGGTTAGTGGTTATTATAGCTCTGGGTTAGTGGTTATTATAGCTCTGGGTTAGTGGTCAATGTAGTTCTGGGTTAGTGGTTATTATAGCTCTGGGTTAATGGTTATTATAGCTCTGGGTTAGTGGTCAGTGTAGTTCTGGGTTAGTGGTTATTATAGCTCTGGGTTAGTGGTTATTATAGCTCTGGGTTAGTGATCAGTGTAGTTCTGGGTTACTGGTTATTATAGCTCTGGGTTAGTGGTTATTATAGCTCTGGGTTAGTGGTCAATGTAGTTATGGGTTAGTGGTTATTATAGCTCAGGGTTAGTGGTCAGTGTAGCTCAGGGTTAGTGATTATTATAGATATGGGTTAGTAGTAAGTGTAGTTCTGGGTTAGTGGTTATTATAGCTCTGGGTTAGTGATCAGTGTAGTTCTGGGTTAGTGGTTATTATAGCTCTGGGTTAGTGGTTATTATAGCTCTGGGTTAGTGGTCAATGTAGTTATGGGTTAGTGGTTATTATAGCTCTGGGTTAGTGGTTATTATAGCTCTGGGTTAGTGGTTATTATAGCTCTGGGTTAGTGATCAGTGTAGTTCTGGGTTAGTGGATATTATAGCTCAGGGTTAGTGGTCAGTGTAACTCAGGGTTAGTGATTATTATAGATATGGGTTAGTAGTAAGTGTAGTTCAGGGTTAGTGCTTATTATAACTTGGGTTTAGTGGTTATTATAGCTCTGGGTTAGTGATTATAATAGTTTTAGGCTAGTGGTTACTTTAATATCACTATTACAGGAGGTACCAGCAGCAGCTGCAGAGGGGTGGATTCAGAGGTAACATGGGTCCGAGTTATCAAAACTATAATCATGGATATAACCCACAGCAAAATCAGGTATGTCTCATGGGTTCAGAATTACAGTTAATTCTACAGTCAATCTTACAGTTAATCTTACAGTCAATCTTACAGTCAATCTTACAGTCAATCTTACAGTCAATCTTACAGTTAATCTTACAGTTAATATTACAGTCAATCTTACAGTCAATCTTACAGTCAATCTTACACCCAATCTTACAGTCAATCTTACAGTCAATCTTACAGTCAATCTTACAGTCAATTTTACAGTTACCTTACAGTTAATCTTACAGTCAATCTTACAGTCAATCTTACAGTTAATCTTACAGTTAATCTTACCGTCAATCTTACAGTCAATCTTACAGTTAATCTTACAGTCAATCTTACAGTCAATTTTACAGTTACCTTACAGTTAATCTTACAGTCAATCTTACAGTCAATCTTACCGTCAATCTTACAGTCAATCTTACAGCTAATCTTACAGTCAATCTTACAGTCAATCTTACAGTCAATCTTACAGTCAATCTTACAGTCAATTTTACAGTTACCTTACAGTTAATCTTACAGTCAATCTTATAGTCAATCTTACAGTTAATCTTACAGTTAATCTTACCGTCAATCTTACAGTCAATCTTACAGTTAATCTTACAGTTAATCTTACCGTCAATCTTACAGTTAATCTTACTGTCAATCTTACAGTCAATATTATAATTAATTCTACAGTCAATATGACTGTAAGATTTGATTCCTTAAGATTAACTGTAAGAAAAAACTCATACTCTGGATATAATGACTATGTTCAGAGTATGACTATGTTCAGTGTATGACTATGTTCAGTGTATGACTATGTTCAGTGTATGACTATGTTCAGTGTATGACTATGTTCAGTGTATGACTATGTTCAGAGTATGACTATGATCAGAGTATGACTATGATCAGAGTATGACTATGATCAGAGTATGACTATGATCATAGTATGACTATGATCATAGTATGACTATGATCAGAGTATGACTATGTTCAGAGTATGACTATGATCAGAGTATGACTATGATCAGAGTATGACAATGTTCAGAGTATGACTATGATCAGTGTATGACTATGATCAGAGTATGACTATGTTCAGAGTATGACTATGATCAGAGTATGACTATGATCAGAGTATGACTATGATCAGAGTATGACTATGATCAGAGTATGACTATGATCATAGTATGACTATGATCAGAGTATGACTATGTTCAGAGTATGACAATGTTCAGAGTATGACTATGATCAGTGTATGACTATATTCACAGTATAATCATTTTAAACTTCAATAAATAAATATAATAAATAAATAAATATAATAATGTACAAATAACTGAATATAAACATTTATTTATAGAATTTCAATTCGTGTTTATTCTTTAACAATGCAAGAATTTCTATTTTAATATATGTCAAGTAAAATGTTTATTAAAAAGAATGTTTTTATATTATTTCATCAGTTTTAATAATCTAAAGTGTATATTGTTATTTAACAATGGAATTGGTGTTATCATCTTGTATATCCTTATAATTATGCGTCAATGTCAATTTCCACATGACATTCTATGCATTGTTTATTCAATTTTATATTTATTCACCGGATGTTCTACAAACTCATTGTTAATTCAACAGATCAATTTGATCAAAAAACTGATAACAAATTCTTATGTTCGATTCTTAATACTAGAATATATTGCTGGTTGGTCAAAATGTATGTAATACTAATTGGGAGGATATTAAATGAGAACAGTTTGTCCTGGTTCTAATGGAGCCACCTATATTCCTTCATATTTCCTTGATTTATTTAGAAAGTTGGTCTGATAAAAACTTTATTCGTTGTCTTTGGAGTTTGGTTCTAAACTTTGTTTACTTGATTATTTTCATTAAAAGATTTTCATATTAATTAGTGTTAGATATAGAAATAAGCATAAAGGAGACATACTTTTTATTGAGGGTTTATTGAGGGTTTATTGGGGGTTTATTGAGGGTTTATTGGAGTTTATTGGGGTTTATTGAGGGTTTATTGGGGTTTATTGGGGTTTATTGAGGGTTTATTGGGGTTTATTGGGGTTTATTGAGTTTTATTGTGGGTTTATTGTGGGTTTATTGGGGTTTATTATGGATTTATTGTGGTTTATTGAGGGTTTATTGTGGTTTATTGAGGGTTTATTGAGGTTTATTGTGGGTTTATTGGGGTTTATTGTGGCTTTATTGTGGCTTTATTGTGGATTTATTGGGGTGCTAAATGTCATGAGAACTTATTTGAAAAGGAGTGTTTACAAACAAACGTGATGTGACTTCCACTTTTTGTTTAATGAGTAGTTTGACTGCGATGTAATATCCCTATTACATCATATATCGACTTGTTACAAATTTTACAAATAATCGTATTAGCCATAGCAAGGTTGATTGTCAAGATTATTAATTCATTATCATTATTAAAAAGTATTAAAAATGTTAGTATCGGATATAGAAAATGATGGTATACTTTAAATATGTTTTTACCTAAATTATACCACTCAGTTTTACTTCAGACTAGATAAGTACATTATCTGATCAATTAGCTGAAAACTTAATAAAATTATATGCATTTTCATAGAAACATAAAAGAATATTTTTAATTAAACAAAAGTATGAAAAGATTTAAATGCCATATGACAACAATATTGTTGCAATTAATGTTTTTTTAAATAAATTGAATCCATAAATATTCGTATATTGTTATTGAATAATCTGCCATTTGCCAGCGATTAATGATATGATATATGTAAAATAATTGAAAACAAACCATATTAATAGATGTTATAATAACAATAATCTATTATTTATGATTGATATTATACGATAACTCAAGATTAATAGGGGGAAAGATCCGGGGGCAAGATCCGGGGGCAAGAACCGGTGGTTAGAAATGTGTAATCATGCAATGAGTGGTTTAGTCCAATTCAGTGTGATTTTTTTTAAACACATTTATTTACATTGTTTTCATGTCTACAAAATATTATATTAAATTAATATCGTATTAAAATTTAAGTGCATTCATATACATATATTTAAATATTCATTATTTAACATTATTTATCAAAGATTTGTTACTAATTAATATAAAAATGTAACACTAAAAGTCACTAAGATAATATTCAGAAATGTTTGCTGTCTACCATAAAGGCCAAGATTTTCTGAAACTTTGTTCGTTCAATCTTTCTTTTCTGAATAGTTTTCTATTAAAGATGCAGTGATATGATCTCTTCTCTACAAAGATTTACTTCGATAGAGAATTGTAATTGTACATCTTCATCATCTCAACTAATTAACGATATATATATATTTATTAAGTTGCTTTTATATCATATATAGATATTCTTATATTTATCAATTAAGATTTGAATATATTTATTGAATTTAATTTGAACTTAATTAGAACATTAATTTGCAATCCAAAGAATCTTTGTATTGACCATAAATATTTGTTAGAAAAGCTCCTTTCACTGAGATTGTAATTCCAATGAGAATATAAAATATAATTTAATTTGATAATATATATTAACAACATTTATTTGAATTCATTATATCACATTACATCACATTATATATATTCGTTATATTAATACTGTATAATTATATATTTAAATTTCATATCTGATATAATTCTTTTTATTTATTTATTTCTTAAAAAGTTGAACTATATGCTAATTAATTAATAACACAATTACAAATTTTTAAAAATAAATTAAAATATTACTTGGATATTTTCAAAGAAAATTAATTAACATTATTTAATAATGAATTATTTTTAATTAATTCACTAATTTAAATGGATACATTTAGATTATGAATTTCATTCCAATTCTGAGTTTTCTAGCAATTATAAAATAAGTTAATGATTGTAATTGATTTACGTGAGTAATTATAAATATTTTTTATTAATTACAAAACATGGAATACAGAAAATTGTTAATTGGCAGAACAATTTTAAAAAGTTATAAATATCATTAAAGTTTTACTGAATTAAGTAATATGAAGTAATTATAAATTCAATAATTAATAATGCATAATCATAGAACAATGACCTATTGGATTTAATAACATAATTGGGTTCTAAAAAGCATAGTATTACATAAACATCTAACTAATTAATGATGCATTTGCTTGTACTAGATCTCCGTTATTACAGATTTGCTTGCTTCTCTATTTACTACTTGACTTTTAAATGAAAATACATTTTTTATTAGTTTACATAGTTATATCAATATTATATTATAGGCTAATTTATATTAACACTATTTATGTATTATTTAGTATACTATAGTTTAGTTTGATTACCAAAATCATGGGCACCTTTAGAATTAAAGGTCAACTAGTAATTAATGAATTTATTCATTTTAATAGATTACTTTATAGCATAGATACTGTTTACTGTATAATATATTATCATTATTACAACCTTATAAAAATACCTTTCAAATGATGTATTGATTTATTTCAATCTCACATTAATAGATAATAAAAATGGACATTCAATGTTTTGAATTTTAAAGTTTCTAGAAAATAAATATTTATCTTTCAATATTTATTTTTATCTTTTAGATCATTTTATTTTTTGATGTTATTGACAAAGTATTTTTTACTAAACCCTCATTCTGCATATTTAGTTGATCTGTTATATGGTTTTAACTATATATATGTATCCATTAATTATACAAACAACTTAAACTACTCAAATTAGACAATAAAATTACTGCATAACAAAAAACCAGATGGTGTAACTATTATACAATATTATTTAATTATTTGTTAAATAAAAATAAACAATATATTTTTAATGTAAAATATATTTTATCATTTAGTTTTTACAAAAAAAATTAAAATTTACATTTCCTGGTATGTTTATAAATAATTATAGTTCTGTTATAATTGATATGCAATTGTTTTTAAATGAAAATAAATATTATTTATATTAAAAACAAATAAATAATATTTTTATTAGTGATTGATTAGTTTATTACCACAGCACACATGTAGTCTAATGTAGTCGGTATGATGTCATACATGGTCACATGTAGTCTGTATGATGTCATATGTAGTCAGTATAATATCATACGTGGTCAAATGTAGTCGGTATAATGTCATACGTGGTCACATGTAGTCAGTATGATGTCATACGTGGTCACATGTAGTCGGTATGATGTCATATGTGGTCACATGTAGTCAGTATAATGTCATACGTGGTCACATGTAGCCAGTATGATGTCATACGTGGTCACATGTAGTCGGTATGATGTCATATGTGGTCACATGTAGTCGGTATGATATAATGTGTAGTCTGTATTCTAATTGGAATAATGAAAATATAAAACAGAAACACTAATAAATGGTGTATATCACATTTTTTATTAGTTAAAAATATGACATAATACTGCTTGATTTAATATGTTGATATAAATTAATTATGATACATTTTAGATTATATTTATTACTAATGTGTGATATGCTTATTCATATCAGTTGTATAATATGTAAATAATGGAGTAATGTAGTTGTTATTTAAGTATAATAAAATCTTATGAAATTATTCATTGTAAACAGTTAAATTTAAATCTAACCTCCATTTTTAACCATATTTGTTAATATAATAAAAATAGGTACGTTGATTCATAATTTTGATGATTCATAGTCTATTGTTTATTACCCTCTACAATAAATTTCATAAATAACTAAATATCAATAGTGACAAATATATTCAATTGATAATAAAACAAAATATATATTTATTATTTATCTACAATGATTGTCCCAATCGCAATTCATTTTATTTTTATAATATTTTAATTATTTCTATTAATTATTACATTTTTTTAATTTAATTCATTTATCTTTTATATATATCCTATTTTCTTTTTATTTTAATTATGCATTATAATACTTATATTATTAGTAATTGGTATTCTAATAAGCGCTTAATAAGCAAAATTTGTTTTTAAAACTAACATGAGATATTTGTATTGAAAAGTATTGAGTTTGTGTAGAATTGGTATATATTTTTTTAATTCGTTCATATCAAGATGCTATAATATCGGTTTTTTTTTTATTTATTATAAAATTAGAGTCACCAATAAATGTAGAATCAAATGTAATTAAATAGAATTGTAGAGCATTACTGAGCATTATGTATTGAATGTAAAACTGTATTAATGATATCCGAATTGAGTTTATGAAGTTATGAATTCATCAAATACTGATTTACTCTTGACACTAAATTTAAAAATAGTTTTTATAGTTCTATTCCATATTATAACTGCCACTACATGTCTATCTCTAGTATCTTCTACTTGCACCAAATTGTTCTAGAAAAATCTTTCTCATCGCCAATCCACACAATGAGGTTATTTATGAGTAGGCGAAGATAAAAAAACTCCAATGTACCCTTTGTTTTTTACTCGACTTGTCTCTTCTCTATTATTGGTTTGTTTATTCACTAATTATTACACACACACTAGAATACGGTAGTCTCATCTGGTTCAGCTTGTTTACTGTCTTTTCACATCCTCCGCAGAACTTATATCGCACTACTACAAACTCAGAATCTCTACCTACATCCTAGACACCATTTAACTGCAAAGTATCGAATTCACCTTTGTTACATTAGTTTTGTCTCTAAACCAAGTTCAATTAATGAACATATGACCCCACAGTTTGAACTCTAACCCCATGTATTTACCCCATTGTAGAATTGGAATGCCTCCAGCTACGGTGATTGGCAGTCAAATGACAATAGACGTCGTACTGCCAGCGGTAACTCCGATTGGGGAGGTGAGTAGTACTCGGGTACTTCCTAATCACACCCCCCACAACCCCTCACTCAGACGCTGCAGCTCGTACTATGATGCTATCTATACTTTATTTTCGGAATGAGTCATCGTACCACCCACTCTCTTGTTTATCATAAAATCTCATATTGCTTGTTTACCCGTCTTTGCTATTATCTATGAGACTCTACAGCGATAATCCAATGACCTATGACTCTTATTAAAACATTACTATTAGATATTCAATAGTAATCCTAATCAAACATGATTTATTTTCCGATTATCGTATATTTTTAATTATTACTTTATCAATTAATTATTACTAAATTATATTTCTAAACTAATATTCATTTTTCCCTCCGCAGCTAAAAGAGGAAGATATTAAAAGTCCTTCCTTTTCACATTTATATTTAAATAAATAAATATTTTAAAATAATTGATTTTTGGTATTTATTTTTAACAAAACATTTGAATGTACATATATATTATATATATTATACATATATATATATTATATGTTATTATATGCGGCATATAAAAAAATCATGTAACAAGAATAAGTAGTAAGAATAAGTAATCTGAAATAAATAATAGACACTAATATATATGTGATGAGATATCTAGCTGCGAAATTTATTCAGCAACATATCAAATAGTAATAATGACTGAAAACAGATTTCTATAGAATCATTTTGGAGTGGGCGTCGACTTACCAGTATTAGTTTGTGGTAGAGGCGTGTCAAGGGGCGTGGCTTCGACAGATTGAGTAATACAAAACGATTCACCTGAAGTATGGGTTTCTATCATAGCCGAGAATTTGTTTTTTTGAGATATAACATGAGTTTATAGAAGAACTTTAGCCTAATCGGACTGAAGTACAGGAAGTGACAAGGTATTTCGCAGTGGAGAGGTGGGGCTTAATAGAATACGGGTCTGCCGAGATCATTGACGGGCATCGATTTCCATAGGTTGAGTGGCAGGTTCTCCTTGACTGAATACAATGGGAGAGGAGCCACGCGCTGTAGTCCCACCCCCCGATGTCCCCATGCCACTGGGAGACGATGAAAGAGAATTTGTGGTGTTTGCGGAAAGCTTAGCAAATGCCATCAGCGTATCAGGAAAATTTGGAGGGGTTGCAGGAGTGTTCTTTGGAGTTCTCATCTGTTTATGGGGTTAGTAATAGTAATTAGTAATGGCGTATTTGTGTATATAAATCATTCACAATGGATTATAACAATATTGACTCATTGATAGAAGGTTATTAATAAACTACATCATTTAAACAATAAATTTGTTCTATAAATATAATAATTTATCAAATTAATATCGTCCAATATGTTCTGGTATTTAGTAGTTACATTAATTTTCAATGAATCTTTAGAAAAATTCTCATAGGTGAAATGAAAGATCTTTATAATATAGATTCTATATATAATTGAAATAAATCCTTAATGAATATATATATTTCTATTTATATGTTCTATATTTATGCAGATGTAACACAACAAATTCCTACTATATTATACTATAGAATTTCTACACAGAAATTAAATTCTATATTAGTTCTTATGATCTTATAAATATAAACAATCGAAATTTATTATGTTTATATTGTTAACAATGTTAACATAGAAACATTACATGAAATGTTCGCAGTAATAGATTAAAGGAAACAATATACATAAATAGAATATAAATGGATTGATTACATAATAAAAGGAATTTCAAATAATCAATATAAGAAAGAATGTGAGTGTATGACAAGTAAGGCTACGTAATAACAACATATACACACATCACTATAATGATAGAACTACTATTTGACATCCAGTGATACCACAAAGTGAAATATAATGTACATGTCCAGGAATTAGGTAATTGTGCAAAACATAGCTGGCCAAGTATAGAATTTGGAGCATTCATGTTATTATTAGGAAAAAGCTAAGGTGAGATACCTACATTATAGCTACATAAGACATTTCAATGGTAACATGAGTTATGGCATTAGCTACATGAGTTAATATAAAAGCTGTGAGTTATAGCATTAACTACAGGAATTAATGCAATAGCTAGTGTTAATTGTTTTAATAGATAATTTAGTTATTGAAATAGCTACATTATATACCTATTGAAATAGCTACATGAATTATTGAATTATAAATATTATTATAGCAACATAAGATATTTCAATAGTTACATGAGTTATTGCAATAGCTACAGGAATCTACAGGAATTAATGCAATAGCCAGTGTTAATTATATCAATAGATAATTGAGTTATTGCACTAGCTACATTATAACCTATTGAAATAGCTACATTAATTTTGAATTATTAAAAAATAGTTATTGGAGTTATTAAAATAACTATACGAGTTATTGTATGCTATATTTGAGTTATCGAAATAACTGTAGGAGTTATTGTATGAGCTACAGGAGTTATTGAAATAGCTACGGGATTAATTGTATGAGCTACAGAGGTTATTGAAATAGCTACAAGAGTTATTGAAAAGTTACATGATTTATTTTATAAGCTACTGTAGTTATTGAAATAGCTATAGGAGTTATTGAAATATCTAAAAGAGTTAGTGCAATAGCTACTTGAGTTATTGAAATAGCTACAGTAGTTATTGTATATGTTACAGGAGTTATTGTACAAGCTACATGAGTTCCTATATGAGCTACAGTAGTTAGTATACATGCTAGGATGAGTTATTACTATATATATATATAGTCGTTATTACAATGAATCATTTCTAGAGACAAGGAGATGACCGAGATGGCATTATGCCAACGGGCCGTTAAGACCATGTTGCCAATGGGTCAGGTCTTTGTGTGGGTCTTCGTTAGGTGCACGTGACCTACAGAAGTAGGGATGGTGTACTCGACGCATAATGACAGATGACCCGAATGGCCTAGATACAGTCCCGGCCAGTGTCGTGTTGTTGTTGTCGTTGTTGAGACGCGTGCAGTGGGGTAAGGGATGTATAGGCTGCTCGCGTGCAGGCGTAGAACGATGTTAGTATACACTGTATATTGTGCAGTGTACATTGTATACCGGTACCCGCTCAATACACGCGCGAACAACTTATTGTGCAACTGTAATTTGGGCTAGTATCCGAGTGTTTTTTCGGGTTACGCGGGATGTAAAAAGTGGTTGTGCGTAGGCGGGGTTAAGATAGTCACGTGGAGATCACGTGATACCTATACATAGAATGAGATGAGTGACTGGCTGGTGGTAGAAGGAGACCGGATATAGTTCTATTGGTAAACAAAGGTGTTTCGAGCTATAGGAAAAAAGCGTGAGCCAATGACTAAGGGATCAGTTATTCATGAATCATGCAAGTAGAGTGAAATCGCGCATGCGTATCGATCCGTGTGTATTTATACATACTTTTTTACGGTTTTTATAGAGTAGTTGTTATTCGATAGTAGTTGAAACAAAGCGGTATTTAATATAACTTCTGAACAAAACTAATCACTTACAGACGTTCTTATGTATTTAGCAAAAGGAATACTAGGTATTTAGGAGTAGTGGGTATTCAAGAGTAGTAGCATATGGGTACCTAGCTACAAAGTAGTGGGTTAATTAATGCCCGATTAGGTTAGAATTTTTGAGTTAACAGATACATAAGTATAGTGTACCCGTGTTATCATCAATAGATATGAGTTGTGACATGTTGGAACAAGGGTTTGTTAAAAATACAGACTTGTTATTATCTACAAAACGATATACCTTTGATAGTGAAGTAGACTATAGAAAGATACAGAGCACGCCCAGGCCTTAACTGTGTATATTCATTGTAACTGCAAAACTAGCCCAAGACCTAGTCAATTAGTTGGCAGGCTGCCAATTCACTCTCTCTCTCTCTCTCTCTCTCTCTCTCTCTCTCTCTCTCTCTCTCTCTCTCTCTCTCTCTCTCTCTCTCTCTCTCTCTCTCTCTCTCTCTCTCTCTCTCTCTCTCTCTCACTCTCTCACTCTCTCACTCTCTCACTCTCTCACTCTCTCACTCTCTCACTCTCTCACTCTCTCACTCTCTCACTCTCTCACTCTCTCTCTCACTCTCTCACTCTCTCACTCTCTCACTCTCTCACTCTCTCACTCTCTCACTCTCTCACTCTCTCACTCTCTCACTCTCACACTCTCTCACTCTCTCTCTCTCACTCTCTCACTCTCTCACTCTCTCTCTCTCTCTCTCTCACTCACTCTCTCTCTCACTCTCTCACATTCACTCAATCTCTTTCTATTTATCTCTTCCTATCAGCGGCATTGATCAATACTCGAGACTAGAGTAAACCGGTTGTAGAAAGAGACATGTTTGTTTACATTCTGAGGCGGCGGGCTAGGTATGACGTAACGTTGTAGGGACGCCGTAGTCATGGAGAATAATGAAAACAGAGTCTCTTCGCGGAAATTGTGCTTTCTTTATTGATGATATAGGAATGCATGACATAATAAGGAAAGCGTGTTGTCAGCGTGTTGTCGGCATGTTGTAATCGACGCCATGTCAGTATATATAATTTCTATTTATAGAAATGATTATAAATAGTATTTAATAAATACTGTACTATATCGGATATCATGTGTCGAAATGTATCAAATATCTGAATATAATGATCAGTTTCAGTGGTGAGATGGTGGAAATGTGTAGGTTAGAAAGATGCCAGAGGAAAACAGTTATTTTTAACATTTACGGGCCTCGTTTCTATTTATAGTGCTGCGAATGCATTGTATAACGGTGGTGGTGTACAACTGGGTTACTGTAATTAAATTACTGTATCTTTATGTATCTTTATGTATCTTTATGTATCTTTATGTAAAGTAATTTGTTTATTTACTGCATCTAGAATTAAAGTATAATTGTGATAACAATATTTCTCAAGTGTTAGTGAGGTTAAAAACTAGGCTAATAATTATTTATAAATAGTTAACGATATTTGTATAGTACAATTATAATTAATAATTATTTATGCATATTCTAACTGTTATATAAGGTAAATAATACATGTATATATATATATATATATATAGATATATATATATATATATATATATATATATATATATATATATATTATATATATATATTATAACAACCTTATAATGACAATTCGTATGAGTATTGTTACCAATACGTCGGACAACGGGTTCTTGGAAGTACATACTTAATGCTGTCTGGAACATAAGTAATATTATAAATTAAAACTAATAAATAGATTTAGCTATATAATTTATCAACTAATATTTAAACGCAAACACAACTTGTATGCATTATTCATACAATTTTATAGAATAAATTGAAAATTATAATAAAATGACTATCAGTAATAAAGTAGTTATAATAAAAGTATGAAAGTACAAATGTTGACGATAACATTTATTAAAATAACTATTACAAATATATTATTCTAAAAATATCAGACTAGTTTATAATAAATTAAAATTACATGTGTAACAATGAATTTAACCTCTAAATTCCATTTCGAATCATGTAGTAATTGTGTAGCTTGTGTATCGTGACATCCTGTAACGTACATTAATTGGTTAATTAATACTTGTTCTCGGAGGTTTTCCATGTTATGATTTTATTGTAAAATATTTATCAAAATAAATTATTGTGTAGAAGAATAATCAAAACAAGTCAGAATTGAATACTATTTTTCTATTGGTTTATCAGCGACCTACTTTTCTCAGACAATAACATTGGCTCTTCCATCAATCGAACTTTCTAATAGATTATATCATATTATTCAGCCTATTCATATTCATTTCATAAGTTATTATCACAATAGTATTAATATATATTTTCTATTATAATATGATTTGAATTTTGTAAATAAACATATTTAATTATTTAAAATAGGGCAAATACTTAGTATTATGAATATATAATATCTGATATTGTAAATATTTACGCTATTCCACCAATATAATTTATTATTTTTCACAGATTCTACGATATAACAATAATACGATAATTTTTTTATAATGTCAAAATAAGTTTAATCAATTATATCGATATGGGAAATTACATATCGCGGCGAAGTGGGGGAGTTGAAGAACTCGATTTATCTTCAAATAACGCATTTCATTATCCACCGAAATCTGGTAAGTTACGATATAATTATAATAATTGCTATTTTTATTATTTAAAAAACGTAATTTAATTAGATTAACATTCAAAAATAATAACATGCAAAAATTTTTGCTATATTTCTTGCCTTCAAGTATACACAATACTCAAATTTAAAACAAGTAATTATTATAAATTAAGTTACCATCCTTAATACATATATTACATATTGTGTAATAATCTATACATATAGTGTTATAATATATAAAGATATAGATTAATTTTACATATTAAATATCCACTTTTTCTATATATATTTTTATAATATAATAACTTATTAAATATAATATTCATAATAGGAAATATTACATATACTATATTATAAAGTGTATAAATATTTATTACTTAATAAATTAATTTATACCCATATCTTTTTTAAATAATTAGTTTTTTTTAGCAGAGCATCTATGTATATTATCATTTATCAATTTTGTATACATTTATTAAAACATATTTTTTACTTAATTATCCCATTTATCGATGTATAATTTAGGATGCTATTTCGGAAGTCACTTCATAATGGGCGGAGAAAGATTTGAAACAGTTCAACCAGAAATCTATCTTTTCGGAGAAAATAATGATTTGAATTTTCTTGGTAATAGACCATCTCAGGTATTTTTATTTTCATCTGACTTGGCAATATTTTTAACTTAGCTTGTTATATAATAATTTATCGGTAATAAATCCAGATTCAATATTTATAAATGTATTCTTAAATCCACCCATCTGACTTAATCTCTACACCCATTGACCTCCGCAGTTCCCATACCCGGTCCCGCAGACCGGAGAGCCCACGTTGACTCTCAAAAGTCTCCTGAATATTCGCAAGGACTCAATCAGATTGATTCGCTCTCCGGCTAGCGATGTCCAAAAGAGCCGAGTTGAACCCTGCCCGACCCCTGGCCCGGATTCGCAGGTCATTCGAATATGCACGACAACACTCTCACCAACTTCACAATGAAAACAACTCTTTCTTATTCCTTAACTAAATAATGATTTTTATAATTGTTATAATGCTAAATTCAATTATTAATATCAATTAATAATAATCATCAACTTTTATTATTTCTACTTAAATTTCTCGCATGTTCTTTACTCCAATATTCATTTGAAGCCTCCCTAACATAAATCTAATGCGTCGCCATCGACTGCAGAAATCCATCTCTGCTGCCGGGGGAGACACCGCTCGAACTCGACCTCTGAACTCTGCGAACCTCGCAAATACAGTTGCGCCTGCCGCCGAAATTCTTTTGGCCGATGTAAAGCCCAACAAGGAAGTTATTACGGTCCGTTAACTAAACGAAAACGAATTTGCGAAGTATTGCTCTAATTTCAATTTGCTCGCACTACGCAGTTGGTCGATTGCGATTAGAGGATGTTTGAAGAGCTAATTCACTTTAAAGACGTGTTTGTCTATAAAATATATATATTTCATTTTAAACTATTGCGAATATATATGCATTTACTTTAAAATCTCACCTAATTTATGTTATTTAACAGATTTACTTCAAATTTTACAAATTTTTAACACTCATTAAATATTTGTGTTTGTCTATTTTGTAATCAATATTCTCTTGAAAATCAAGTTAATCTTAAGTTATTAATAAGCATAATTTTATGAATAAATGTTAAAAGCAAGAATTTTTGGAAAAAAAATGTATAAATAAAATCAATTTTCTTTTCAAGCAAAGACTTTTTATAAATATTCTTAGTAAATGAATTATATTATATGAGGAACTATTCTAGAACTTTTCGAGTTTCTACATTGTGAACATTCTTATTATATCAGAATTACATATACTGTCATATTATTCATTTCTCTTTTCTGATTTCATAAATAAGCCTTTACCTGATTATGACACATATAGATATTATAATGGATACCATCTCTTTACCAATACTCTAAATACTCTAAATACTCTAAATACTCTAAATACTCTAAATTCTCTAAATAATCTAGATACTCTAAAACTCTAAATACTCTAGATATTCTAAATAATTTAGATACTCTAAAACTCTAAATACTCTAGATATTCTAGATATTCTAAATACTCTAAATACTCTAAAACTCTAAATAATCTAGATACTCTGAATATTCTAAATAATCTAGATACACTAGATACTCTAAATACTCTATGCCAACGTTGTAAATCACTTAAATTACCTTACTGGTCGAGACTCACCTCTATAACCTCTATAACCTCCAGCCACAGCCAGTTCCTACTACAGCCTACAATATTGAATTCACTTTCGATGCCGATATTGATTGCATCATCAAGATTTACTATTTCGCCAGCGAAGAATGTAATAACGAAGCCATCAGGTTACGTAATCACCTTTTAGGTCACGCACACAAATCTCCACCCATTGTCGTACCCCACAGCTTGCTACTACAACACTAACCCACTGCCTCATCCCTATGCGTCGTATCTTTACCCATAACTTTGCTCTACGTATATAATCCATGCCCCTACAGCTATACCCCTAACACTACTATATATATAACACCTGACCCTACAGCTATACCCCTAACACTACTACATATATAATCCCTGTCCCTACAATTATACACCTAATACTACTACATATATAACCCCTGAACTCTGACCCTACAGCTATACCCCTAAAATTTCGGAGATGACCTCTATCTCTTATCGTTACAAAAAGGGTTCAGATCAAGTATTCTGTCAGCCTTCGCATGTGTTGGAACCTTCCAAATACCCAGACGAAGATGTTAGTACGAGGAACAATAGCTATAAACAATAAGTTTATTAGGTTTAAACAATAGGTTTAAACAATAGGTTTAAACAATAGGTTTAAACAATAAATTTAAACAATAAGTTTAAACAATATATTTAAATAATTAATTTAAACAATAAGTTTAGACAATAAGTTTAAACAATAAGTTTAAACAATATATTTAAATAATTAATTTAAACAATAGGTTTAGACAATAAGTTTAAACAATAAGTTTAAACAATAAGTTTAAACAATATATTTATACAATTGATTTATACAATAAGTTTAAACAATAAGTTTAAACAATATATTTAAATAATTAATTTAAACAATAGGTTTAGACAATAAGTTTAAACAATAAGTTTAAACAATAAGTTTAAACAATATATTTATACAATTGATTTATACAATAAGTTTAAACAATAAGTTTAAACAATATATTTAAATAATTAATTTAAACAATAGGTTTAGACAATAAGTTTAAACAATAAGTTTAAACAATAGGTTTAAACAATAGGTTTAAACAATAGGTTTAAACAATAGGTTTAAACAATAAATTTAAACAATAAGTTTAAACAATATATTTAAATAACTAATTTAAACAATAAGTTTAGACAATAAGTTTAAACAATATATTTATACAATTGATTTAAACAAAAGGTTTAAACAATAAGTTTAAACAAGAGATTCCAATATTTATATAAAACATTAAAGTTACAAATAATAGTATTTTCTATTTCAGTGGTTGTACAATTCAGAAAAAGAATCTCTTCCTATTGTAATACACTGTGTCTCCGATGATACAAGTTAGTATATTTGGTCTATTGAACCACACTTGCCCCATCTGTAGGCCCCACTAGTAGCCCCATCTTATAGGCCCTACTTTATTGGTCTCAACAGTATCTATTTCTTTCTCCTCTTTTACATCTTCTTTAAGTTCTGTTAATTCTACCTAAACCCCACCCTCACCCCCCAGAACACCCCCATCAGTCCCACTCACCTCACTCCACCGGATGGGGACTACCCCTCATCTCCAGACATATCCCCTCCTCTCCAGACCAGCCCTACTACTCCCACTCCCCCAGACCACCCCCACCTCCACTATACTCATCCACCCCTTCTCCCCCAGACCACCCCATCCCCACTACCCTCATCCCACCCCTCCTCCCCCAGACCAGCCCCACTACTCCCACTCCCCCTCACCCCAGACCACCCTCATCCCACCCCTCCTCCCCAGACCACCCCCACCCCCACTACCCTCATCCCACCCCTCCTTTCCCAGACCAGCCCCAGTACTCCCACCCCTCCTCCCCCAGACCACCCCCACCCCCACTACCCTCATCCCACCCCTCCTCCCCCAGACCAGCCCCACTACTCCCACCCCTCCTCCCCCAGACCACCTCCACCCCCACTACCCTCATCCCACCCCTCCTCCTCCAGACCATCTCCACCCCCACTCCCTTCATCCCACCCCCACTCCCTTCATCCCACCCCTCCTCCCCCAGACCACCTCCACCCCCACTACCCTCATCCCACTCCCCCTCCCCCAGACCATCTCCACCCCCACTACCCTCATCCCACCCTCCTCCCCCAGACCACCTCCACCCCCACTACCATCATCCCACCCCTCCTCCCCCAGACCAGCCCCACTCATCCCACCCCTCCTCCCCCAGACCACCCCCACCACTCCCACCCCTCCTCCCCCAGACCACCCCCACCCCACTCCCTTCACCCCACCCCTCCTCCCCCAGACCACCCCCACCACTCCCACTCCCCCAGACCACCTCCACCCCCACTACCCTCATCCCACCCCTCCTCCCCCAGACCACCCCCACCACTCCCTTCATCCCACCCCTCCTCCCCCAGACCATCTCCACTCCCACTCCCTTCATCCCACCCCTCCTCCCCCAGACCATCTCCACCCCCACTCCCTTCACCCCACCCCTCCTCCCCCAGACCAGCCCCACTACTCCCACCCCTCCTCCCTCAGACCACCTCCACCCCCACTACCCTCATCCCACCCCTCCTCCTCCAGACCACCTCCACTCCCACTCCCTTCACCCCACCCCTCCTCCCCCAGACCACCCCCATCACTCCCACTCCACTTTCTGTGTGTTGGAGAGAGTTTCATCGCATGCCTATATGCTGAAGACCTTGAAACAAAAGCAATGTATAGACGGACTTACTTATCTGTTACAGGAGATCTATGGAATTGAGAATAAATACTCACAGTATGCCAAGGTAAGCTGTGATACACCTTCTTTACACACACCTTTACCTTCTTTACACCCACCTTACTCCCTTACACCCTCTTTACACCCACATTACACGCACTTCACACCCACATTATACACATTTTACACCCTCTTCAGACACACTTTATACCCTTTTATATCCTTACACCCTTATACCTTACCTACCTTACACCAACCTTACACCCTATTTACACCTACCTTACTCACTACAACTACTAAACACCCACTTTAACCCTCTTTACACCTTTTTATCTACTTTACTAACTACTTATACCCACTATATACCCAATGAATACCTTTTTAGACCCACTCTTGTATATAAAAAGTAGTAAGGGTAGTAGGGGTGTAGTTAGAGTGTAATAAAAGTGTAGTTAGAAATTAGTAGGGGTGTAGTTACAAGTTAGTAAGAGTAGTGGTAAGAGGGTAATAGGGGTGTAGTTAGAAGGTAGTATGAGTAGTAATTAGAGGATAATAGGGATGTAGTTAGAAGGTAGTAACAGTAGTAGTTAGAGGGTAATAGGGATGTAGTTAGAAGGTAGTAACAGTAGTAGTTAGAAGGTAGTAGGGCTGTAGTTAGAAGGTAGTATGAGTAGTAGTTAGAGGATAATAGGGATGTAGTTAGAAGGTAGTAGGGGGTAGTTAGAAGGTAGTATGAGTAGTAGTTAGAAGGTAGTAAGAGTAGTAGTTAGAAGGTAGTAGGGGGTAGTTAGAAGGTAGTATGAGTAGTAGTTAGAAGGTAGTAAGAGTAGTAGTTAGAAGGTAGTAGGGTGTAGTTAGAAGGTAGTATGAGTAGTAGTTAGAGGATAATAGGGATGTAGTTAGAAGGTAGTAGGGGGTAGTTAGAAGGTAGTATGAGTAGTAGTTAGAAGGTAGTAAGAGTAGTAGTTAGAAGGTAGTAGGGGGTAGTTAGAAGGTAGTATGAGTAGTAGTTAGAAGGTAGTAAGAGTAGTAGTTAGAATGTAGTAGGGCTGTAGTTAGAAGGTAGTATGAGTAGTAGGGGGGTAGTAGGGGGGTGGTTACAAGGTAGTAGGGGTATAGTAAGAGTAGTAGTAAGAGGGTAGTAGGGGGGTAGTTATAAGGTAGTAAGAGGGTAGTAGGGGGGTAGTTACAAGGTAGTAGGGGTGTAGTAAGAGTAGTAGTAAGAGAGTAGTAGGGGGGTAGTTACAAGGTAGTTAGAGGGTAGTAGGTGTGTAGTTAGAGGGTAGTAGGGTGTAGTTATAGGGTAGTAGGGGTGTAGTTAGAGGGTAGTAGGGGTGTAGTTAGAGGGTAGTAGGGGTGTAGTTAGAGGGTAGTAGGGGTGTAGTTAGAGGGTAGTAGGGGTGTAGTTAGAGGGTAGTAGGGGTGTAGTTAGAGGGTAGTAGGGGTGTAGTTAGAGGGTAGTAGGGGTGTATTATGGGGGTAGTAGGTGTGTAGTTAGAGGGTAGTAGGGGTGTAGTTAGAGGGTAGTAGGGGTGTAGTTAGAGGGTAGTAGGGTGTAGTTAGAGGGTAGTAGGGGTGTAGTTAGAGGGTAGTAGGGGTGTAGTTAGAGGGTAGTAGGTGTGTAGTTATAGGGTAGTAGGTTGTAGTTAGAGGGTAGTAGGGGTGTAGTTAGAGGGTAGTAGGGGTGTAGTTAGAGGGTAGTAGGGGTGTAGTTAGAGGGTAGTAGGTGTGTAGTTAGAGGGTAGTAGGGTGTAGTTATAGGGTAGTAGGGGTGTAGTTAGAGGGTAGTAGGGGTGTAGTTAGAGGGTAGTAGGGGTGTAGTTAGAGGGTAGTAGGGGTGTAGTTAGAGGGTAGTAGGGGTGTAGTTAGAGGGTAGTAGGGGTGTAGTTAGAGGGTAGTAGGGGTGTAGTTAGAGGGTAGTAGGGGTGTAGTTAGAGGGTAGTAGGGGTGTAGTTAGAAGGTAGTATGAGTAGTAGTTAGAAGGTAGTAAGAGTAGTAGTTAGAAGGTAGTAGGGGGTAGTTAGAAGGTAGTATGAGTAGTAGTTAGAAGGTAGTAAGAGTAGTAGTTAGAATGTAGTAGGGCTGTAGTTAGAAGGTAGTATGAGTAGTAGGGGGGTAGTAGGGGGGTGGTTACAAGGTAGTAGGGGTATAGTAAGAGTAGTAGTAAGAGGGTAGTAGGGGGGTAGTTATAAGGTAGTAAGAGGGTAGTAGGGGGGTAGTTACAAGGTAGTAGGGGTGTAGTAAGAGTAGTAGTAAGAGAGTAGTAGGGGGGTAGTTACAAGGTAGTTAGAGGGTAGTAGGTGTGTAGTTAGAGGGTAGTAGGGTGTAGTTATAGGGTAGTAGGGGTGTAGTTAGAGGGTAGTAGGGGTGTAGTTAGAGGGTAGTAGGGGTGTAGTTAGAGGGTAGTAGGGGTGTAGTTAGAGGGTAGTAGGGGTGTAGTTAGAGGGTAGTAGGGGTGTAGTTAGAGGGTAGTAGGGGTGTAGTTAGAGGGTAGTAGGGGTGTAGTTAGAGGGTAGTAGGGGTGTATTATGGGGGTAGTAGGTGTGTAGTTAGAGGGTAGTAGGGGTGTAGTTAGAGGGTAGTAGGGGTGTAGTTAGAGGGTAGTAGGGTGTAGTTAGAGGGTAGTAGGGGTGTAGTTAGAGGGTAGTAGGGGTGTAGTTAGAGGGTAGTAGGTGTGTAGTTATAGGGTAGTAGGTTGTAGTTAGAGGGTAGTAGGGGTGTAGTTAGAGGGTAGTAGGGGTGTAGTTAGAGGGTAGTAGGGGTGTAGTTAGAGGGTAGTAGGTGTGTAGTTAGAGGGTAGTAGGGTGTAGTTATAGGGTAGTAGGGGTGTAGTTAGAGGGTAGTAGGGGTGTAGTTAGAGGGTAGTAGGGGTGTAGTTAGAGGGTAGTAGGGGTGTAGTTAGAGGGTAGTAGGGGTGTAGTTAGAGGGTAGTAGGGGTGTAGTTAGAGGGTAGTAGGGGTGTAGTTAGAGGGTAGTAGGGGTGTAGTTAGAGGGTAGTAGGGGTGTAGTTAGAGGGTAGTAGGGGTGTAGTTAGAGGGTAGTAGGGGTGTAGTTAGAGGGTAGTAGGGGTGTAGTTAGAGGGTAGTAGGGGTGTAGTTAGAGGGTAGTAGGGGTGTAGTTAGAGGGTAGTAGGGGTGTAGTTAGAGGGTAGTAGGGGTGTAGTTAGAGGGTAGTAGGGGTGTAGTTAGAGGGTAGTAGGGGTGTAAATTGTCAATAATGTGGTGCTGGATTTCGTAGTTTTGACATAAATCATTGATATACCTTTTGTTTACATTTTCTTTTAATTTGGTGATTTATTTTAATAACTACAATAACTTACAATAATTATAATAACTTACAGTAACTTACAATAACTACTATAACTATGCAATTCTAATTATTAATTACTATACTATTTATTAAATAGCTCCCTATTTGTTTGTGTGTGTATGTGTTTGGATTTGTGTGTTTATTTATATGTTTTATGTGAGGTTAAAAGTTTATATTTATTACTTTATTTCAATTTTATTTATTATTTAATAAAATTATTGAAGTCATCTCAGAGATAAATTATTAATTTATGTTTTTAATTTTCTGTGTGAACATTTGGGTTTTATTATCTCTCGACCCAATAAAACAATTAATAATTATAATAATATTCTGGTCTTATTTGATTGTTTTTTAGTATTGTAAGTAATTTGTAGTTTATATTTGTCATACAGTCGTTGTAATCATACATTAGTAACTCCTGCGGTATATTTATCGGATTCTTAAGTTTGTCAAATGTATTTGTTGAGGTTTCTGTCCAAGACTTGCGGAGTTGTTTTGTTTAGTTACGTCAGAAGATGGTTGCAGTAATGTAGTCGAGAAATAAATAAAGTCTGATTATGTAAAGTAGTACTTTTATAAGTTAAGTATGGTCATAATAGAGTTATATTGAATTGTTTAACATTTGTCTGTCCTGTGATGTGATTTGATTGGCTGAGTTTAGTTTGCTATTAAAGTACAATCTTAAGTATTTAGTTGAATCTGTAAGTTTATTTAAGTACGTTTCAATTAGTTTATAATTATCTTGGTTCTATTTATATTAAAGTGTCAAGTTGTTTGTAGTTAAAAAGAAGGTTTTATTTAGTTAGCAAGTTGTTTAGTTGGTAGAGATAGTTCTTTAGTTGGGGAGTATCTAATTTGGGAAAGCATTTCCATATTGTTAGCATAGAAATTGTAAATAATTTTAGGAAACTTGTTTTTGAATGGTAGAATTTAAATAAACAACAATACTGTACAGTGTACAGTGTAAATTATACAGTGGATAGTGTACATTATACAGTGGATAGTGTACACTGTATACTGTATGGGATATTCCTAATAATTTGTTGTTTTTTAGTGATTTTTTATAAGTTTTTCTTGTTTATGTATGAAGATTTTAAGTAAGTTTTCTTTGCTCTCCTGAAGTTTTGTTGAAGAGGTTTAAATTAATATTAAATAATGTGTCAGTCTGCGTTCCTTTGTGTCTTTAAGTGGAGTTAGCAGTAATTAATATTTTAATGGTATTATGCTAGAAAGGCATTTACACAGCTATTTAATGTAACTAGTGATTAGATTTGTTGGAATATTTCCAACATTTTTGACCTACTTTAGTAAACACTCATGAACACATTTTAATTTAGTATTGTTTTGATAGCAGTGTTATAAGCCTAAGTATCATATCTAAGTATCATACCCCACACTTTATTCAATAAATTCCACCGTTTATTGAATATATATGAAGTTATTTACATATATTTTAAAAAAAGCTTTTTGTTTTACCAATACAACAATTATTGGATCAACTCTACATTGAACACAATGTTACATTTATAACAATGGAGCTAAATGAAAATAATTACCTCAAGAAAATTCGCTTGAGAGATTATGAACTTTATTATTTATATTTATTATGCACACAGTACAAATAAAAAGGTTTATGATTTGTTTATTTGAATATATGCAGAAGATATTCAGTAAGAGGTTAATAGACTTCTAAAGGTTCAGTGGTTGATTCTGGTTCAGTGGCAAGTAAAGTTACTGGTCATGTTTTAATATATATGCATATATCTACTATATAAATATATAATAATTTGTAATTACTAACATTATATTGTTGGCAATATGTCTTGTGATAATTATATTATCTTATTTTACATGTAGAATATTCAAATATAGATAATTTGGTTTTTCAAATTTGAAAATCTGTAATTTAAATGATATATTATTGTTATATGCACAACTGAATATAATATTTATTAATATTTTATTATCTATATAAAATACTAATTTATGTCATTTATATTGCTTTTTTGAATATCACATTAATATTCTCAATATATAAATAAAGCTAAATATATTATAACAATTATATTTGACGACTGAAACCTCCCCTAAAGAGAGGAATGCTTCTAGTGTATTCTTTAGTTTGTTATTTAGTGAATATATTTGATTGGGACCTTGGTCAATAACTGTAAGAAACAGAAGCATCATTGTCTGTCTTATTTATGTTTCTTTTTATTGTCTCAAGTCAAGGTATCGGGGAAGGTCAATTTATATGGCAGTTAATTGTAATGTCGATTGTGTTGTTTATTTGACAATACAGGTAGTTGGTCATACATTGCAGTTATCTGGAGGTCATTATAGTAGTGGACAGTGCGGTTTTAGTGTAAATGATATTAATAACAAGAATAGTGCAGTTTGTAGCAATAATAAGATTAGAGAAGTGAATTGCATATTTTAATTTAGAAACAAAACTTCCCTGTAAAAGACAGGGAAGTTTTTTGTTTACTGTCTTTAATAGTCCATTTTATCTTTCTTGCAAATAAATCTTAAAGTTTGCAATGTTGCAAGAGCGGAAGTATTGAGTGGATTTAGCTAGAATACAGTTATTGTAATTATGTGATTTTTTACAGTATTCTAAATTAAGAAGTTAAATAATGTTGTAAATAAGTTTATAGAATTCTATTAAGTGTTAAGTATGCCTGGAAATATGTTTACCTTTAATGCATATCTTCTACCCTCACACTCCCCTTAACACCTACTCCCTCATGACCCTCACTTCCCCTAACCCCCATTCTTCCCTAACCCCACTCTCTCCCTTAACCCCATACTCCCCATAACCCCATACTCTCCATAACCCTACTCTCCCCTAACCCCCATTCATCCCTAACCTCCATTATAACCTAACCCCCATACTACCTCTAACCCACATACTACCCCTAACCGCCATACTACCCCTAACTTCCACTCTCCCCTAACCCCCACTCTCCCCTAACCTCCACTCTAACCTAACCCCCATACTACCTCTAACCCACATACTACCCCTAACCCCCATAATACCCCTAACTTCCACTCTCCCCTAACTTCCACTCTCCCCTAACCCCCACTCTCCCCTAACCTCCACTCTAACCTAACGCCACTCTAACCTAACCCCCACTCCCTATAACCCCATTGCCCCCTAGGAGGATGACCTCGATGAGTCTGGTTGTGAGTGTGTTATTTGCATGTGTGATTTCAGAGATACTTTAATTCTTCCCTGTCGCCATCTATGTCTTTGTCATTCCTGCGCCGACAACCTCAGGTTTATTGAACTGTACACTGTACACCATACACCGTACAATGTACACAGTACACAGTACACCGTACACTGTACACCGTACACTGTACACAGTACACAGTACACCGTACACTGTACACAGTACACCGTACACAGTACAATGTACACAGTACAATGTACACAGTACAATGTACACAGTACACTGTACACAGTACACAGTACACCGTACACTGTACACAGTACACAATTAGTAGGGTGGATTGATAGTAATTATATAATTGTTCACATTCAATAATATATAATAAAACACAATTCTGGTAAAAGATTCAATACTTGTAAAAAATGAATTTAATTTCAAAAAATTTCAAATACTACATTTTACTGTTGATACCTGATTTGAATGATTTATCAATTTTTAAAGCACACGTGCTTAAATGTCTGCATCAAGAATGCTATACATACACTATTTATACAGCAGATTTTGTTATAAACATATGTGAAATGTTATCACTGCTGATTAAACAGATTACTATTGTAAATTGACATGTTTTATTGATAAAACTACAAAGAAATACATAAATAAAGACTTATTTCATCCATAAGCTAAAGTGGTTTGACATTTGCGAATTCAAATGAATTTGTGAATGTGATTATTTCAAACAACCAGTAATAAATAATGTCAATAGACTCTAGCTATTAAGAAACAACATGTAATATTGAATATTACTACATCCTAGTACTATATTTGACAATGAAAGGTTATTATAATTTATTTTGTAACTTAGTAATACATATTAAGAATACTTCTTATGGTAATCCTCAGTGGAACCTTTTCTGAAGTCAAACGGTCACCTGTCATGGGGCTAGCCAAGAGGTCACCTGTCATGGGGGCTAGCCAAGAGGTCACCTGGGTTACACTCGGGGGCTAGCCAAGAGGTCACCTGTCATGGGGGCTAGCCAAGCGGTCACCTGTCACGGGGGCTAGCCAAGAGGTCACCTGGGTTACACTCGGGGGCTAGCCAAGAGGTCACCTGGGTTACACTCGGGGGCTAGCCAAGAGGTCACCTGTCATGGGGGCTAGCCAAGCGGTCACCTGTCACGGGGGCTAGCCAAGAGGTCACCTGTCACGGGGGCTAGCCAAGAGGTCACCTGTCATGGGGGCTAGCCAAGAGGTCACCTGTCATGGGGGCTAGCCAAGAGGTCACCTGTCACGGGGGCTAGCCAAGAGGTCACCTGGGTTACACTCGGGGGCTAGCCAAGAGGTCACCTGTCATGGGGGCTAGCCAAGCGGTCACCTGTCACGGGGGCTAGCCAAGAGGTCACCTGGGTTACACTCGGGGCTAGCCAAGAGGTAACCTGGGTTACACTCGGGGGCTAGACAAGAGGTCACCTGGGTTACACTCGGGGGCTAGTCAAGAGGTCACCTGGGTTACACTCGGGGGCTAGCCAAGAGGTCACCTGGGTTACACTCTGACCTTTTAGCTCGAAAACTATTTTCTCTTGCATCATCATTATCAACAACTTCTCAATTTTCAAATGATTTAGTTTTCGTATTCAGCCGTTGGCATGCAAATGAGTTTATATGTGCAAAATAAACATTGTTTGTTATTTGATCTCGCACGAGTAATCTTATTTCTTCAGACAAATTACGACACAAACAATAATATTAAACAAAGGACGCGGAATGAGATGTTTAGATTTGATCTGGACACTGCAGAGTACATTTGTATTCACTAAATTCAGGCTAAATCTCACTGACAAACATTATTCTAAAATGATCTACTACAAGGAAGATTGTCTGTCCACGCGTGGACATTAATGACATTGTGAAGTGTTGCCCATATCCTCGTCTGTTTGTGTCTGAAATGTTTGTGAGTTTAGAATCTCTATAAATGTATGGCATTTTCAATTTTATTTTTGATTCTCTGTTTTTTATTCGATTTGTTTTGTATTCAATAAAATATTTGTTATTTATTGAAATCTTAAATAATACCCACCGTTGCTTTGTTATTTTACTAAATTTATGTTTTTAAAATAAATAAATACATGTAAAATTATCATAAATAATATAATGAAGGTATGAAAAATATGTTTTAAAACAATATCAATAAATGTTATTGAAATAAAAGAAATTTCAATAATTTGTGTTTATTGCCAAATTTAAACTAAGGAATTAATAAAAAGTAATACGTGTTTGTTTTATTTACTAATAATATTATTTTTTTTCAATTTTTTTAAATCGTATCATATTTTATAAAATACCCGTACCAAACATATGATACATACTAAACAAAATGATAGATTTTATTGATTTTGTTTACATTATTATTACATTATACCAAACATATGATACATACTAAACAAAATGATAGAAATTATTGATTTTGTTTACATTATTAATTTTTTAAATAATAGAAATGGAAAATTATTTTTATTTTATAGTATTTATCTGATTTAATGGCATATTTTAAAATGGTGTTTGTAAAAACAACTTATTAAACAGTTTTCTTATCTAAGCGATATTAACATTTGATATCTAGTCTATCACAAGTTAAACTAAAAATCATTGACTCAATATTTGTAAAAATAAATAAATTTTCATGCCTATTTTAGTAAATCTGATAAAAACTAATTGCATCTTATAGAGTTATATAATAATACAATACAACGATAGCCCATTACAATTTTGCATGTAGTACATCTTCCAAATTTACATTGGAAGAATATAAAATTTGAAAATATAGATTTAATAATATATATAGATAATGAATTAATAATATATAGATAATGAATATTAATTTTTGAAACTCCGAAAAATATCTAATATCAGTTTTGTGATTCCCAAAACAAAATGTAAGTAATATTTCCAATTTTTTTTTGGAATTTATTATCAAAATATTTATTATTTTTTTTGGAAATTAACATTTTCGCACCATTTGTTGACTTATATTTATTATAATATGTGTAAATGTATTTAATTTAATTTATCTAATTGTTATGTGTATAAAATAAAATTTAAAAAAATATAAAATATATGTATTTTAGACACATTTTCTAAAAAAAATTTAGTTTTATTAAATTTTTTTAACTAAGTCAAAATTATCGAATATTATTTTATTTAATTTTTGTATTTATTCAATATTTGTTATAGAAAACATATCTCTCTATTTTTGAAGTCTCCTCATATTTTGAATAAAATTAATTATTTTCCAAGCAATTTTTATTATGCAAAAATTTAATATTATTTTTACATTAATTAACAATGTTTAATTGATACAAAAATTGTATGGTATGTATATAATTAAGACTATTATAGAAAATTAATAATATGAAGTAATATATAAACTAATTTTATTATGTAAGTTGTACATTATACAATGTACAATATAGAAACAATGAAATATTAAATATATATTTTATACAATACAATAATCACGTTTTGTAGAAAATTGTGGCATAAATTTTCTCTGTAAAAGTGTAATATTAATTTGTGCATCTCGTAATTCTGGGGTTACTATTTTTATTGATGTTGCGATATGAATTTGTCTTTCGACATTTTGAGTATAGAGTAGGATAAAATGATAACATTTTACTCTGTAGTTCGTTTCTTTGCTGATGCATCAGAGCATGATTTTAACCATAAATAATGCTTATATGCTTCATCAAATAGGTAATTTTCTGTAAGATAATGCCGTAGACGGCAAGTAATGATTTATGTGCGATTGTGGTCTCAAATCCATATTAAATGAAAATAATGCTGATAATAAAATGTATAGTTATAATTAAAAAATTCAAATTTTCAACCAAAAACACAATTTCTGTTATTTTCAGAAGATTTTGTTGTCAATTTCGAGATTAAAAATATTTAAGAAATTTTGTTTTTGAAAACCTTCACGCTGGGTCAATATGAATTGCAAAAATCTAAAAATTGAACATTATCCTTACATTAGTATATACTTTAAGATTTAGAGAATTTTATTTATATTTGTTATCATCGAGTACTCTTACTGTACAGTGTATATTGTACACCATCTGATTATATTATAATTAATATCTCTATATTTTGTATTGTTTTGACTTATTAATTATCAATAACTTTACATTTCAGATACCAAGCAAGTAATTGTCCAATTTGTCGGTCCCCATTCAGAGCTCTACTTCAAATTCGTGCCCTACAACGAAAACTAGACTCTAATGGAGAAAATGTTGTTGCAATGTCATCTATAGATGATGTTAGTGATACTACTACCTCACTACTACCTCACTACTACCTCACCATTACCTCACTACTACCTCACTACTACCTCACTACTACCTCACTACTACCTCACCACTACCTCACCACTACCTCACTACTACCTCACTACTACCTCACTACTACCTCACTACTACCTCACTACTACCTCACCACTACCTCACCACTACCTCACTACTACCTCACTACTACCTCACTACAACCTCACTACTACCTCACTACTACCTCACTACTACCTCACCACTACCTCACCACTACCTCACTAATACCTCACTACTACCTCACCACTACCTCACCACTACCTCACCACTACCTCACTACTACCTCACTACTACCTCACCACTACCTCACTACTACTTCACCACTACCTCACCACTACCTCACCACTACCTCACTACTACCTCACCACTACCTCACCACTACCTCACCACTACCTCACTACTACCTCACTACTACCTCACCACTACCTCACTACTACCTCACCACTACCTCACTACTACCTCACTACTACCTCACTCCTACCTCACCACTACCTCACTACTACCTCACCACTACCTCACTACTACCTCACCACTACCTCACTACTACCTCACTACTACCTCACTCCTACCTCACCACTACCTCACTATTACCTCACTACTACCTCACCACTACCTCACTACTACCTCACTACTACCTCACTACTACCTCACCACTACCTCACCACTACCTCACTACTACCTCACCACTACCTCACTACTACATCACCACTACCTCACTACTACCTCACTACTACCTCACTACTACCTCACCACTACCTCACTACTACCTCACCACTACCTCTCTACTACCTCACTACTACCCCATTACTACCTAACTACTACCTCACCACTACCTCACCACTACCTCACTACTACCTCACCACTACCTCACCACTACCTCACTACTACCTCACTACTACCTCACTACTACCTCACTACTACCTCACTACTACCTCACTACTACCTCACTACTACCTCACTACTACCTCACCACTACCTCACCACTACCACACCACTACCCCACTACTACCCCACTACTACCTCACTACTATCTCACCACTACCTCACTACTACCTCACTACTACCTCACTACTACCTCACTACTACCTCACTACTACCTCACTACTACCTCACCACTACCTCACCACTACCTCACTACTACCTCACCACTACCACACCACTACCCCACTACTACCTCACTACTATCTCACCACTACCTCACTACTACCTCACCACTACCTCACTACTACCTCACTACTACCTCACTACTACCTCACTACTACCTCACTACTACCTCACTACTACCTCACCACTACCTCACCACTACCTCACTACTACCTCACCACTACCTCACCACTACCTCACTACTACCTCACTACTACCTCACTACTACCTCACTACTACCTCACTACTACCTCACTACTACCTCACTACTACCTCACTACTACCTCACCACTACCTCACCACTACCTCACTACTACCTCACCACTACCTCACCACTACCTCACCACTACCTCACCACTACCTCACCACTACCTCACCACTACCTCACTACTACCTCACTACTACCTCACTACTACCTCACTACTACCTCACTACTACCTCACTACCTCACTACCTCACTACTACCTCACTACTACCTCACCACTACCTCACCACTACCTCACTACTACCTCACCACTACCTCACCACTACCTCACCACTACCTCACCACTACCTCACCACTACCTCACCACTACCTCACCACTACCTCACTACTACCTCACTACTACCTCACTACTACCTCACTACTACCTCACTACTACCTCACTACCTCACTACCTCACTACTACCTCACTACTACCTCAGACTCGGACTATTGTAGTATCTCCTGAAGCTAGCGCCACAAGAGCTCTTGCGAATGATAGCGATGGACTACCTTCTGGTTATGAGGCAATTTCTCTCATCGAAGCATTAAATGGTCAACACGTCAACACTCCAGGTGCTTCCTCGGAGGTCGCAGAATCAGTTGATCAAGGTCACATTCCTGCAGCTACTATATTTACTACCGTCAATCAATCGAAAGAAAGAAATATATTTATTTCACTAATTCTTGATACAAGAATAACAATTAAATATATAATTTGTACTTTTAAGGCTGTGTGTAGAATTGATCCAATGTAAAAGAATAGGGTAATTCCTCTTACGCTAATTCCTTTATCTCATTGAATATCTATGGGATTTCTACGAAATGAATTGCATTGTAATGAGGAAACCCAAATCTACAAATTTTGTGGTCAAAATTTTTTAAAATATAATAAGGCCAAAAAAATTTGTCAACAAAATTTAAATCTGTTTTACAACAAATTTCCTGTTATAAATCTGTGAAAAAATATTTTAAAAACAATTCTAAAAATGCTGAACAAAATTATTTTAGGTATAACTATAATAAATATTCTGTGAAAATATTGATGAAAACGAACTGTAAACTAAAAAGATATAAGATTTTTAGTCTAAAAATTCAAAATACTGATAAAATTACTACTTGACCTTTTAATATAAATATAAATATTGAATTTTAAACTTTGATTTTGTTTTAATATTATAAAAATCATTAAACTATAAGTTAACTAAATATAAAGTTTAACTAATTTATTTAAAAATTAATGAAATTTATATAAATAATCAATAATATTTATGAGAGTTGACTTTTTAAAAATACCTTATTTGAATGTTTTTATTCAATTTTAAAACCTGAAATTTTAACATATAATAGAAAATTAACTAAATTATTATTTTATATAATAAAAAAAATTTTATATTTCTAATATTTCCCCACCCTTAAATTAATTTATAAATAAAGTTAATTATTAAATTTATTACTAAAATAATATATGGACTGTAATGTATAGAGTAAATAGAGTACTTTTTATAGCTAAAAGTCCCAACCCCAACAGACATTGAACAGTCAACCGATGATGCCGATACTACTGATTGCGTAACAGGCGATGACGTAATCGTCGATGATGCAATCTCCAATAGCGAAATCAAAGATGATTCTTTCGAAGACGTGAAAATTACCAAAAAGTAGAGAAAGATGATGTGAAACTAAATCAAATCAATTTTATCAGCTGCGTTAACATAGAATTAATTGTATTTAAGCCTCTAACCTTTTACCTCTCCGGCTAGGATTGCAACCTCCCAGGGGCCGGAAGATATCAAGAAGAGTATTCTAGTGGCAAGCGCTGTTTCCTCATGTGATAGCGATACTCCTTCTAGCAAATATTCCGTTTGTCTTCCCCTGCAACCTCCCTCTATCAACTCGCACTTGAGATGAGATGCAATCTAAGCATTTAGATTATTTCAACTTAAGATATATTTCTTGACTTTCAGTATCTCCGAGAATTGATTTATATTTAATATGTACGATAACAATAAGATTATATAAATCTCCGAGTATGTACATTTCAATTATTAACTCTTGTGACAGATCAGTAAAATCAGCAAGGACTTTAGTGAGACAGGTAATGGCTTTTCATTGTGAGGCTTTCTACTGTTCTACTTTCTTTTGTTTAGCTTGCAATTGTAGTCTGATGTAGTAAATTGTAGTCAGATGCACTTTGCACCCTCTCCTCCCCCTCTCCCCTCTCGTTCTCTCCCACCCTCCCTCCCTCCTTCCTCTCCTCCCCCTCTTCCTCTCCTCCCCCTCTCCCTCCCACTTTCCTTCTCCCACTCCCTCCCCTTCTCCCTCCCCCTCCAACTTTCCTTCTCCACTCCCTCTATCCCTCACCTCCCTCTATCCCTCCCCTCACTCCCTCACTCCCTCCCTCCCTCCCTCCCTCCATACACCTCTATCTATCTCTCTCTCACTCACTCACTTTCGCACTTTCATATTTAAGACTTTGATTGTTCCCTTAATATTTTGCTGGAGAAATGGGACATTATCTTTGATCCCCTCTTGCAGAAGATTTATCGCTAAGGGGAGTACTGAATACATCTTGTTCCGCTGGTACAACGGATACAGACGGCTCGAGTTCAGCCAGTAGTGGTCAAGCGTTGCTGACCAGTCACTTGGCTGCTCACGTCGATATCCTCGATGACTTCCTCGATGCACCTATTGCGACTTGACCTCTGGCGTTTGACCTCTGACCCCTTGAATACTTTTACCGGCGATCTTACATAGCTTTATTATTTATTTAACGCCCACCATCCGTTTACAATTATCATATTTTAATTATACACATTTTATGATTATATATCAATGTTTTTATGATCATTTTTACTAGACACTTAATATTTACTTTACCTTTTATCACGTTCACTTCATATAACAATATTTTACTGACCAGTGCTTTAATATGCTATTGGCTGGAATTTACACATTGACCCCTACCCCCTAATGTGAAGAGTATTCTGTATTAATATCACCAATATTAATGCACTCAAGTATTACATGATTCATTAAATATATTCAATATATTGTTACAAAACATTAATAAGATGATTGATACAAATAAATATGATTTTACTTTAACTATGTTTGAACATATTGTTCTGCAATCTGACAAAACATTCTTGAATGATAAGCTGCAATATTGGTACTACTTTATTAAATAGCATTTCTATTGTAAAATATTGATATTGATTACAAGATACAAGATATTGATTGCATGTATAAAAGTGTATAAAGTTGATTTTTGTAAAAACCCAAGAAACATAATCTGACTATTTTAATGTTTTTGTTATTTAATAAAATTGAAAAAAAAATTTATTTAATATAATTATTAAATCATCTTTTTTTTTTTGGAATAATGCAGTTATTTTATCAATTCATTATCAGCCTTATTTATTCAAATGAATGTTAACATTAACGTTACATAATAATATTAAGTTACTGATTACAATCAAAACTGGTGCCCATATAGTCTTTGTACTTTCCCGGTAAACTTTCCAAACCATTTTAGTTTTTTGTTATATAATAAAATAACATTTAATTTGTGTTTCATTTATATTATATTTTAAATAATTATATAAAAATTTATTATAGTTACATCATCGGAATTCTTGAATTTCTACAACACATGTTTTATTATTAATATTTATATATATCGTCTTGAATATGACTTGTGTTGTTTAATAACTAATTAATACAATATTGTGTATTGTATATAATGAATAATTCCATTAATTTAGCGTAGTTCTATGATAGAAAATATAAATTAGGAATATAACTAAAATTGTAAACATAATAATTTAGTACTACGATAGTTGATGAATGTTAAAACAACTGATTTCACAAATTAAATAACTTTATATGATATTCATACTGTTTAATTGGTTAATAATACCGACATTATAACTGTATTTATAAACGAAAGTATTTTCACATATGTCAGATGACAATATTCTAACAGTTCGGAAGTATTTTACCTTTCTTTATTTTGATAAGATAATTTAATTATTATTGATAGTCTGATAATTTAAATGTAATACAATAATAACCCATACTTATAATAGTATATAATACTAACATATACTAACACGTACGCACACACACATACACACACACACACACACACATATATATATATATATACACACACACACACATAAGTGCACACTCTATTATCTATAGTGGATACTTCAAATCTTCATTATAGTTGTGAGATAAATAATGTCAATAGTACAATATGTATTATCATTATTAAAAAAGATTAAAATACCATACGACATTAAGATAACAAATAGATAACAAATAATAAAAAAGAGCAGAAGAATTCCGACAGTAAATTTATAGAATTCTATTTATAGGAAACATTTAATCGCTTATTGAATGCCTAGCATATTAGTTTAATATTGCGGTGAATTCCTAATTCATTCGTCAGATTACATTTATCGGTTTACTGGAGTACCACGCTATATGGATTACATAATACAGGTTAGAATATCTCGGTACTGTTCTATTGTGAGCAGTACATATTTACGCAATAATCGAATAACGTGATATCATATCAATATTATAATTTATATTTTAACAGTTGATAACCATTTCAGGCTGTCATCCTTCAATTGCATAGAATATGTGAGTAATATAAATATATATTTCTTCTCAAGTTATCGAGATGATTTTTTGTATTATATTATGCTTTGAAGTGTTTTCTAAAACATAAAAGGTATTCCTCTTCAGACCAGTGGTGCTAGCATAAAGCTTTATATTCCTGGTTTAATAATTTTGGCATATTATACTGTTTGAGTCGTTAAAGACTTTTTGAAATGTTATTTTAGCTAATTACTTACTATTATAATTGTATATACTATACATAAATACATACATATATATATATATATATATATATATATATATACATATATATATATATATATATATATATATATATATATTTACAATATACAATATATTTAATAAATATTGTTTACATAGTAGATAATCCGTAATATAAAATAATAATATTATGCTATATTAAATTTGTTAATCATTCATACTACTAATTATTGAATAATAAAATCTAGTATAAGTGCAAAAAGACAAAAACATTAATACTTAACATTTAAACATTTATATTATTCACGAATTCGTTATTAAATATTATGGTAATTTTTATTATCTATACATAAACTTCATGTTTATTTTCAATATTTATTGGATATTTGAACTTATAAACTTTATATTTATTTATTTGAGAACAATTCTGATTGGTCATTCTTTACACGCTTCCTTCCTTGTGACGATATTTCCAAAATATTGAATATTTTAATTTAAAGTAAGTTTATACTGTTTTAATATATTTATTATTATATACTTCTTAATAATTAATACTATTATATTTTGTAATTGCTTTATCCGTTTAATTATATTCAATATAGCAAGTATGAATATATATAAATAATAATGTATTTATAATTTATTTCATGAAAGATTATTCCCGCTATAATATTTATTTAAAAATAAATATATATTAAATTACTATAAAAAGATTTTTTTAATTATGATAGATATATATTAATATATATATTAAAGTATTATAAAATATACTTTAAAAAATAACTTTATTATAATTTAATATTGACAATTATATATTTTCATAATAAATTTAATTTTCAATAAATTTGTATTGTATTAAATATTATATTTCGAATTTCAGTATTGGAAATATAGAATGTCCGCTGCTGACAACAAATCGTCAGTACCTTTTGTGTAAATCAAATATTTAAATTAATAAAATTCAGTTGTAATATTATAATGTATTTCGTATATATATGTGTATATATATATATGTGTGTATATATATGTGTATATATATGTATATATATATATATATATGTAATATCAAATTTAGTATTTAATAATAACTCTGCGATCATTTAAATTTATTTAATTTCAGAATATCTCCGGCTGAGATTCCAGATTTGCCAAATAATTCACCAGGAACTTCTCCCGAAAAACCTAATATTAATATGGCTGATTTAATGAAAAATCCTGATATGGTTGCCCAATTACAAAACCAGATGATTTCGTTTGTTGGCGTTGATTCTGGTTATATTAGTTCGTTAGTATAATTTAATGGTAACATTAAATTAGATGAATATAAATTATATATTTTCTGGTTTATGTGATTTTATTAATTGTAGACTTCCAGCTGAGGTTAAGAGAAGATTGAAAGCTTTGAAGAAGATTCAATATGATATTTTCAATGTTGAAGCAGAATTTTATCAGCGTGTGAGAGAAGTAGAATATGAATTCCAATCCAAATATGAAAAATATTATGAAATGGTTATTGATACCCTTATTAATAATAATTAATAAGCCTCAATTCTGATTGTATTGTTTAGCTATGAATACATAAATTCTTTATTGTCATGGTTACTTTATTGACATTCTTATTTTATTGACACGGTTACTTTATTGACGCGGTTAATTTATTGACATTGTTACTTTATTGACACGCTTACTTTATTGACATGCTTACTTTATTGACATGCTTACTTTATTGACATGCTTACTTTATTCACACAGTTACTTTATTGACACACTTACTTTATTTACACGCTTACTTTATTGACAGCGAGGCAATATTATTTCCGGTGAGATTGAGCCGACCGACTCGGACTGCGAATGGGAATCTGACGAGGAAGAGGATGATGAGGAAAATTCCATTAAGAAGATCAAGGATGTATCCGAAGAGAAAGTTTTCGGTGTTCCGGAGTTCTGGTTGACTACCTTTAAGAATATCGAGTTCCTTAACGATATGATTCAGGAGTCCGATTACCCTGTTATGAAAGACCTTATCGATGTGAAGTGCGAATTGCACAAATTACCTAAGAATGTTTGTTGATTTTCACTATTTTTGAATACACGTATAGAAATTTAGAATATTTTCGATATAATTCTTCAATCTCGATTTAGGGTTTCGATTTGATATTTACTTTTAAAAAGAATGAATACTTCAAAAATAAAACTTTGAAGAAAATGTATTCTTTGCGCATTGGACCAGAAAGAAGTCAAGGATTTAGTTACGAGGGACCAGAGATTGTTTCTACCGAGGGGTTATATATAATTATATCGATATTATAATTTTACAAATTTTATAATATTCCATAAACTCTCCTAGGTGTAAAATTGATTGGTACCCTAACAAAGATTTGACCCAAACTATGTCGACTAAAACTGTCAAAGATAAATCCTCCGGGTGTAAAAGGGTTATCAATAAATTAATACCGAGCGATTCCTTTTTCAATTTCTTTGACCCCCCAACTGCAGGTTTATTGAATTGATTATTAATATTCTATTTAAAAGACCTGAGCTGATTAACAAATTATTTAATTGCAGAGGGTTTGGAAAAGTCTAGCGAAGAGATTGAAAGTTTATTAGGAGCCGACTTTGAAATTGGACATTTTATTAGTGAACGCCTTGTGCAAAGAGCTGTGTTGTATTTTACTGGTGATGCTATTTCTGATGAAGAGTCTGAGGAAGATGAGGATGCTGAATACGAAGACGGTGAAGGTGATAGCGATGATCCTGATTATGTTCCTGAAAACAAAGATAACTGTAAACCCCAATAGAGTCTATTCTCCATAGGATTTACTATATTTATATTTACATAAAATATATGCACAATTAATGTTGTACATAATAAAATATAAAAACATTACATTATTAATTTTTGTAAAACCTTATTATATAATCTTGTATAATAATTTTAAATATAAAATACATTCTTTTATTATATAACACAAAAACTAAATAACCTGGATGTTTTCCTGGGTTGTTACATACAATGCATAAATAATTAATTATAAGTAAAAGTAAGTAGGTTTTCTATTTTTTTATTAAAATATTAATTTTCATCTTGATTAATTTTCAAGAATCGTCAAGCGTGCGGGATCTGTTTAAATAATGGATGGCAGTTCTTCATTCTAGCATTCTGTAAACAATAGTTGCGTTTATATTTTAAAATAGAAATGAATTAATAAGGAATCATTAATTAAGAATATTACCTACACTTTGTAAAGATGCAATAATGTTTTTTAATTTTTTCACTTCTTTTTCTGAAGATCGCAGACCTAAGTAAATTTTAATTTTAAAAGTATATTATTTTTAAATTACAAAGCAAATATTTATTATCTTCTCTAATAAAAATGATTAAGTGTCTCGGTACAGTTCTTCTGGAAGATGATTATCCTAAAGACCAACCCTCTTTCGAGTGTAAGAGATCTTGTTTTAATCTGGTATTTTCTGATTCAGATAAACTCAGTTTATTGATTAGAAGTTTAAAATGGTTTTGGTTGACAGCGCTCGAATCCTCGTCACTATTTTCTAAGCTGAAATTCATTGGTTCAATATTGTAATTATTTTGTGCTCGATTCAATGGAGTTTATAAATTTTAACACCTAAATATTATACTCTTTTTATGAATTAAAGAAAATCTATCAAGAAAATTACTAACGTCAATTTTTCTATTTCTTGTAAAGATTGTGAATTATTTCTTCGCTTCGACTGAAATTGGTTTTGTCAAAAAAATAAATATCAGAGGGAAGCATTAAAAATGTTCTAACCCTTCGCTGGGATACAGAAGATAGTTGTGGAGAAACACTTTGTAGGCTGATATCATCTTCAATGTCCATTTCTGGTTGTTCCTGGAAAAAAGGATGATTATCAATAGATAATATAAACGAAGAGTGAATATTATAATAGCTTAGTAATATGTTATGGTTGTAATATCAAATCAAATATCAATCTTCTCTACTTTTATTATTTATAATTAACAAATACATTGTCTGTAATATAATATGTCAAAATTTAAACAAATTTTTTATTAAACATTTCATTAAAATCTGTCTAACTTTATTAATTTATTATAATTAATATTAAACAATAATCAAAATAATTACATACAAATAATTGATTTTCTATAAAATTTGATGAAAATATTATTTTATAATGCATTATAAAATAAATTGTACTAATGTTTAGGTTTAATTTAAAATAAATTTAAAACTGTATATTGTTACTTTAATCTTCACTTTACTTTACTTACTTTCACTTTACTTTACTTACTTTCACTTTACTTCTCTACTATATTTTACTATCCTATACAAATATTTGATAATAAACTTGTTATGATATTAGTTGGATATATTATAGAATTTTATAAATACCACAACAGGCAGTTATAACTAGTTATAGCAATAGGTAGTTATAGCTGACGTTACCATTTGATCACTTAGAACTTGTGATTTAGCATATTCTTGAGTGTATCTTAAGGCACGGTTTTGAGCTTTCAATTTTATAATACTTCTTTCTAAACTGAAAGAAGAGGAAATAGAATTCAATTTAAGTTTTATTAATTTCGAAATATAATATTAAAGTAAAAAGCAGCTCAAATAAGAACACACCTTCCTATAGGTAAACACGCCCCCTGTAAGGAGAACACTCCCCCTGTAAGGTGACCACGCCCCCTGTAAGGAGACTGCTCTCTGTATGGAGAACACGCCCCATGTAAGGAGACCACGCCTCCTGTAGGGAGAACACTCCAACTGTATGTAGACCACGCCCTCTGTAGGTAGACCACCCCCTCTGTATGGAGAACACGCCCCTTGTAAAGAGACCACGTCCCCTGTAGGGAGAACACTATCCCTATAAGGAGACCACTCCCCCTGTATGTAGACCACGCCCCCTGTAAGGAGACCACACCCCCTGTAGGGAGAACACTCCCCCTGTATGTAGACCACTCCCCCTGTATGTAGACCACTCCCCCTGTATGTAGACCACGCCCCCTATAAGGAGATCACGCCCCTCAGCAAACCTAGCTTTATGCCGTAAGATATCTGCAAGTTCCGTACACAAAGGCACGATTCCTCTTCTTGTGTTGCCTACTACAATCTTTACGGCTTTTGCAGCGTAATCGGAGTCGGGGTGGGAAATGGCGGGAACCCCGATGTCGCTGTTACCGGTGGTTCTGTCTAGGGGCGTGGGGCGAGGAGGATGTTAGACCCGTGGGTAGCTGGCGTGTTACACGAGGAATGGAGGTGAATACTAATTAGTAGTAACTACTCATTCGAATACTAATTAGTAGTAACTACTTAGAGTTAATTAGTACATTTTCATTATGTACATAATTCATAATCGTAAGACAATAAATAACAGTAATATAACTGTAATATTAATATCTAAATGAACTGAAATGGATGCAAATCTCAGGTAAATAAATAGGTAATATTATAATGTAGCTAAAAGTTTTATAAGTTGAATTAAATAAAGGTAGAAGAATAGACACCTGTATATTATAGAATATTAATATAATATAATATATCTTATTTTACTATAATTCTTTCTAAATTATTAAATATAGACTAATAAAAGTAAATTTTGCATCTGCAATAGAAATTAATAAACAAACAACTTTTTATCAAATTGTTTTTATCAAATTATCAATAAGGTAATTTATAAAGTTCAAATGGACAAATATATATAAAGATATATATAGATTATGTAAAGCAATAAATAATTTTATATGAAGTTAAAATTTGTATAAAATGCTAAAATCAACCTATGGACCATCAAATGGAAAAACCACTCTGCCATACTCTTTTTATATATTTTCTATCTCTTCTCAGTACATCTCTATCTTGTCTCTATATATCTCTATATTGTCTTTACATCCCTATATTGTCTTTATACATTTCTATATTGTTTTTATACATCTCTATCTTATCTCTATACATCTATATCTTATCTCTATACACTCTATCTTATCTCTATGCATCACTATCTTGTCTATATATATCTCTATCTTGTCTCTTGAATCTTTATCTTGTCTTTGTACATCTCTACATTGGATTTGTAAATCACTATCTAGCAGGATTGAGAAATAGGGTAATAAATAATAATTTTTTCATTATTCATATTTCCGGTCGTAGGTTAAAGGTCATTTGAGGTGTGTGGGATTATTTTTTTCTGTCTGCGATTAGAGAGTTTATGTTTCTATGTTATCATGGGTAAATAATTTCAAATCAATACAGCATATTTCAACTTACTTTAGCTTACTTAACTTACTTTAGCTTACTTAACTTACTTAACTTACTTTAGCTTACTTAACATACTTTAGCTTACTTAACATACTTTAGCTTACTTAACTTACTTTAGCTTACTTAACATACTTTAGCTTACTTAACTTACTTTAGCTTACTTAACATACTTTAGCTTACTTAACTTACTTTAGCTTACTTAACTTATTTTAGCTTACTTAACTTACTTAACTTACTTTAGCTTACTTAACATACTTTAGCTTACTTAACTTACTTTAGCTTACTTAACATATTTTAGCTTACTTAACTTACTTAACTTAATTTAGCTTACTTAACTTAATTTAGCTTACTTAACTTACTTAACTTACTTTAGCTTACTTAACTTACTCTAGCTTACTTAACTTACTTTAGCTTACTTAACTTACTTTAGCTTACTTAACTTATTTTAGCTTACTTAACTTACTTAACTTACTTTAGCTTACTTAACATACTTTAGCTTACTTAACTTACTTTAGCTTACTTAACATATTTTAGCTTACTTAACTTACTTAACTTAATTTAGCTTACTTAACTTAATTTAGCTTACTTAACTTACTTAACTTACTTTAGCTTACTTAACTTACTCTAGCTTACTTAACTTACTTTAGTTTACTTAACTTACTTTAGCTTACTTAACTTACTTTAGCTTACTTAACTTACTTAACTTACTTAACTTACTTAACTTACTTAACTTACTTAACTTACTTTAGCTTACTTTAGCTTACTTAACTTACTTTAGCTTACTTAACTTACTTAACTTACTTTAGCTTACTTAACTTACTTTAGCTTACTTAACTTACTTAACTTACTTTAGCTTACTTAACTTACTTTAGCTTACTTAACTTACTTTAGCTTACTTAACTTACTTTAGCTTACTTAACTTACTTAACGTACTTTAGCTTACTTGACTTACTTTAGTTTAGTATATAATCTAGTACAAATAGAAATGGGAATGCTTTTCATATAAATATTCATAATATATTGTAAATAATTGTATTTACAATATAGTAATAATTATATATAAAGTATTGATGGTATGTTTACTTTTGATACAATATATTATTTATCAACAATAAGTAATATATCTAAATACAAATTAAACTGGCAAACATTATTAATATAATTCATTTTACAATGTATTTCATTTATAAATCAATTGATTGACTTATTTTGAATATTATTTTAATATGGTTACATTTAATTAGAAAAATACCAGCAATTTTTTATATGACCAAATTTCATTGATAACTATTTTAAATATGACACTATATCAATATTATTAATAAATATTAACAATTTTAAGTAATTGGTGTATATCAATATGCAAAATAAACAAATTAAGAGTTAAATATAATAAAATAATTCAATTTTAACTTACATTAGCATAGCATGTTTAAAAATACATATATTAATATAAATTAAAACGCGATTTATAAAATAAGCTATGATATAATATAGTATAATATTAAAGAAGTTAACATTAAACTGGTGTATTAAATTTATACATTTTAAAAAATTTCAATATATATATATATATATATGTTTGTGTATCATGATATATAATGTAATAAAACAAAAGTTGTAAATATAATAAATAGTATATTATTAATTCATAATATTTGATATGATTACATAATTTACATATAGTTTAGTTTCCTTACTTGTCTCATATATTGATTGACATAATTTAGTATTCAATAATTAATTAGTAGTGCTATATATAGCAAGACAGCATACAATGACTATTGTTTGGGAAACTGGGATAGATAAACCCATTGTTTGCGAATATTGTTTTTGTTAAAGATTTCAACTGTCAAAGTCTCATTTAAATCTTTTTTGCCAACATTATATAATAGAATTCCAGGAATATATTTCAATATAAACGTTAAATAATAATCTAGAAAGCGAAAGATAGTTGAAGACATATACTTCTAAATATATTTATATATATATAAATATAATATAATACATATAATAAATACCAACCTCGAGTCTTGATATCTAAGAGCTATATATAGAGATAAGATAAGGAAGACACTGTTATTAAGAGGAGTTTACTTTCCATTTCTAGGAACATTTGACAGGAATGATTATTTAATTTAAAACAAATCAAATCAAATCTTTAACATATAAATCTTACACAAAATATGAACTGCGAAGTTATAATTGATAAAAAGGTAATAATTAGGATTGAATAGAAATATATATAAGCTTAATTGCATATTTTGAAAGAGATTTTCAAAGTTCATCGAGGTCAAAGTCTAAAAAACTGCAAATTATTTGAGAAATTCCGTTATGCATTTAACAATATTTACAAATAATACATCAGTTTATTTTGCTGGAATTGAATTTCATCCATACAACAAATCTAAAATAGAAGTAACCTAGCTTGGCTGCAAGATATTTATAGTTGTATCATTACTTACAAATATTGTTTTAAATCATTTTTTGTATATGAAGTACATGTGCAAATGACTCATGATTGAGAATATAAAATCCCTGATTAGTATTTAGTGATTTTAATTAATATTTATTTATTAAAATTAGTCCATATTTATATGCATAATTCATTATACAATGTACTATATATTTATTAACAATGTACTATATATTCATTATGCAATGTACCATATTTTCATAGTTTTTATAATAAATCAGAGTATTTATAAAGTAGAATTAATGTTGTCTATTAATATAACTATAAATTATATTATGTTTTTAAATTATGTTTTTAAATTATAATTTATTAATTATAAATTTAATAATTATAAATTAAAATTAATATTAAGATGTTATTACAATTATAATGCTCACAAATTAAACTTTTACTATTATAGTTTATTATATAAAATCAAATATTAGATTGAAAAAATATTTATATCTGTTTTATAAAATAATATTTTATCTAGAATATTTAATAAATTGAATTGATTCCGATTTCTGTAAATATTATGAATTCTACTTTATTAGACTAAATGATGACTAACTGATATAAATATATATCTATTTAGAATAATCTGCGACATAACTGAAAATAAGTAATGAAATAGATCAGGTGGTATAATTGAATAGCGGATTGATATTATATTCCATTATAACCGATACGTTTAGATACTTAAAATAAACACTAGTTACGGATACGGCCAGCAGACAGTTGGGTGTAGACCTAGTAAACACATCAATATCTTATGAATAAGGTATCGCAATGACAAATTATTAATGGCGACGGCAGAAATGTAACCGAGAGCCAACTCGACTGAACGCAGAAATTAATGAAATTAATGCCCCTGCGATTAATTACAAAGAGATGGACGGAGGAGCGAGAGGTGTCGTCGATTTGGGTAAAGGGAACGGCCTGCAGAATATAAAGATAAACAACATGAAGTCGATGTAGAACCACGAGGTAAAGCGTGTTTTAATGTTTCCACAATGGTGAGCACAAGAGCGTGAACGCTGCTTTCAAATGAGCCGTTAATTAATCTGATTATTCAACTCATGTGATGATAAGTCAGCAAATATAGACAATATACAGAAACTTGAAATTACAAAATTATAATAATAATATTATTTGATGGGATTATTAATATATTAGTAATAAATAATTATATAAGAAATTATTAAGGCATAATTATCTTTTACAATTTCAACGCATTTTATTTAATTAACTATATTTTCTTTAATATCATAATAATTTCAAATTAATTAAATTCTAAACATTTTAACTTCATATTTTGACAAATTTATTAATAAAATTTAAAGTCCAAAATTGAAACCGTAACAAATAACATTTTTAATCAAAATTAGTAATTAACTTAGTAACTTAATAAGTTTTATATTCAAAATACAACGAATTAAAAATAGGTTTAATTTATTTTATGAAATAGAAATATTATTTTCAATAAATTCAGTTATTATTGTTTTGAAAAAAAGTGAATATTTATAATTTTTGAAAGAATTTTAGTTTCAAAATAAAAATTATTAATTAATAATAAATATATGATACAGGTTATAACTCCTCTCTAATTTATTCCATGAGTGTTCAAGTTATAATATAAATCTAATAATGCTGAATATTATATTTTTTTAATTGAACTTGGTGAAATATTAATATTAATTTAGTATGTTGGCTAATAATAATTTATTACAAATAATAAAGTTTATCTAGATAAATAAATCTGAATTAATAAGGTAACAATAATGTAATAAAAATAATCAAGAGTAAATACTGTCATGCTATTGACCATACATAATACATATTATATAATTATTATAATATTGCATTTAATGAATTAATTGATACCACAATCTAGTGGAAAATTAAAAACTGGATACAAGATTAAATTGTACTTAGATAGGATTAGTTATAAAATGTTTAAAAATATTGATGACAACAATATTAATGGAAAATATATAAAAATGAATACTAAATTCATGTATGGTCTACTGATAAGATTCTCAAAGATAATAAGAAGTTGTAACATCTACAATGATTGTTAAATACAAAATAATACTAAGTATGAAAACAATTAGTTTCCCAGTATTATATAAGCACGTCGATATTATTTACAACTGATTTAATCTATTACAGTTAAGATATCTATTATAGTTAAGGTATCTATTACAGTTAGGATATCTATTACAGTTAGGATATCTATTACAGTTAGGATATCTATTACAATTAGGATATCTATTATAGTTAAGATATCTATTAAAGTTATGATATCTATTACAATTAGGATATCTATTACAATTAGGATATCTATTATAGTTAAGATATCTATTATAGTTAAGATATCTATTACAGTTAAGATATCTATTACAGTTAAGATATCTATTACAGTTAAGTTATTTATTATAGTTAGGATATCTATTACAGTTAAGTTATCTATTATAGTTAGGATATCTATTAAAGTTAAGATATCTATTATAGTTAAGATATCTATTATAGTTAAGATATCTATTATAGTTAAGATATCTATTATAGTTAAGATATCTATTATAGTTAAGATATCTATTATAGTTAAGATATCTATTATAGTTAAGATATCTATTATAGTTAAGATATCTATTATAGTTAAGATATCTATTATAGTTAAGATATCTATTATAGTTAAGATATCTATTATAGTTAAGATATCTATTATAGTTAAGATATCTATTATAGTTAAGATATCTATTATAGTTAAGATATCTATTATAGTTAAGATATCAATTATAGTTAAGATATCTATTATAGTTAAGATATCTATTATAGTTAAGGTATCTATTATAGTTAAGATATCTGTTATAGTTAAGATATCTATTACAGTTAAGATATCTATTATAGTTAAGATATCTATTACAGTTAAGATATCTATTACAGTTAGGATATCTATTATAGTTAAGATATCTATTATAGTTAAGATATCTATTATAGTTAAGATATCTATTATAGTTAAGATATCTGTTATAGTTAAGATATCTATTATAGTTAAGATATCTATTATAGTTAAGATATCTATTATAGTTAAGATATCTATTATAGTTAAGATATCTATTATAGTTAAGATATCTATTATAGTTAAGATATCTATTATAGTTAAGATATCTATTATAGTTAAGATATCTATTATAGTTAAGATATCTATTATAGTTAATATATCTATTATAGTTAATATATCTATTATAGTTAAGATATGTATTATAGTTAAGATATCTATTATAGTTAAGATATCTATTATAGTTAAGATATCTATTATAGTTAAGATATCTGTTATAGTTAAGATATCTATTATAGTTAAGATATCTATTATAGTTAAGATATCTATTATAGTTAAGATATCTATTACAGTTAAGATATCTATTACAGTTAAGATATCTGTTATAGTTAAGATATCTATTATAGTTAAGATATCTGTTATAGTTAAGATATCTATTATAGTTAAGATATCTATTATAGTTAAGACATCTATTATAGTTAAGATATCTATTATAGTTAAGATATCTATTATAGTTAAGATATCTATTATAGTTAAGATATCTATTATAGTTAAGATATTTATTATAGTTAAGATATCTATTATAGTTAAGATATCTATTATAGTTAAGATATCTATTATAGTTAAGATATCTATTATAGTTAAGATATCTATTATAGTTAAGATATCTATTATAGTTAAGATATCTATTACATAAAAATGTGCAAAACTAAATACATATTTCGATATAATTATCTAAGTAATATAAAACAACAAAAATCTAATTAGATATTATTAATATTATTATATATTATCAATGGACCAGTGATAATTGGTATAATACAGTTTTGTATAACACAGAAATAGAAACAATCACATGTTATGATATAAAGTAATAAAATGTATTGCAAAATTATGTGAAATAAATGAACACACTAAATTCTAAGGATGATTTTTAAATTAATAAGACTTGATATTGTGACATATTGATATTGAATTGAATTGAAAAGTTTATTTATACACAAAATAACAAATAGATATGTTCTCAATTGTGTTTTAAAGAGAATAAAATAATATTAAATGATAAAATAAAATCAGATAGAATCAGATAGAGGACTCTGACATTCGGGCAGATACATATGTGATCGGAGTAGTCATAGAACATCCGCCATTGATATTGCGACATATTGATATTGATATTGATATTGTATATATCTCTTAAATATTGCAAAGAAATATAATGATCTGAAAGTGACTTTATTATTTACTATTTCCAATATAATGTTGATATTTAATTGTATTGATATTATTCATGAAGCTTTGATTTTTAGGGATTTCTTCTGAAAAAATATCATATTTTTTTAGATAAATTAAATTATTTTTAAAAAGCAAAAAAGTCTAGGAATAGTATTTTATTAATATTACTACTTTAAATGATTCATTACAGCAATGCATAGGTAATATTGTTATTATATACATATATATAAATTATTATATATTATTAATTATTATTAACATATTAGTTAATACTATTAGAAACATATCTATACATCTATCGCAACATATTAGAAATAGATACTTCAGGATAAATAGGAATTAAGCCAGCAATAAAATATATAAAAATATACACCAAGAAAATATGGTATTTGAATTGTAATCACATGTTTTATTGTAATAATATAGATAACAGTTCATGTATATAGTCTGGTAAAATAACTTTATTGAATATGTACACTAAAGAAAAATATATCTGCTAATTTAATATTATGTAATAATTATGACGTATTGGAGACTCGGAGTTGAATTATGATTTACACTGACATATAAGTAATTATTCAATATCTACAATCTACAAATCTTCCTGCTTATTATCTGATAACATAATACAATTTGACAAACAGAAATCCGTGTTATTTAAAACTTTCTAAGAAAGGGTAAGCATTTACGAGCTATAACCTATGATTAGTCTTTATTTCATTACCGATATCACCTAATATCTGTAATGAAATATCTACTAAACAAAGCCTTATTGGTTTTAATATTAACTTAAGTTAACATTTATAATGATTAATTATTAAAAGTAACTTTTATAATTGTGAAATATGTCTAAAAATAATTTTTAGAAACTTTCTGTTATTGAACATGTTTAAACTATTTATAATACAAAAACTAATTAAATACCAATTTAAATGGGATTTACCATAAGATAAGCTATAACACAGAACATACGTATATAATATACACATATATTACATAATACATACCTGTTATTGCAATAGAACTATCATCTAGAGATCCTTTCTGTGATAATCTTTCCCAAGAATTTGTACAAGAACCTGCAGCATTTACAGAATTCATTCGATCCATGATCATTTTACGTTATTATAACTTTTTATTAACTAATAAAGCAAGGTTGGTTTAATTATGCATAATCAAGACTAAATACTAAACTACGTAAAACTTTTTATAAGAACTTCTTTTATAGAATTTTGTTTACAATTTAATTTCAGATGACAGAAATTTTCTAAGATTTAATAATAGATGGCGCCACATGATCTTTTTCATTTTTCATATATTCGAATTTAAGTTATTATTCATTTTATGTAATTTTTCGCTTATTGCACTATATATAATACTAATATTTCGAATACTGCCAATCTAAACATTCAAAGGTAATCATGAATTGCATATACCTTATTAAATATTAGGAATAATATATCGTGTTAGATAATTCGTCTCCTAAATATATAAATTTATTGATCTAGTATGGAATATATAAATATCTCATTGCTATTGTAAACTCGTTTGTTGTCATAATTTCCCTTTCTTTCAATATCTCGATCATCATTGACAGTAAGAATTTATTTAAGTCTATAAATTTATTACATATACACAATATACAACCAGATTCATAACTTCTAACAAAATATATATATATATATATATATATATATATATATATATATAAATATATATATAAATATATATATAAATATATATATACTATGGATGTTAATAATTAACAAAGTTTCACCGAATAATTGGTGATTTCAGATAATACTACGTATTAAGATGGAAAATTGTATGTACCATTGTATGCATAAGAAAACAGTAAATATTATAAGGCATTGAAACTGTTCAAAAGTATATTAGTTTTGCTATAGGAAGACATTTTACACTATTTTAAAATTAAATATTTAATTATTATATTTTCTTATGCTCCTTCCACTTAAACAATCTCTAATTAACTCTTATTTTTTACATATCCACACACATAAACACACACGTACACACACATATATATATATATATATATATATATTAATATATACAATGACTAACTGGATGACTCATATTAGCATTTATTGATATTATACCTACAATTTCGTTTATAACATTATCTTATCTACATCACATGCTTGACCTTGAATATCATTTACATGTATGCTAAACTGGTATTGCACATTGTCCTAGATACCACAGAAATTATAATTCAATTATTTGTATGCTTTACATAAAATATATATGTTATATAATATATATGTGAAATACTAAATGCAAAATATTCATTTTATATCCGAATTAAAGTAATACCTTTACCTACAATTCTAATAACTAGTAAATACTGGTCTAACTTGACCATTTATGGTAAATAATTAATGATCTTTATGGTATAAACAAAAGTATGCCATAAACAGTTTGAAACATTACATATTTTATAGAATTTGAAGAACTCTATCACTTATACGAAACACTTCCCTGTTCTTAGTAGTATTGATGTCATTAATTATTAAAAACCAGAGTAACAGATCTGTTTGTTGACTATAAGCTATGTAAATAAAATTTATTATTATAATAAATTATTGCATTTGGTAATTTCCCATTTCTTCAAATACCATTATTACATTTTACTGGTGTTAGTATTATACATATATATATATATATATGTATGTATGTGTTGTATATATGTATGCATATACATTTAATCTGTATAATATTGTATAGTATATATAACATTCAAAAACATATTTTGTGACAATTTTGGTGATATTTCAATCGAAAATGTGGAATTCTAAGTAATTAAAAATCTATACAATATGCAATTGAATATATATATTTATTTTTACTTCCTGTTTGAATTGAGTTTTTATGTCTCTCTATAATATAGCATATATACATACATAAATATTATATATGCTATTTTTATATTGATATAGAGATAATATGTATATTATATTAGCCAACTCATTATTTATTAGCTTTACCATTAATACAGAAATAACTTGTAGATCATTTTAAATGTAGTCTGCTATATTGATTATTATACAAGGATATTCTTTACCATAGTCAATTGTAAGTGAATCATAGATTTGGAGATTTAAGATAAACATTGTGTGTTGTTAACCAAATGATGTAAAAATAGCCTGTCACTGTATTAATATCTATTCCCTCCATCCCTCCCGTACATTGTACCTACATACAATAAATAAATACATTCATCCCTATATATATGATTTCCTGTGTATCTTAATGTTATTATGATTCTTATTTCATAGCACTATAGTAATGTACTGATTTTCTCCACCTACTTTCTGTTGATATCCGTCCATATAATCTATCACTTTAGATTCCACATTAAAGCATTTTATATGAGGCAAAATGCCAATACACACCTCTTTCCTTCTCAAAGGCACTCGGCTTCCTTTCTTTTATAAGATCACTCACTTATAAAACCTAATTCAATTTCATTGAACAGTATTCGCTATAAGTTGTTATGTTTATTTCAATGTATGATTTAGTTTAAAGGTTTATATCAATTTCTTTTGTTTTAGACACATAAACAATTGTTTCACTGTCAATACAAGAGAAATTCACTAAATTCTTTTGAATTTTAAATCTATAAATAGAATATTAGTTTCAAATAATTATTTTCCTTTATAATAAATATCAAATTTAATATATATATATTCCCTATGCAATCTGAATTATTAATATTATTAACAATATTATATGTGGGTAAACACGCATTAAAAGTATATACTAAAAATAAAAACTAACATGGTTATTTTATAGTTATAACTTAAATCGTAAAATGCATTATGGATATACATTTTATACATTATATTCAATTGCTTTGTAGTTGAGATTCATTAATGATTTTAATGTGTTTTTAATGTTTGAAATCTTTAATTATATTATATATTTATTCATTCTCTTCATAACAAAGGAGGTCATTCATAGAGATTAAAGTTTATGAGTTATTTGTTCTCATCGATGTGACAAAATGAGTGAGATCCTATACTTTTTTCACATATTGTGTCAGTGGTTAACTAATGAGAAGTTACCATACATAAATTGTAATTAAATTGTACTTAATTTGTAGTATATGATTTCTATAACTTAACGTTGATACTGTATATTACTAGTAATATATATATTATTGCTATTATTACTAGCAATATAATGTAAGCGTATATATGACATTCATAATTGTATATCACCCCTTGATTAAATAATTATCACAAAGATTATTTTATTTTTGGAATATTTCCAATTTCTGTTTATGAAAAATAATATCAAATATTTTTTATTTATTTATTTATATCATATTTATGTTTATATTTATTAATTAATTAAAAATATATATATAATTAAAAATTTGTAAAATCTTTTCATACTTGAAATTATCAATTTACTTTATAAATAATAATACTTTTGATAACATATATATATCTTAATTTCATCGAAGAAACAGTTAAATTGTGTTTTTATTAATTACAATGATTTATCATCAGGAGTTAAGCATACTTTTTACATTTTCCTAAATAATTCACATTCCTAATATAATATAATCTTTGTTGTATCATATACATTCACACAAGTTACATGCATCTATTTTGCATATGAATAAATACATGCAGCGATAATGGCATACTACATCATATACTGTCTTATTACATTTCTTTTAGGGTGTCTCTAACTGAATCTAGTTTCTTCAGTATATTTCCCACATTACATTTACCATTGAAATTTAATCGAAGGTGAAGTTCTTATCTTCATTGTTTGTTTTATTGTTGAGTTATATAAAAAATAAATAACCAGGTGGTAAGTAATTATACTCGAGTAAGTAACATCTCAGCTCTACTTTACACCATAAACTGTTTTGTGAATATTCATTGTATTAATGTATGTGTTTCAATACAAAATTACTCTTGATATAGGCAGGATTTGTGATTTTTTGGTAGAGTAGATTTTTACATAACAAAATATATTATTTCTGTAGAATTTGTATAAATATCTCATTGAATAAGGTTATTTATTTCTGTTTTTTGGTGATTATTTACAAATTACAGTGCGGGCACTTTTATGAATATTATAATTAATTATATATAACAATTATTTATTAATTTGAGTATAATTATATAAAATATATATATTTGTATTAATAATATTTTAATATTAATTGATTTAAAAAAAATTGTAATATGTATATTATTTATATAATATACTTTTTTAATATAATTTATTAAAAATGTAAAATTGTGTAAAGAGGCATTCACACCTACGCGATTTTATGATAAAATTTGCTATAACTACAATTTTATATTAAAAATTGGGGATAAGTCCAATTTTTATTTAACCTAAAAAAATTGGAAAAACTTGCTTTCACACGTATACGATTTTTGAACGCACGATTTTTATTCTCGATTCCAATTTTTATTTGACCTATTTGAACCTACACAAGAAAATACTAAATTAAATAATAATTATAATTAATTTTAAAATGTTTAATTTAAAAGGAATCTGTATTTAGCATTAGCTGCTTGAAGTGAATTAAAACAATGAAAGTAAAGTTTGGATAAGGTAATTAATATATTCTATCAATGATTAATATAAATATTATATGATATATAGTATTAATTATATTAAATATAATAACAATTTTATTTAATTTAATACATTATTAGTATTTTAATATTTATTACTAATAATATAATACTAATATTTAACCTAATTACTATAGATATATATATATATATACATTATTAATTAAGTTATACAAATAATATATGATTTAATAAACATTTAATCAATAACATTTATATATATATTTTATAATTTTTCTATTATGATCATTTACATTATCATTTGATCATGTACAATATATGATATATTGATATATTATGAACTATATATAATAATATATTGTAATCAAATGTTATCAACCATGTTAGTCATGAATGCAATATTGTATTCATTGTATACTGCATATATGCAATATACAGTGTGTCATTATTGTCACATGCCACAATATAATGAATAATGTATGTCACTTTGATGGTAAATGTATGTATTATGTAATATAAATATTAAATACATATTCAAGTATCTATCATTAGCACCTTTTAACTTTGATAATCACAATTATGTATTATGTAATATATACATATTAAAATATTGATGTATACCATTGTCAGTACTATTTAAATGAAATATCTTTATAATCACATGTAATTATATCCATCCTATATATAATATTATTACACTATTGACATTATTATAAATGTGTATTTTGAATACTATAATGTAGTATTATAATATTAAGATAATAGAACATTTTATATTATATATAAATAATAAGAACAATATTTAATGCAATTATTCATTATGCAGAGAATGGATGGCAAGATGTGAAAATCTAGTGGCATTTAATCTAGTTAAAGAATTGCCAATAGTAGATGTGATGGTCTATTCAAATAATTTAAGAATTGATCAAGATATATTTTAAATGATATCAGGAAAATGTCACCATTAATATTGATATTATTATCACCATTATCTATCGAAGAAACAATAATTATATTTCAATAAATAAATGTTTTAAATTAATATCTATATTTTATTCTTTCATAATTTCATCAAACAATATTTTAATAATTTGATTTTTCCTTTCTGTAGTATAATCTTTACATTTTACTGGCAAACTTAAACAAATAATTAATGCATCTTCTTGACCTGCGACCTCTTTGTAGAGATTTGTAACCGAGTCCATTATTCCATCTAAAGAATTGTTTTTTAACCTTCGCTACACTTTTAATATTGTTCGCAATTATTTCTTCAAAAAAAAAGTTTTATATCTGCAACAACAATTAAACTTTTTTGAAATAGTAAAATAATTTGTTTTAACATATCAATTAATCCAGTTATATTTATCTTACAATTAATATACTTAGTATTGATAGAAATAATATAATTAATTAGATAATAATGTAAACCTGACTGGAGTTTATGATTAATTAGTAACACATTCAAATCAGGAATAGGGCTGACAGGGTCAAGAATTGCAATATGAAAATCAATGACTTATTATTGAAATGTATAATGACATATGTTATTTACATATGCATTAGATAGCTAATTGTGTTTACTAGTTACTCTATATATTTATATAATTAGCACACATCATACTAGATAGTAGTACTGTGATAATATTGGTAAAATGTCAATAATATAATATGATATAAACAATTAAATTTTGAATTGTTGATTGTTCTCAAATCTAATAATATGTACATTGTAAATGATATACTCATGTGTAAATATGGATATAATCTGTTATTAAATTCAGTAAATACATTTAGAAAATTATTTTAAATTAAATAATCATAAACAATAAATATATATAATCCTAAACATATATTTAATTATATATACCTCTTTTATTATTTCCATGCATTTATTATTAATTTCTTGTTTTAATTTATCCGGATTATTATTCATTTTAAACGTAAATTATAAACTATACAAAGTAAACTTAAATATTTAGATAAGAATATAATATCATGAATAAAATATGACATTTGAATCTACTTCTGGTTGGCCAAATCTCAAAAAATGGGCGTTACTAAATAAAGTCTGGGTGAAAAAAATCGTTTGAAATGAAACATGTTCCAATTAATTAAAATCGAGCTTATCCCCAATTTAATATCAAATTGTAATATGCCTGACTTTTATTTTTCGGTGAGTCATAATCGGCTGAAAAAAATAGGGTGAAAAAATCGCGTAGATGTGAACGTCGCCCCTTCTAATAATAATAATGTTGTTTTAACATAACATTATTATTATTATTATCATTATTAGGATTAGGATTACATAAAACTATTTTTACATCAAATGTATAAGTAAATTTAGTATAATTAACTTCCTAATTATAAGGAAATATTTATATTAATTTTACCTAAAAAAAACAAGATAACATTTAATAAATATTTATACACAATTACATTAAAATCTATTTTGTTTATAGCTATAATAACTATTATAAGTATAGAGTAGGAAAAGCTAAATTAAAGGAAAGCTAAATTAAATATATCTATACTTATTAACAGAAGAGAAATTCAGATTACATATTAACAGAAGGTACAATATATCGAGGTACAATATATATTGTTCATTAGATTTAATCAGCAAAACTAAATATGGGTTAAATATAAGTGTTATAATATTCAGAAATATAAGAAAAGTTTATATTATAAATATATTCCATATTGTTTACATTATAATTAAATAATTAATTTTTTATATAATAATTTAGACTTATTAAATATATTAAAATTACATAAATATTATAATCAATATATTGTGTTACTAAATTTAAAAGTATCAAATATATATATACAAATTTTTAACCAATAATAGCTGGCTTCTCAATATTTGACCACATGATTTCAATAGAAAATAGCAGGTCATATTGAACATATTATAAATCATTATAAAATAGAATTAAAGAAACAAGCATTTAATATATTCCAAATTATTTCAAGGATATTTTATAAAATATTCACAATAATATATAAGCATATAGTTGTTACATTATAATACAATTATTATATATACATATTTATTTCATTTAATATATTTATTTTAACCTGATAATAATACATGGAATATACAATATTTAATTTGTATTATAAGTATTGTTACCAAGATTATAATAATATAATATATTAGTAACAAATGTATAATTTAAGATAATAAAATATATATATATATCATTACAAGTTACAAAAGAATTTCTCTTTAATTAAAACATTTTTTTATTTATTTTTTTACTAATTATTAAATTAATAGCCTATACAATAATTTCTATATGTATAATTTATATAAATAGAACATCTAATTAATCAATATAATTATTACATATATAATTTCCTCCAATTTGAATAAACAATTATCTAAATATTATCTAGTAGTATATAAATACTATTTCCATCTGATTTGTATTATTTATTAAAATTCTATTATTATTGTAAATTTAACAGTTTATTTGAAAATATAAAAATTTACTTTATTATTGCTTTTAATATAGTCATTTCTATTGATTAGTTCATTTATATATAATATATATATTATATTACAAAGTTAGTTAGGAATGTTATATATAAATAATGTATTAGAATAGTGTTATGTAACTATGCATTTGTTAGCCATTTTTTAAGATAACTTAAAAAAATAAGAATGTTAAGTAGTTGATGATTATTAACTGATTCAATTAAATTAAATTCATTTTTACTCTTGCATAATTTATAATTATAAATCAAGTTCTATGTGTATATACTTCAACATCATTATATGAAAAACATCCTAGTGTACACTATTAAGTTATAAAATACTTATTAAATGAAATAAATTATAGTTATAGACTATAATATAGTATCATAATACATTACATTCTATAATATTATTTAGTATATAATATTCTTATTAAAGTTTTAATTAGTATGATTATAAATGTTTTCAGCTATTTCTATAATATTATGTAGTTCATTTAATATTATTGAAATTAAAATGTCTAGAATTTCTATTATATATATAACAATATAGTCTGCACACTAGATAATTCTATATTTATAATATATATAAACAACTGTAAGGGTATATATCCTTATTAATTCATATTTAAAATTAATTATAAATAACCTTTTACAAAGATAATGAATAATATCCAAGCAATTAAGTAATTTTCCTAGAAAATTAATATTTTTTATAAAACGAGGTTATGAGATTTAATATTAAACCCTTAAAATGACCTTAATTGCAATTATTTAATTAGTTTAAAATGATATCTATATAATATAGATATCTATATAATATGATATCTATATAATATCATATCTATATTATATAGATATCTATATAATATCATATCTATAATATGAAGACTTTAGTGATACTGAACAATACTACACTTATTGGTTTGGAAATTATTAGATCTCTTTACAGAGAGTTTTATCAATACTGACCACAGTTTATCTACATTGACCACTGCAGGCCAATAATGACCACCAATACTGATGGCCAAAGCTGACCAGTGATCTATTCATTACTTACTTGAACAATAGAATAATATAAACCAAATGTTATATAATACAGTCATATGTCACATGTCACATAGATACTATATATAATGTATATACACTGTATAATGTACACTATATACACTGTATAATGTACAGTGTACACTGTACACTATACACTGTATAGTATACAGTGTATCTAATTGCTAATTAAAATAATATTATCTATTGAATAATTCTATTTTAAGATTACCCAATTGCTTTTATGCTCTACTCCCTAGCAACCGTTACTATGTGATGCCAGTAATATTGATTACATGTAAATTGAATTAGTTTAGCAAATGAAAAGATTATTTTCTCCTTAGAACCCTTTAGTCTTTGTTAAGATATATATGTATGTATGTGTGTGTGTGTGTATGTATGTGTGTGTGTAGTAATAGTAATGTCAGTCTCTATGTATGTCTGTCTGTATGTATGACTGTCTATCTGTCTGTATGTATGTATGTTTCTGTCTGTACACTAAATTATATTCTACATAGAAATGAAATATTGTTATTTATGTTTTTCTCTGGGAATATTTGCATAAATGTATATTGCTATTGAATTGCTTACATGCGACCTCGCGCACACACACACACACACACACACACACACACATATATATATATACACACACACACGCACACACACACACGCACACACACACACACACACACACACACACACACATACGCACACACACACACACATACACACACATACACATACACACACACACGCACACACACACGCACAAACACACATACACATACACACACACACACACACATAAACACACATACACATACACACACACACGCACAAACAAACACACATACACATACACACACACCCATACACACACACATACATACACATACACATACACACACACATACACACACATTACACACATGAATATATAATTATGTGAAGCTATTACATAATAGACCATCTCATATATCTAGTTTGTCCTAAATATTACTGTGTATTTGTATATATATATATATATATATATATATATATATATATATATAATATATGTATATATATATATATATATATATATGTATATGTATATATGTATATGTATGTATGTGTGTGCATGTATGTGTGTAACTAAATAAAATAAGTATTTGTACAATTCTTAATATGTAAAATAAATATAAAGCAGATGTTAACTGAATATTATTTTACATTGCTACTACTTCACTACTACCTCACCATTACCTCACTACTTCCTCACTACTACCTCACTACTACCTCACCACTATCTCACTACTACCTCACTACTACCTCACTACTACCTCACCACTACCTAACTACTACCTCACTACTACCTCACTACTACCTCACCACTACCTCACTACTACCTCACTACTACCTCACCACTACCTCACTACTACCTCACTACTACCTCACTAATACCTCACTACTACCTCACTACTACCTCACTACTACCTCACCGCTACCTCACTACTACCTCACTACTACCTCACCACTACCTCACCACTACCTCACTACTACCTCACTACTACCTCACTACTACCTCACTACTATCTCACTACTACCTCACCGCTACCTCACTACTACCTCACTACTACCTCACCACTATCTCACTACTACCTCACTACTACCTCACTACTACCTCACTACTACCTCACCACTACCTAACTACTACCTAACTACTACCTCACTACTACCTCACTACTACCTCACCACTACCTCACCACTACCTCACTACTACCTCACTACTACCTCACTACTACCTCACTACTACCTCACTACTATCTCACTATTACCTCACCGCTACCTCACTACTACCTCACTACTACCTCACCACTATCTCACTACTACCTTACTACTACCTCACTACTACCTCACTACTACCTCACCACTACCTAACTACTACCTCACCACTACCTCACTACTACCTCACTACTACCTCACTACTACCTCACTACTACCTCACTACTACCTCACTACTACCTCACCGCTACCTCACTACTACCTCACTACTACCTCACCACTACCTCACTACTACCTCACCACTACCTCACTACTACCTCACTACTACCTCACTACTACCCCACTACCACCTCACTACTACCTCACTACTACCTCACTACTACCTCACCACTACCTCACTACTACCTCACTACTACCTCGCCACTACCTAACTACTACCTCACTACTACCTCACTACTACCTCACCACTACCTCACTACTACCTCACTACTACCTCACCACTACCTCACTACTACCTCACTACTACCTCACTAATACCTCACTACTACCTCACTACTACCTCACTACTACCTCACCGCTACCTCACCGCTACCTCACTACTACCTCACCACTACCTCACCACTACCTCACTACTACCTCACTACTACCTCACTACTACCTCACTACTATCTCACTACTACCTCACCGCTGCCTCACTACTACCTCACTACTACCTCACCACTATCTCACTACTACCTCACTACTACCTCACTACTACCTCACTACTACCTCACCACTACCTAACTACTACCTCACTACTACCTCACTACTACCTCACTACTACCTCACTACTACCTCACTACTATCTCACTACTACCTCACCGCTACCTCACTACTACCTCACTACTACCTCACCACTATCTCACTACTACCTCACTACTACCTCACTACTACCTCACTACTACCTCACCACTACCTAACTACTACCTCACTACTACCTCACTACTACCTCACCACTACCTCACCACTACCTCACTACTACCTCACTACTACCTCACTACTACCTCACTACTACCTCACTATTACCTCACTATTACCTCACCGCTACCTCACTACTACCTCACTACTACCTCACTACTACCTCACCACTATCTCACTACTACCTCACTACTACCTCACTACTACCTCACTACTACCTCACCACTACCTCACTACTACCTCACTACTACCTCACTACTACCTCACCACTACCTCACCACTACCTCACTACTACCTCACTACTACCTCACTACTACCTCACTACTACCTCACCACTACCTCACCACTACCTCATTACTACCTCACCACTACCTCACTACTACCTCACTACTACCTCACTACTACCTCACCACTTCCTCACTACTACCTCACTACTACCTCACCACTACCTAACTACTACCTCACCACTACCTCACTACTACCTCACTACTACCTCACTACTACCTCACTACTACCTCACCACTACCTCACTACTACCTCACTACTACCTCACTACTACCTCACCACTACCTCACTACTACCTCACTACTACCTCACTACTACATCACTACTACCTCACCACTACCTCACCACTACCTCACTACTACCTCACCACTACCTCACTACTACCTCACTACTACCTCACTACTACCTCACTACTACCTCACTACTACCTCACCACTACCTCACTACTACCTCACTACTACCTCACTACCACCTCACTACTACCTCACCACTACCTCACCACTACCTCACTACTACCTCACCACTACCTCACTACTACCTCACCACTACCTCAATACTACCTCACTACTACCTCACTACTACCTCACTACTACCTCACCACTACCTCACTACTACCTCACTATTACCTCACTACTACCTCACTACTACCTCACTACTACCTCTCTACTACCTCACTACTACCTCACTACTACCTCACTACTACCTCACCACTACCTCACTACTACCTCACTATTACCTCACTACTACCTCACTACTACCTCACCACTACCTCACTACTACCTCACTACTACCTCACTACTACCTCACCACTACCTCACTACTACCTCACTACTACCTCACTACTACATCACTACTACCTCACCACTACCTCACCACTACCTCACTACTACCTCACCACTACCTCACTACTACCTCACTACTACCTCACTACTACCTCACTACTACCTCACTACTACCTCACCACTACCTCACTACTACCTCACTACTACCTCACTACCACCTCACTACTACCTCACCACTACCTCACCACTACCTCACTACTACCTCACCACTACCTCACTACTACCTCACCACTACCTCAATACTACCTCACTACTACCTCACTACTACCTCACTACTACCTCACCACTACCTCACTACTACCTCACTATTACCTCACTACTACCTCACTACTACCTCACTACTACCTCTCTACTACCTCACTACTACCTCACTACTACCTCGCTACTACCTCGCCACGACCTCGCTACTACCTCGCTACTACCTCACTACTACCTCACTACTACCTCACCACTACCTCACCACTACCTCACTACTACCTCACTACTACCTCACCACTACCTCACCACTACCTCACTACTACCTCACTACTACCTCACTACTACCTCACTACTACATCACTACTACCTCACCACTACCTCACCACTACCTCACTACTACCTCACCACTACCTCACTACTACCTCACTACTACCTCACTACTACCTCACTACTACCTCACTACTACCTCACTACTACCTCACTACTACCTCACCACTACCTCACTACTACCTCACTACTACCTCACTACCACCTCACTACTACCTCACTACTACCTCACCACTACCTCACTACTACCTCACTACTACCTCACTACCACCTCACTACTACATCACCACTACCTCACTACTACCTCACTACTACCTCACTACTACCTCACTACTACCTCACCACTATCTCACTACTACCCCACTACTACCTCACTACTACCTCACTACTACCTCACCACTACCTCACTACTACCTCACTACTACCTCACTACTACCTCACTACTACCTCACTACTACCTCACTACTACCTCACTACTACCCCACTACTACCCCACTACTACCCCACTACTACCTCACTACTACCTCACTACTACCTCACCACTACCTCACTACTACCTCACTACTACCTCACTACTACCTCACCACTATCTCACTACTACCTCACTACTACCTCACTACTACCTCACTACTACCTCACCACTACCTCACTACTACCTCACTACTACCTCACCACTACCTCACCACTACCTCACTACTACCTCACTACTACCTCACCACTACCTCACCACTACCTCACTACTACCTCACTACTACCTCACTACTACCTCACTACTACATCACTACTACCTCACTACTACCTCACTACTACCTCACTACTACCTCACCACTACCTCACCACTACCTCACCACTACCTCACCACTACCTCACTACTACCTCACTACTACCTCACTACTACCTCACCACTACCTCACCACTACCTCACCACTACCTCACCACTACCTCACTACTACCTCACTACTACCTCACTACTACCTCACTACTACCTCACTACTACCTCACCACTACCTCACCACAACCTCACTACTACCTCACCACTACCTCACCACTACCTCACTACTACCTCACTACTACCTCACTACTACCTCACTACTACCTCACTACTACCTCACTACCTATCAGATGCCAAGCATGCCAGGTAGACCCATATCTCCGACCCTGCACCCCAGGACAAAGGGACCCGCTGAAGATATTGCGAGAAAACTCAAAAGCACTTCCGATTGGTTTAGACACGACGGTAAAAATATCAAGGTTTGCGTATCAAACTCATAACTTAAAACTATATCTGTTAATAGTGCGCGTAATTACGTAATCGCGAGCATTATTACGTAATACGAAGGGTTTGTTGTTGCTCTGTTTTTCGTTAGTGAATCTCTATTGACACACTTTGGCCTACACTTAAACACTTAAACACCACCTCGTTATTACATAATCACCTGTCAATCAGCGACGTCCCGCCACGCCCCGCTCCCCGCCTACCAGCACATTGTATCTCGAACAATGTAATTAAGACAGTTGCTAGTAAATGGATCAATCCAAAGCCAATATATTTGTAAACAACTTCCTTTCATATAGATACCTCATTATGTCCCGCCCCACATTTCTATACCACGCCCACACTGCTTTATATAATAGGTAGCGGTTATTCAGTATTATACCTGAATGCTTGCTAGTCCATCACAAATTCAGATATGATTGTTAATATTTATATCTATAGTTTCATACTCACACTCACACTCACCTACTCACACTCACCTACTCACTCACCCACTCACTCACCTACTCACAACACACACTTACTCACTCATTCACTCCCTTACACACTCACTCATTCACCCACTCACTCACCCACTCACTCACTCACCCACTCACTCACCTACTCACAACACACACTCACGCACTCACTCACTCATTCACTCCCTTACACACTCACTCATTCACCCACTCACCCACTCACTCGCCTACTCACAACACACACTCACTCACTCACTCATTCACTCCCTTACACACTCACTCATTCACCCACCCACTCACCCACTCACTCACTCACCCACTCACTCACCTACTCACAACACACACTCACGCACTCACTCACTCATTCACTCCCTTACACACTCACTCATTCACCCACTCACTCACTCACTCACCTACTCACTCACCTACTCACTTACCCACTCACTCACCTACTCACAACACACACTCTTACACTCATTCACTCCCTTACACACACACTCACTCATTCACCCACTCATTCACCCACTCACTCACTCACCCACTCACTCACCTACTCACAACACACACTCACACACTCACTCACTCATTCACTCCCTTACACACTCACTCATTCACCCACTCACTCACTCACTCACCCACTCACTCACCTACTCACAACACACACTCACCCACTCACTCACTCACTCATTCACTCCCTTACTCACTCACTTACTCACTCACTTACTCACCCACTTACTCACCCACTCACTCACCCACTCACTCACCCACTCACTCACCTACTCACAACACACACTCACTCACTCACTCATTCACTCCCTTACTCACTCACTTACTCACCCACTCATCTCTCATTCACTCCCTTACTCACCCACTCACTCACTCACCCACTCACTCACCTACTCACAACACACACTCACTTGTTCACCTCTAAGCCACGCCCCCTATGCAGAATGAACCCACCCCTCCTGTACGTCTTCATCATCAACAAGCATTGGATGCTGCTGAGAAAAATAAATCTAAAGCTGACCAGTGGTTCCAACACCATCCTCAGACTGTATTTAGTTAGTTAAGACTAGACCCTCTATAGTCTTTAATAGCTTTAGACTAGACCATCTATAGTCTTTAATAGCTCTAGACTAGACCTTCTATAGTATTTAATAGCTTTAGACTAGACCCTCTATAGTCTTTAATAGCTTTAGACTAGACCCTCTATAGTCTTTAATAGCTTTAGACTAGACCCTCTATAGTCTTTAATAGCTTTAGACTAGACCCTCTATAGTATTTAATAGCTTTAGACTAGACCCTCTATAGTCTTAAATAGCTTTAGACTAGACCCTCTATAGTCTTTAATAGCTTTAGACTAGACCCTCTATAGTCTTTAATAGCTTTAGACTAGACCCTCTATTGTCTTTAATAGCTTTAGACTAGACCATCTATAGTCTTTAATAGCTTTAGACTAGACCCTCTATAGTCTTTAATAGCTTTAGACTAGATCCTCTAGTCTTTAATAGCTTTAGACTAGATCCTCTATAGTCTTTAATAGCTTTAGACTAGACCATCTATAGTCTTTAATAGCTTTAGACTAGACCATCTATAGTCTTTAATAGCTTTAGACTAGACCTTCTATAGTCTTTAATAGCTCTAGACTAGACCTTCTATAGTTTTTAATAGCTTTAGACTAGACCCTCTATAGTCTTTAATAGCTTTAGACTAGACCCTCTATAGTCTTTAATAGCTTTAGACTAGATCCTCTATAGTCTTTAATAGCTTTAGACTAGACCATCTATAGTCTTTAATAGCTTTAGACTAGACCCTCTATAGTCTTTAATAGCTTTAGACTAGACCCTCTATAGTCTTTAATAGCTTTAGACTAGACCCTCTATAGTCTTTAATAGCTTTAGACTAGACTCTCTATAATCTTTAATAGCTTTAGACTAGATCCTCTATAGTCTTTAATAGCTTTAGACTAGACCTTCTATAGTCTTTAATAGCTTTAGACTAGACCCTCTATTGTCTTTAATAGCTTTAGACTAGACCTTCTATAGTCTTTAATAGCTTTAGACTAGACCTTCTATAGTCTTTAATAGCTTTAGACTAGACCATCTATAGTCTTTAATAGCTTTAGACTAGACCATCTATAGTCTTTAATAGCTCTAGACTAGACCCTCTATAGTCTTTAATAGCTTTAGACTAGATCCTCTATAGTCTTTAATAGCTCTAGACTAGACCTTCTATAGTCTTTAATAGCTTTAGACTAGACCCTCTATTGTCTTTAATAGCTTTAGACTAGACCTTCTATAGTCTTTAATAGCTTTAGACTAGACCATCTATAGTCTTTAATAGCTTTAGACTAGACCCTCTATAGTCTTTAATAGCTTTAGACTAGACTCTCTATAATCTTTAATAGCTTTAGACTAGATCCTCTATAGTCTTTAATAGCTTTAGACTAGACCTTCTATAGTCTTTAATAGCTTTAGACTAGACCCTCTATTGTCTTTAATAGCTTTAGACTAGACCTTCTATAGTCTTTAATAGCTTTAGACTAGACCTTCTATAGTCTTTAATAGCTTTAGACTAGACCATCTATAGTCTTTAATAGCTTTAGACTAGACACTCTATAGTCTTTAATAGCTTTAGACTAGACCATCTATAGTCTTTAATAGCTCTAGACTAGACCCTCTATAGTCTTTAATAGCTTTAGACTAGATCCTCTATAGTCTTTAATAGCTCTAGACTAGACCTTCTATAGTCTTTAATAGCTTTAGACTAGACCCTCTATTGTCTTTAATAGCTTTAGACTAGACCTTCTATAGTCTTTAATAGCTTTAGACTAGACCATCTATAGTCTTTAATAGCTTTAGACTAGACACTCTATAGTCTTTAATAGCTTTAGACTAGACCATCTATAGTCTTTAATAGCTTTAGACTAGATCCTCTATAGTCTTTAATAGCTTTAGACTAGACCCTCTATAGTCTTTAATAGCTTTAGACTAGATCCTCTATAGTCTTTAATTGCTTTAGACTAGACCCTCTATAGTCTTTAATAGCTCTAGACTTGACCATATATAGTCCCTAATAGCTCTAGATTAAACCCTATAGTGGATCTAATAGCTCTAGACTAGTAGCTCTAAGATTTATACTAGAAGATCTATAAGATATGGACTAAAGTTCTAGTATTTATTTTTATATTAATGTCTAAAATCAAGATATATTTACATTTCTAAATAAGTTTTTCTAATTTTATTATAATACATTATTTTATTACTTAGGAATATATATATTTGTATGAGAATGCTTACTTTGTTTGTTTGATTGTGAATATGACATTGTATATTTGGTACTTTTCAAGATCTATTAGTTTAGATAAATAATTTAAATTTTCTATATTTCAACTTAAATTACCTTAAATTATATATTAAATTATTACTTAAATTACCTTTGCATTGGTAATTATGGAATTTAATGTATTTTTTTAGAACTATGGTCTAATTCAGTTTTCACAACAATTAGCAATATTACTTTATTTATATGCCTATTAAAAAAACTTCTCACTTTTATTAGCGTTATGTGACCCTCGACCCTTTATACAGATGGTGAGCCTAAACCGAAAGGAACAATTGAAGCTGGTAAAAATTCTGACAAGATCAAAGGAGTAGATGAGAAATGGTTATTGTGTATACATCAGTCTTGATACATACTTATATTAAGTCTTAAGTTAAGTCTTAAGTTAAGTATTATGTTAAGTCTTAAGTTAAGTCTTAAGTTAAGTCTTAAGTTAAGTCTTAAGTTAAGTATTATGTTAAGTCTTATGTTTAGTATTATGTTAAGTCTTAAGTTAAGTCTTAAGTTAAGTCTTAAGTTAAGTCTTAAAGTATGTCTTAAATTAAGTATTAAATTAAGTATTATGTTAAGTCTTATGTTAAGTATTATGTTTAAAGTCTTAAAGCTGTTCAAATATAGATCTCTCATCCCTAACTCCCCACGCCCTCACCCTCAACCCCCACCCTCAACCCCCACCCTCAACCCCCACCCTCAACCCCCACCCTCAACCCCCACCCTCAACCCCCACCCTCAACCCCCACCCTCAACCCCCACCCTCAACCCCCACCCTCAACCCCCACCTTCAACTCCCACCTTCAACCCTCAACCCTCAACCCCCACCCCAACCCTCAACCCCCACCCTCAACCCCCACCCTCAACCCTCAACCCCCACCCTCAACCCCTACCCTCAATCCCTACCCTCAACCCCACCCTCAACCCCCACCTTCAACTCCCACCTTCAACCCCCACCCTCAACCCTCAACCCCCACCCTCAACCCTCAACCCCCACCCTCAACCCCCACCCTCAACCCCCACCCTCAACCCCCACCCTCAACCCCCACCCTCAACCCCCACCCTCAACCCCCACCCTCAACCCACACCCTCAACCCCCACCCTCAACCCCACCCTCAAACCCCTACCCTCAACCCCCCACCCTCAACCCTCAACCCCCACACCTCCTATAGGTTTAAACATGATGATAATGTTGATTATAGTTCTCCAATTGTCACTCACAAAATCCTCTCGGGAGAAATGGCAAATGAAACAAAAGATAAAATAGGTTTTCATTATATAATATAGCATGTACATTTAACACTGTACATAACATGTACAGTGTTAAATGTACATCGTACACTATACGCTATCCAGTGTACAGTGTACACTATACGATATACAGTGTACATTGTAGAGTCTAATCTCTATATTTCTACCTGTCTTAAAAAAATGATGTAGAAATCAATAACTCTAATTTCATATTAAAAATTATCATGTGATATATGCGAAATTATTATTATTATTATTATTATTTACATATGCGAAATTATCTAGCATTATAGGATAACTTATAGCTCACTATCTAGTGAGTCATAGCTCACTATCTAGTGAGTCATAGTTCACTATCTAGTGAGTCATAGTTCACTATCTAGTGACTCATAGCTCACTATCTAGTGAGTCATAGCTCACTATCTAGTGACTCATAGCTCACTATCTAGTGAGTCATAGCTCACTATCTAGTGACTCATAGCTCACTATCTAGTGAGTCATAGCTCACTATCTAGTGAGTCATAGCTCACTATCTAGTGAGTCATAGCTCACTATCTAGTGAGTCATAGCTCACTATCTAGTGACTCATAGCTCACTATATAGTGAGTCATAGCTCACTATCTAATGAGTTATAGCTCACTATCTAGTGAGTCATAGCTCACTATCTAGTGAGTCATAGCTCACTATCTAGTGAGTCATAGCTCACTATCTAGTGACTCATAGCTCACTATCTAGTGAGTCATAGCTCACTATCTAGTGAGTCATAGCTCACTATCTAGTGAGTCATAGTTCACTATCTAGTGACTCATAGCTCACTATCTAGTAAGTCATAGTTCATTATCTAGTAAGTCATAGTTCACTATCTAGTGACTCATAGCTCACTATCTAGTGAGTCATAGCTCACTAGATAGTGACTCATAGCTCACTAGATAGTGACTCATATATTTTCACTGAAACATCTGCATTTTATAAAACATCTTCTCTGGATTTGCCATATTATTATTGATTATATAATAATGAATATTTAATGGCATCTCATTGAGTTGTGATGCAATACAATTGCATCACCGGTTTATAAGCATTACATAACATGATAATATACATGGCAGATGTCTTACAATACAGGGTCATTGATAAATATTTGGAATTATTTTGGCAGGAAATGCTGAAACTATGGATTGGTACAGACATGATCACAAGTCAAATGGACACAATGGGGTCAAGGTGAGTCATGTTGACGTCATTTTGAGGTTAAGGTGATTCATGTTGCAATCAATTTCAAAAAATCTATGGTCATAGCTATGTTTGTAAAGGTCATATATAGGTATTTTGAGGTCATAGCTATGTTTGTAAAGGTCATATATAGGTATTTTGAGGTCATAGCTATGTTTTTTAAAGATCATATATAGGTATTTTGAGGTCATAGCTATGTTTGTAAAGGTCATATATAGGTATTTTGAGGTCATAGCTAGGTATGTAAATGTCAAATAGGTGTCAAGGTTAAATATTGTACAATTTGCTTACAACCTCATTATGTATGTTTTATCTAAATCCCTTTCCTAACCTTCAC
>OZ038316.1:2972919-2997919 GCA_964035775.1 Osedax frankpressi | reverse complement strand
CTAATGACCTAATGACCTAATGACCTAATGACCTAATAACTTGATAACTTGATAACTTGATAACTTGATAACTTAATAACTTGATAACTTAATAACTTAATGACCTAATAACCTAATAACCTAATAACCTAATGACCTAATGACCTAATAACTTAATAACTTAATAACTTAATAACTTAATAACTTAATGACTTAATAACTTAATGACTTAATAACTTAATAACCTAATAACTTAATAACTTAATAACTTAATAACTTAATAACCTAATAACTTGATAACCTAATAACTTGATAACCTAATAACTTAATAACTTAATAACCTAATAACTTAATAACCCAATAACTTAATAACTTAATAACTTAATAACATGATAACATTATAACTTAATAACTTAATAACTTAATAACTTAATAACATGATAACATTATAACTTAATAACTTAATAACCTAATAACCTAATAACCTAATAACTTAATAACTTAATAACCTAATAACTTAATGGAAATACTAAACCCATGTTAACATAAGTGTCCTTTACATTTTCGCAGGTACAATAAAAATGAGAAATCAAATTTGCCACACGAAGTACAACACCATAAAGGTCAATCTGATGCAACACGAATCATGGTCGAGAGGTCGAGGGGCGGAGCTATGGAATATGTCATGCGACAGGTAGGTGTTGACTATTGTTTTAGTGATGTCATAGTTAATTTTAAATGGGATATCACCAAATTGTATTGTTTTATTTTACCAATTTCTATCTTAAAGTTTTCATTAGTTTCATATTTATTCTTTAAAGTATTATTTATTTATCACATCAGTATTAGTCAGTTTTTAGAGTACAATAAAGCCATTGTGTTTATATAATGTGTTTTTGAGTTATATCTCTGATCCATGTCAGTATAATGTAAAGTGCTTGGATTCATGTCATGCAATTTTTGATATCAATCATTTATTCAATAAAAATCACAGTCTTAAATAATCCCAAAATATCATAAAATTTTTTTAATTTACAGATTTATATTTAATCATTGATTTCATTTATGTCATAACTCAATGTCATATTATGTCTTAAAGTTATATGTCATGTCATATATGTGGTAATGAGTATTTCTACTGAAAATCTTCCTTATTCATTTGTATTGACCTTTACTTGTTCTCCTTTGTGCTCGTTGTTATCCCTTATCTAGCCTGTTCTCCTATTGTCCTTCCATTGTTTATTTTGTCGTTTATTACAGCCCACGTCTGCTGCCCAGAATATAGAATGCAAAGTAGAACAAGTTAGCATGACCTTTGACCTGACCTATATTTCTTCACCTACTGGTTACAGTTAATAAAAGATCAAAATAATGTAATAAAATATTTTGATATTTTTCAGGAAGAAACAAAAAAAAACAATTTAAAAAGTGAACACAAAATATCAAAATATTTGTGTTTGTTTATTTGAAAATAAATTGTTATGGGGAGGTGTAACATTTGTGGAGTTTAAAGTAAAAGATTATATGTAGATACTTTATATGATAGTCACCAGGTAATGAAAGATATTGTTTAAAAATTACTAAAAATAATAAAATTTAATAATTTTACAAGCCTTTTATATAATATATATTATATAGGCCAGATATTTGAACCTCTAAGCTGAAACTTGGAGGTTCAAATCTCTTGCCGCACTAAAAAATTAATCTTAGATATATTTAAGACTAATTTTGTATTTTAATTTTGTATTATTTATGGAAATGGTGAATTAATTTACCAACTCTTGTTGAAATTAGAACATCTATTACTTAGTTTTTATCCCAGCTTCCAAGGGAATTTTACCTATCTGCTGATAAGTTCTAAATTATAGTTATAAATACAATACAATACAATACAATGCAGTGCAATACAATACAATACATACTGGTATTAGTAACAGAATATCTACTTGGTTATTTAATATCCTTGTAGTTGAATTGACATATTTCTTTTAACCAGGATGAAAGAGGTGATACTCCTTTGCCTCCAGCCCCAGAACCGCGGGTTTCTGGAGAGATGGCTCATAGTATTCAGGAAAAGAATGTCAAAGGTCACATTTTTCTCACTACTCTTAGGAATGTCCTTTTACAATTCTCTTATACTCTTTCACTTCTCTTGTCCTCTCTTACACTTATCTTACACTCTTATTCTCCTTTTACACCTACAACCAATACATACTGATCACACATTAACACCCTCTTTCTAATACTACTCTCCCTTCACTTCTTAACCTATCTCCATTAAAACACTCTTACTTCTTGCGCAACCTCCACTAAGCTCTACCCCCTCCACTAGGCCCTACCCCCTACTTAGCCCTACACCCCACTAAGCCCCACCCTTTACAGGTATGATGGACCAGTTTATTTGTCAAGATCTCAACACTGATTATAGAAGTGCTCGTGCAGTTCCTAGAGTTCGCGAGTCAGCCGCACAATGTACCCAAGCTAAAGGTCACACTGGGGTCATGGCCGACTGCTTGACCGGCTACCCCGGCACACCTTGTTCCAAGGGTCAAGCGGCTGCGGGTAGAGCTGTGAAGCCCGAAGCTAATGGAAACGCAAATCGTGGCAGAGGAACCGTCCAAAGGGTCTGAAATTAAGCTCTTGATCTAACGTCTTTAACCCTACTTACAAATATTACAATTTTATTGAAAATGTGATCTCTTAACGTCCAACCTCAAACAGGTTATTTCGGCACCCGACACCATTCCCAGCACAGACCGACCCGGTCAGAGAGTGAAACCCGAGGCTGCGATGTATGCGGAACGTAACAAAGGTATGTAACTCTCCGATCTCTCTCTCAACTTCCTGTTTACTCTCAATTGTTACCTCTACCTCAATCTTATCAAACTTTTAAATTATATTAAATTATAAATCAAGTACAGGAATTGTCGAAATCCAATTTGACATCTTAATGAACAATATTCGACGATTTTATATCAAATTAAAACTTTAAAATATCAAACAAAAGATTGTAAATTTCGACTTTTTGTATTTAGATTTTACGTGTTTTTCATATTTTTACTATTGATCAATAAAATAGCTCATAACTCGGTAAACATTAATATAATGAATATAATATTACTATAATGAATAATAGTTCCTTAATGATAACTTAATGATATCATATCATAGTATATTTTATAATTAAAAACAATTCATTTTGAATTTATTAAAAATATGTAAAAAAATAATAAATTTTAATTATCTGGTTAAATTTATATACAATTATTTTAACAATATTTATTTTCACTTAAAGTATTTACATATCTCAAAAGTTAATAGATAATATAATAATCTTTACAATAGTTTTTAAAGTGAATTAAAATAATGAATATGGTAAAAGTTTAATTATGATTTATTTTGTAATTTTGTAAAAAATAATAATTTCTAGATTTATTATTATGACTTATTTAATTTCTCATAACTCATGAACTATAAATTTTTCTAATATCAAACTATAACTCATATTAAAGATAACTATTAAATTTGACATTTAAAGAATTACTAGAATATTAATAATTACTATAATATTAAGAATTACTATAATATTAATAATTACTATAATATTAAGAATAACTAGAATATTAAGAATTACTAGAATATTAATAATTACTATAATATTAAGAATTACTAGAATATTAATAATTGCTAGAATATTAAGAATTACTAGAATATTAATAATTACTATAATATTAAGAATTAAAATAATACCAGAAGAATTGATTTGTTTGAATGATTTTTTTTACATATTACTCTTTAATTATTGATTTCTGTAATTATTTCTTTTTTTAAAAAATAATTATCATTTATATAAATAATTTCATTAGAAATAGAAATTCTAATGACACGATGATTATCTGTTTTTCTTTATTGATCATAGTAGTTATCTATTATGCCATTCTAAGCTTATTAAATATCTTCTCATTTTTTTATATCGCTATAAAATTAAACTAATATTTATCGCCACGAAATTTAATTTTAGTTTTAATTCTTTATTTAATCGAATAATACATCCTTCATCTCTAACTTAGCTATGCCCTTCTATTACACCATCGCATCTCCTGTCTACAGGTACCCTTGGCCGCTCTATGAACATGGACGGAACTGGCGAGCAAACAAATCGCCCGAACAGTCGGGCAGGAAATGAACTAGCGCAATCCTTGGCTTTGAGGAATCGCGGCACTATGGGAAATATCATCTTTGGATAACTAGCGACGATGCATAGCAACCCATATCCGTACAGTGTTGCCTTGGCGATTTTTTACTGTTTATTATCGTAACTCCATTGTGATGTATACCAGTTCTGGAATAAAATTAAAGTTCACAACATCATTGATTTTTATTTCAATGATTATATTTCAATGATTATCTTTTAATGATTATATTTCAATGATTATCAATGAAATTGATTATTAATTGGAATTATTTATTGTCGATTATAAATTTAAAATATATGATTTCTAATATATTTAGAAAATTTATGCCAATCTAATTTGACTTAAAATTAATAAAACATATTTTATGCCTTCACTATTTTCTAAAAGATAGTTTCAATATTATAAGCTTTTTTAATATATATTAGTAGTATGTCAATTATATTAAAAGTATGATTTCTACCATTTGTCAACAATTGTATTTATATATTTAGATTTTCTATATAATTTCTTTATGAATTTCAATTTAATTTTAGGCTAACATATACTTTATGTTTTTATTTTAATTTTAATGTAAACTTCATATTATTTCAATTAATTCCATATTTAAAAATTGTAATACACTTTTTTCATATTTTAATAGAATTATTAAAAAATCTAAGTTATAAATAAATTAATCCCCGATAGTAGATAATAGTTGGTTGCTATATTATCAATAGAATTGGAATTTATCAAATTATGTAATTTCACTGTCCTTTTAACATATGGCTCCGGTAAAATTAATAAATAAAACAATTCCTCAGTATATTAATAATAATTTGTGTATATAGGAATTTGTTAGCAAAAATATTAAATAAAAATGCTAATAAAAATTTTTAATTAAAATTATTATATAACGACTTAATTAAAAATATACTTTTGCTTATAAAATATATAAATTCAATTGTGTAGTTTGAATATAAAATATGTAAATTGTATTCTGCTGATTTAAAGATATAATAGATTTGCTGTCAATGTATTTATCAGAATTATTAAAATGGATACAAATTATTTATCACTATTTTTCAATACTATTTTCAATTTAAAATTTTATTGAAATAATGTAAATAGAGTTTAGTTCAATAATAACATTTTACTAAATTAAGAGTAAAATTCACTCTAAATCCAATTATATTTAAAGAATTGCTATATTACCAACAAGTAATCTTCGCCATACAATGATAACAACATTTCAATAATTCTATCAAATCATTCGTAATTAATAATAAACCGTATATAAAGAGTAATATTGTTTATGTTATAGGAAATCGTAATTGTAATATTAAATCTAACTTTATTATTAAACTAAAGTTTAGTATCTTTTAGTTAGTTTCAATAGTTTCATCGGTGACTTATCGGATTGTTGTGGTTATCATTTTTCATATTTATTTTCAAACTCTCAAATGTTCAAACAATCAGTCTTCTTACTACAAAAGAAATACTCGGAATATACAGGAGCAGGTGAAAAAGAAAATAAAACATTAACTGGTAGAGTTAATAATAATGTTATACTAATAAAGATATAGATCATATAGATCAATAGATCATTTGAGAAATAATACTTGGTCTGGGGTCAAAACTGGAAAATATCCCGATACTGCATATACCACAACTAACTTCAATCATTCTTGATTAATTTACAATCCAATCTCCTAGTGTTATATAATATTCAAACTAATTAATTCCTCGCAATCAATATCTGTTATAAATGATCTCCTTTATTATTACCCTAGATCTTTGCATTGATCAGCCAAAGACTTTCAATTAGTCACTCCAAGCAAACCTCTTCTATATTTCTTTCAAGAATAATGAAGAAAACTTTGACGACTTCAAAAATTATAATTATTTATCGGTATCGTAATTATCATTTCCAAAAACGATTTTTAGAATTAATTTTTAGCCCCAAATAACAAAATTTCTATTATTTCATTCAAACCAAAGTACATATATATATATCCAGTCCTTGAAATTGTAGTATGAAAATAAATAATGACATTCTATTATGATGTAACAATATGATATTTCACATGTCAACTGTTTTTGATACATTTAAATACACTAAATACATAAACTTAACGAGACTTACAAAATACGATATATCTAGAAATGTCCTATTGTTAAGGTTAACTAGTCTATTACATAACTAGTAAATTATGTAACGGCAAATGAATACCTTTCTACTCCTCTACTAGATTGTATAAAGTATGTCAACCGACTTAATCTCAATCCCGAAATAACTTAAATCGTATTTATTAATTTAAACAAAACGTCAACATATAATTGAATATTCAGACATTTGCTTTCAATGTACGTAAACTACTTTGTAAACATTTTACTGCGATCTTTAATACTTGACATTCATTGTTCATTCATAATTCCAAATAATATATTTTATAATTCCAAATAATATATTTTTATAATAATCATTTTTTCGAAATATTTGTAAATCTATTCACTTTCCTACTCGTAAATCATTTGTTGCAAGTATTGAGTATCTACTGTGGATTATTGTAATTGTAGGTAATTCATTTAACGGAAGGAGATGTTAACCTTTAATACAATACAAAAAAGCGCAGTCGACTAATTCATAACCAGTAAAAACGGACGTGAACTGATTCTGGATCATTAACGGCATGCGAACACTCAAATACTTGCGGATTTTATAATCGAAGTCTTTGTCATATTCACTTGAAGCGACCTTTAAACACTCCAATGTTCCTCTTTACTCAAAACATCGCATGATAACTAGACTGGGTCCAGTGGACCCATCTAATGGAATCATACGATCTCCTCACCACCAACACTAGAACTACATTGAAAGTCAACTTTTAAGTATCTTTTCTGTAAATACCTCTCCGAATGGATATCTCTTTTGATTACAAACTATTGTTAACACTTTGTGCTTAGGATTATAAATAAAATAAATTGCATCTTATTAATTATTAATGTATTTAATCTAATTGCTCTATTTCAAACAAATATGATTATTAATATTTAATATAAATAAAATACAATGGGCATTTGATAACATGTCTAATATAGATTGCGGCCTGTTATATTCATAGTAAAGAATGTATAATTAATTAGAATTTTATCAGCAATTCTCTACACATTTTCACCATCACAACAATTTTGCTTATACACCGCAAAACGAATGAATTATAAAGAAAATCTAGAGATTAAAATCAATTAAAACATTTATAACGTGATTCATTACTCTGCGAAATAGCACAGTGGTTTTATAAATCATATTACACGCTTAATACGGTGTTAATATAAACACATCTGTACGTGTAGATCTTACAAATGATATCTCAGCCGTAAATTGTCGATTCAAAAAATTTAGAAAATAATTATTTGAAAGATTTTGAAAAATAAAAAATATCGAATTGATTTCATTTTATTACAAAAATGTATTCTATGCGTCGGTCCACATATAGTAATAATAAGTATATAATATATGAGATAATAACAGTATACACATAGTTATGTGTATATATATATGCATGTATATTTCTATTAATCTAATATATAATTACATAATTGCTTAGAATTTGGATTTGTAGCAAAATAATATTAAGGCACTCCGGTGTGATGTGGGCGTGGCTAGGGGCGTGACCAAGGATGAGGCCAAGGGGCGTGGAGGGTGTTTAGCGCACGGTAGCCACCATAGGTAGTCTTGTGAGGTATAGCCTTCGAAGTAATCGGGGTGGTACGGGAGTTTTCGGACAGAGATGAGGACAGCGTAAATCTACGAAGAGTGAAGGGTATTGTCGTAATCTCCCGACGCCATGATGGGCTGCGCAACCGACGTGATAATGCTGCAGTGGTCGTGGGTGTGGGCGTGGCCTGCACCAGAAATGGGAGGAGTCATAAGGTTAGCTTGAGTGGCGTCGTTGGCGTTTGCAGATTTCAAAATGGAGTAGACACTCTGAGATTTTGAAAGCTTTTCGAAGAAAGGAATCAAGTCCAAGAGTTCGGTGTCGTTTGAATCATCGAACCATGAAGCCACAGCTACCTGATAACAGAAACAAAAGAATTAATCACTATTCGCATAACAATACTTTATTATTATTAAACGTTTTCTGTTTTCTCCACAATTTACAAAATTTTATTATAATATTTAAATATTTAATTTGATTATAAATAATTATTTATTTTAGTGAATTGATTTAGAATTTAATTTAATTTGAGATATTTTACCGTCATATTGTCTGGATATTTAATATTATATTATATTATAATTCTTTATATTCTATTATTAGTGTCACAACGTTGATATTATAATTAATATCATCCCGATCACTCTTAACGTTAAAGCCGATAAAGGTTCTGCTGTGAACCCAGTAGTTACCGAGGTTTTAGATCCTTACAAACCGCATTGTTAGGGTGGAAGAAGTAAGAGGCCGGTGAGTTGTCCACGATTACGACCTGGTCGAGTTTACGGCCCAATCGACTTAGGTCTTTAACGTAATTACCCCGATAGAACACGCAGGACTCGCGAAACAAACGAGTAGAGAAAACCCCCTTCTTGTCAAGTAGGTCTGCGACCGGGTCCGCATACTGAATAAGGTGGGGGCATAGGGGTAGCGGTGGGATATCGCAAAGTGGTTGTGGCCAGACCTAATGGCTGTTGAATGTGTGTATCACTCGATAACTAGTGAGAAGAGATGTAAAGGCCCTATTAATAACCCTTAGAGTGTAATAAACCCTTAGAGTGTAGGCTTACAGAAAAACAACTAATTAATCTGTAACTGAATAACAATGAATATCAAGGGGTGTATTGTTGCAGGTAAATCTAATTCTAGTGAGAAATGAATCTAGAAAATAGTAATTTAAATAAACATTAATTTTCACTCAGAAAATTATATGAAAGTGTGGGAGTGGTGTGCGGTGTGCGAGTAGTGAGTGGTATGTGAGTAGTGAGAAGTGTGAGAGTAGTGAGTAGTGTGCGAGTAGTGAGTGGTGCGAGTAGTGAGTGGTGTGTGGGTAGTGAGAGGTGTGCGAGTAGTGAGAGGTGTGTGAGTAGTGAGTGGTGCGGGTAGTGAGTGGTGTGTGGGTAGTGAGAGGTGTGCGAGTAGTGAGAGGTATGTGAGTAGTGTGTGAGTAGTGAGTGGTGCGGGTAGTGAGAGGTGTGCGAGTAGTGAGAGGTTTGTGTGAGTAGTGAGTAGTGTGCGAGTAGTGAGTGGTATGTGAGTAGTGAGCGAGTAGTGATTAGTGTGTGAGTAGTGAGTGATGAGCGATTAGTGAGTGGTGTGCGAGTAATGAGTGGTGTGTGAGTAGTGAGCGAGTAGTGATTAGTGTGTGAGTAGTGAGTGATGAGCGATTAGTGAGTGGTGTGCGAGTAATGAGTGGTGTGTGAGTAGTGAGTAGTGTGTGGGAGTAGTGTGCGGTGTGCGGGTAGTGAGTGGTGTGCAAGTAGTGAGTAGTGTGCGAGTAGTGAGTAGTGTGTGGGAGTAGTGTGCGGTGTGCGGGTAGTGAGTGGTGTGCGAGTAGTGAGTGGTATGCGGTGTGTGAGTAGTGAGTGGTGTGTGAGTGGTGTGTGAGTAGTGAGTAGTGTGTGGGAGTAGTGTGCGGTGTGCGGGTAGTGAGTGGTGTGTGAGTAGTGAGTAGTGTGCGAGTAGTGATTAGTGTGTGAGTAGTGAGTGATGAGCGATTAGTAGGTGGTGTGCGAGTAGTGAGCGGTGCGAGTAGTGAGTGGTGTGCGAGTAGTGAGTGGTGTGTGAGTAGTGAGTGGTGTGTGGGTAGTGAGTGGTGTGCGGTGTGTGAGTAGTGAGTGGTGTGTGGGTAGTGAGTGGTGTGCGGTGTGTGAGTAGTGAGTGGTGTGTGGGTAGTGAGTGGTGTGCAATGTTCTGCAGTATTTTTTATATAAAGATTAAATCAAAACCACAAAGTGTTATTATTAAATACAATTCCAATCGCTTTTATTACTAGCGAACCTGTCTAGAATGTAGTGTACACCCTACACCCCACCTAAACCTACACCCCACCTACACCCCACCTAAACCTACACCCCACCTACACCCTATACCCCACCTACACATACACCCCACCTACACCCAAACCAATGTACACATACCCCCATCCTCACCTATACCTACAACCTCACCTACAACCCCACCTACACCCCCACCTACACCCCCACCTACTCCCCACCTACACCCCCACCTATACACTCACCTAAATCCCCACCTATACACTCACCTAAATCCCCACCTACACCCCCACTCCCATCTACACCCTACAGAGTAGGGACTTCACCCATGAAATACCCCATACACCCTACCTACACTTATACACCTACCTACACCTGATCGTAAACTCTACGCCCCTCCTACACTCTTACACATATCCCTATGCATGAACTCTTGACCTCTACATCTTAACACTTAACTTCTGACCTTAGAGAGGCTGGCAGTGAAAAGAATGCATTCGAAGAGTTCCCCCATCTTCTCAAGGTAGGTGTCTACGTGGGGCCTCTTCAAAACATAGACCTGATGTACGGTACCTTCTATTTCAACGGGAACAATGAAGTCTGCATTGTTTACTGGCTGTGGGTGAGGGGAGAGTAGGACTTGATAGGGGGTTTGTGAGGTAAGGTAGGGCTTGGGGGTAGGGTTTGAGGGGTAGGGTTTGAAGATGGGTAGGGCTTGAGAGGAGATGAGGGGCTTAAGGGGAGGAGCAGGGCTTGAGAGAAGGAGAGGCTTGAGGTGTAGGGTTTGAGAGGAGGGGTAGGGCTTGAGAGGAGAGGAGGAGAAGCTTGAGGAGTAGGGATTGAAGGGAGGGGTAGGGCTTAAGGTGTAGGGATTGAGGGGAAGGGTAGGGTATGAGAGGAGGGGTAGGGTATTAGAGGAGAGGAGGAGAGGCTTGAGGTATAGGGATTGAGGGGAGGGGTAGGATTTGAGGAAAGGAGCAGGGCTTGAGAGGAGAGTAGGAGGGGCTTGAGGTGTAGGGATTGAGGGGAGGGGTAGGGTTTGAGGGGAGGGGTAGGGTATGAGAGGAGGGGTAGGGTATGAGAGGAGAGGAGGAGAGGCTTGAGGTATAGGGATTGAGGGGAGGGGTAGGGTTTGAGAAGAGGGGTAGGGTATGAGAGGAGATGCTTGAGGTGTATGGATTGAGGGGAGGGGTAGGGTTTGAGGGGAGGGGTAGGGTATGAGAGGAGATGCTTGAGGTGTAGGGTATGAGAGGAGGGGTAGGGTTTGAGGGGAGGGGTAGGGTATGAGAGGAGGGGTAGGGTATGAGAGGAGAGGAGGAGAGGCTTGAGGTATAGGGATTGAGGGGAGGGGTAGGATTTGAGGAAAGGAGCAGGGCTTGAGAGGAGAGTAGGAGGGGCTTGAGGTGTAGGGATTGAGGGGAGGGGTAGGGTTTGAGGGGAGGGGTAAGGTATGAGAGGAGGGGTAGGGTATGAGAGGAGAGGAGGAGAGGCTTGAGGTATAGGGATTGAGGGGAGGGGTAGGATTTGAGGAAAGGAGCAGGGCTTGAGAGGAGAGTAGGAGGGGCTTGAGGTGTAGGGATTGAGGGGAGGGGTAGGGTTTGAGGGGAGGGGTAGGGCTTGAGAGGAGAGGCTTGAGGTGTAGGGATTGAGGCGAGGGGTAGGGTTTGAGAAGAGGGGTAGGATATGAGAGGAGATGCTTGAGGTGTAGGGTATGAGAGGAGGGGTAGGGTTTGAGGGGAGGGGTAGGGTATGAGAGGAGGGGTAGGGTATGAGAGGAGGGGTAGGGTATGAGAGGAGGGGTAGGGTATGAGAGGAGGGGTAGGGTATGAGAGGAGGGGTAGGGTATGAGAGGAGGAGAGGCTTGAGGTGTAGGGATTGAGGGGAGGGGTAGGGTTTGAGAGGAGGGGTAGGGTATGAGAGGAGATGCTTGAGGTGTAGGGTATGAGAGGAGGGGTAGGGTTTGAGGGGAGGGGTAGGGTATGAGAGGAGGGGTAGGGTATGAGAGGAGAGGAGGAGAGGCTTGAGGTATAGGGATTGAGGGGAGGGGTAGGATTTGAGGAAAGGAGCAGGGCTTGAGAGGAGAGTAGGAGGGGCTTGAGGTGTAGGGATTGAGGGGAGGGGTAGGGTTTGAGGGGAGGGGTAGGGTATGAGAGGAGGGGTAGGGTATGAGAGGAGAGGAGGAGAGGCTTGAGGTATAGGGATTGAGGGGAGGGGTAGGATTTGAGGAAAGGAGCAGGGCTTGAGAGGAGAGTAGGAGGGGCTTGAGGTGTAGGGATTGAGGGGAGGGGTAGGGTTTGAGGGGAGGGGTAGGGCTTGAGAGGAGAGGCTTGAGGTGTAGGGATTGAGGCGATGGGTAGGGTTTGAGAAGAGGGGTAGGATATGAGAGGAGATGCTTGAGGTGTAGGGTATGAGAGGAGGGGTAGGGTTTGAGGGGAGGGGTAGGGTATGAGAGGAGGGGTAGGGTATGAGAGGAGGGGTAGGGTATGAGAGGAGGGGTAGGGTATGAGAGGAGGGGTAGGGTATGAGAGGAGGAGAGGCTTGAGGTGTAGGGATTGAGGGGAGGGGTAGGGTTTGAGAGGAGGGGTAGGGTATGAGAGGAGATGCTTGAGGTGTAGGGTATGAAATGAGGGGTAGGGTTTGAGGGGAGGGGTAGGGTATGAGAGGAGGGGTAGGGTATGAGAGGAGGGGTAGGGTATGAGAGGAGGTGAAGGGATTGAGGGGAGGGGTAGGGTATGAGAGGAGGGGTAGGGTATGAGAGGAGATGCTTGAGGTGTAGGGTATGAAATGAGGGGTAGGGTTTGAGGGGAGGGGTAGGGTATGAGAGGAGGGGTAGGGTATGAGAGGAGGGGTAGGGTATGAGAGGAGGGGTAGGGTATGAGAGGAGGGGTAGGGTATGAGAGGAGGGGTAGGGTATGAGAGGAGGAGAGGCTTGAGGTGTAGGGATTGAGGGGAGGGGTAGGGTATGAGAGGAGGGGTAGGGTATGAGAGGAGGTGAAGGGATTGAGGGGAGGGGTAGGGTATGAGAGGAGGGGTAGGGTATGAGAGGAGGTGTAGGGATTGAGAGGAGGGGTAGGGTATGAGAGGAGGGGTAGGGTATGAGAGGAGGGGTAGGGTATGAGAGGAGGGGTAGGGTATGAGAGGAGGAGAGGCTTGAGGTGTAGGGATTGAGGGGAGGGGTAGGGTATGAGAGGAGGGGTAGGGTATGAGAGGAGGTGAAGGGTATGAGAGGAGGGGTAGGGTATGAGAGGAGGGGTAGGGTATGAGAGGAGGGGTAGGGTATGAGAGGAGGAGAGGCTTGAGGTGTAGGGATTGAGGGGAGGGGTAGGGTTTGAGGGGAGGGGTAGGGTATGAGAGGAGGGGTAGGGTATGAGAGGAGGGGTAGGGTATGAGAGGAGGAGAGGCTTGAGGTGTAGGGATTGAGGGGAGGGGTAGGGTTTGAGGGGAGGGGTAGGGTATGAGATAATAAATCAAATACATTTTCTATAGATTCAAAAGTCTCGTGGAAAATTATTTTTCCATGAAAATGACGATGAATTCCAATGGAAATTAATATGAAACATGTTTAATATTGTCATCATAATCTAAGCGAAATTAAAAACTTTTAATAATATTCATGTTAATAAATATTAAATTCACATGATTTTATAATTGAAGTTTCAAATATAATTTATTTTCATTATAAACTTTATTGACTATACTGAGATCCTAAAAATATTCAAAAAATTATCAAAATAGATTTATATTCTAAAAAGAAATATATTCTAAAAACCCCAACCAAATTACTTGGTTTTTTAGGTAAATTTATAAATTCTTTGAATTAAAATAAAATATATTTATAAACAATGAAAAACAATTACTGTACATTAAATATTTGCTAGACATTAAATATTTTTTCTATTATATTTTAATTTTCCATTTTAAATTTATTTTAATGCTTCATAGACAAAATCACGTTTTAAATCAGATTGTATTAATAGCTATTGTAAACATGCATTTATATTAGAAATTATATCATTTCTCATATAAAAAATTACTCCAAAACAATTGAATTTGCATTAAAAGTTTTCATAAATTATAAAATATTATTAAAATATTATAAATTCTTCTATGAAAGTTTTACTCGTGATTGGTGATTTTAGTTAATGTGATGGGTAGTGTTAGATATGCAGTAAACAAGGAAAACAAATAGTATGGAATGTCATGACGCTTTTTATAATTCACGCCTGGATTTATTGATTGGCCCCTAGATATGTGTTGGAGCTACTTGCAATGATAGGCATGATATGAATGAGTATAGAACTGCAAACCAGATTGTAAGGATAGTTCCAGGAAAGTTATGATAAGTATAATTAATATAATGTAAATTTACGTGATTTAGTCTAAATAAAAATATTTAATTAGAGAAGATCAATAACAAATTAATAAAGAATATTAATAAAGAATATTAATAAAGAATATTAATAAATAATTAATAAAAAGATTAATAAGGGAATATTTATATTGTCATTACTATAAGGGATGATAATAATGTAGAAGGAGGAACAGTAGTACATGTACTGTATGAATACTAGAAGGATCCTAAAGGTAAATAATGGGGCTAGAATGGGGCTAGAATGGGGCTAACTTTGAAAGAACTATGTACCAATGTTTCATCCAAATCTATCACTACACATTTCTTTGTACAGTTACCCCTCAGTGGGTCTAGGAGGTATTTCTGTAAAGGTTTAAGTTAGTCAGGTTAATAGGAGGTTACGTAGGATAATGGGGCATTAGAAGAGTTAATAATGAGGGTAGTAAAAGCCATTGAGTGTTAAAAGAATTGTTTTTCAATTATATTAATTACATGATCATTTAATTAATAATTCTATCTCAATAACTATATAAATAAATGCATTGCTCAGATAGCAGAAGTATGCACTACTGCTACACCAACAGTCAACATTATAATAGTTTTATTATAAACTCGACTTTTATTATCACCACCACTATCGCCACCACTATCGCCACCACTATCGCCACCACTATCGCCACCACTATCGCCACCACTATCGCCACCACTATCGCCACCATTATCGCCACCATTATCGCCACCATTATCGCCACCATTATCGCCACCACTATCGCCACCGTTATCGCCACCGTTATCGCCACCGTTATCGCCACCGTTATCGCCACCGTTATCGCCACCGTTATCGCCACCGTTATCGCCACCGTTATCGCCACCGTTATCGCCACCGTTATCGCCACCGTTATCGCCACCGTTATCGCCACCGTTATCGCCACCGTTATCGCCACCGTTATCGCCACCGTTATCGCCACCGTTATCGCCACCGTTATCGCCACCGTTATCGCCACCGTTATCGCCACCGTTATCGCCACCGTTATCGCCACCGTTATCGCCACCGTTATCGCCACCGTTATCGCCACCGTTATCGCCACCGTTATCGCCACCGTTATCGCCACCGTTATCGCCACCGTTATCGCCACCGTTATCGCCACCGTTATCGCCACCGTTATCGCCACCGTTATCGCCACCGTTATCGCCACCGTTATCGCCACCGTTATCGCCACCGTTATCGCCACCGTTATCGCCACCGTTATCGCCACCGTTATCGCCACCGTTATCGCCACCGTTATCGCCACCGTTATCGCCACCGTTATCGCCACCGTTATCGCCACCGTTATCGCCACCGTTATCGCCACCGTTATCGCCACCGTTATCGCCACCGTTATCGCCACCGTTATCGCCACCGTTATCGCCACCGTTATCGCCACCACTATCGCCACCACTATCGCCACCACTATCGCCACCACTATCGCCACCATTATCGCCACCATTATCGCCACCATTATCGCCACCACTATCGCCACCACTATCGCCACCATTATCGCCACCACTATCGCCACCACTATCGCCACCACTATCGCCACCATTATCGCCACCACTATCGCCACCACTATCGCCACCACTATCGCCACCACTATCGCCACCACTATCGCCACCACTATCGCCACCATTATCGCCACCATTATCGCCACCATTATCGCCACCATTATCGCCACCACTATCGCCACCATTATCGCCACCACTATCGCCACCACTATCGCCACCGTTATCGCCACCGTTATCGCCACCGTTATCGCCACCGTTATCGCCACCGTTATCGCCACCGTTATCGCCACCGTTATCGCCACCGTTATCGCCACCGTTATCGCCACCGTTATCGCCACCGTTATCGCCACCGTTATCGCCACCGTTATCGCCACCGTTATCGCCACCGTTATCGCCACCGTTATCGCCACCGTTATCGCCACCGTTATCGCCACCGTTATCGCCACCGTTATCGCCACCGTTATCGCCACCGTTATCGCCACCGTTATCGCCACCGTTATCGCCACCGTTATCGCCACCGTTATCGCCACCGTTATCGCCACCGTTATCGCCACCGTTATCGCCACCGTTATCGCCACCGTTATCGCCACCGTTATCGCCACCGTTATCGCCACCGTTATCGCCACCGTTATCGCCACCGTTATCGCCACCGTTATCGCCACCGTTATCGCCACCGTTATCGCCACCGTTATCGCCACCGTTATCGCCACCGTTATCGCCACCGTTATCGCCACCGTTATCGCCACCACTATCGCCACCACTATCGCCACCACTATCGCCACCACTATCGCCACCACTATCGCCACCATTATCGCCACCATTATCGCCACCACTATCGCCACCACTATCGCCACCATTATCGCCACCATTATCGCCACCACTATCGCCACCACTATCGCCACCACTATCGCCACCACTATCGCCACCATTATCGCCACCACTATCGCCACCACTATCGCCACCACTATCGCCACCATTATCGCCACCATTATCGCCACCATTATCGCCACCACTATCGCCACCACTATCGCCACCACTATCGCCACCACTATCGCCACCATTATCGCCAACATTATCGCCACCACTATCGCCACCACTATCGCCACCACTATCGCCACCATTATCGCCACCATTATCGCCACCACTATCGCCACCACTATCGCCACCACTATCGCCACCATTATCGCCAACATTATCGCCACCATTATCGCCACCACTATCGCCACCACTATCGCCACCATTATCGCCACCACTATCGCCACCACTATCGCCACCATTATCGCCACCACTATCGCCACCATTATCGCCACCACTATCGTCACCATTATCGCCACCATTATCGCCACCATTATCGCCACCACTATCGCCACCACTATCGCCACCACTATCGCCACCATTATCGCCACCACTATCGTCACCATTATCGCCACCATTATCGCCACCATTATCGCCACCATTATCGCCACCACTATCGCCACCACTATCGCCACCACTATCGCCACCACTATCGCCACCATTATCGCCACCATTATCGCCACCACTATCGCCACCACTATCGCCACCACTATCGCCACCACTATCGCCACCACTATAGTCACATCTATCGCCACCAATATCGCCACCATTATCACTACTCCTCATCTCTACCGTCACAACCTCCTTAAAACTGAATTCTTCATGAATTATTAATTACTTCAAATTAAAGTTAACATATAAAATTAATAAAACTAATAATAATTATACCTGAAATATATTAATACTCATTAGCTTTTATATGAAATGAAATTACATGATAACAAATCTATAAATACACATTTTGCTAAATCTCAATTACAGAGCAAATACTAACAATAACTTAACCCAAACCCAACACACCATGCTAAAAGGATCTAATCAAATTCTAGAAGCTCCCATATAGATTCTAGAAGGTCTTAGAATGTTCTAAGAGGTTCATGGAGGTTCTAGGAGATTCAAGGAGATTCAAGAAGATTCTAGAAGATTCTAGAAGATTCTAAATTAGGTAATGGTCAGAAGATTTACATAGGAAGTAAAGGAAGAAGATGGTGAAGGTAGATGAGGCAATGGAGGGAAGGTTAGAGGTGCAAGATGATGAAATATAATGTGAGAAGATTGTGAGGCAGTAGAAAGACAGTGGCAGGAATGTGAAATTGCTGTGGGAGGTCTGACAAGGTGAGGGGTGAGGAGAGAGAGAGAAAGTGTATAAGGAAGGAAGGAGGAAAGAAAGTCTGGATATAGACAAAGTGATGATGGATAGGATAAGTGGCAAGTGTTGAATGTGAGATAAATGACATATGTTGAATGTGCGATAAAGGACATGTGATGAATGTGAGATAAAGGACATGTGTTGAATGTGAGATAAAGGACATATGTTGAATGTGAGATTAAGGACATGTATTGAATGTGAGATAAAGGACATATGTTGAATGTGAGATAAAGGACATATGTTGAATGTGCGATAAAGGACATGTGTTGAATGTGAGATAAAGGACATGTGTTGAATGTGAGATAAAGGACATGTGTTGAATGTGAGATAAAGGACATATATTGAATGTGAGATAAAGGACATATGTTGAATGTGAGATAAAGGACATATGTTGAATGTGAGATAAAGGACATATGTTGAATGTGAGATAAAGGACATATGTTGAATGTGAGATAAAGGACATATGTTGAATGTGAGATAAAGGACATATGTTGATTGTGAGATAAAGGACATATGTTGAATGTGAGATAAAATACATATGTTGAATGTGAGATAAAGGACATGTGTTGAATGTGAGATAAAGGACATATGTTGAATGTGAGATAAAGGACATGTGTTGAATGTGAGATAAAGGACATGTGTTGAATGTGAGAATAAGGACATGTGTTGAATGTGAGAATAAGGACATGTGTTGAATGTGAGATAAAGGACACATGTTGACTGTGAGAATAAGGACATATGTTGAATGTGAGATAAATGACATATGTTGAATGTGAGATAAAGGACATGTGTTGAATGTGAGACAAAGAGTATAAGTGTAACCTTATTGTCGTCTGTAAGGCTGAGGTTATTGGTCACGTGAATGGGTGTAGACAAAACAGTGGTGCCTGCAGTTATGGAGCCCACGGGTACTGGCTTGTGATTTACAGAGTGACGCGGAGTGTTAGCCCTGATGGCGGACTGAGAGAAACAACAAAACAATGCATTTAACAAACTATGCCTGGGCTTCTTGTTGGGAAGGGATGATGGGATACCTGAAGGAGGGGTAGGAAGGGATTAGAGGTGTGAGGATAAGGGGGTAGGGAGGGAATATCTGGGGAGGAAAGGTTAATGAGGAAATGATAACTAGATGATGGATGTAAGTAGTTTAGGGGGGTACGAGGATACCCGGGGGTTAGGATACCTGGGGTTAGGATACCTGGGGTTAGGATACTTGGGGTTAGGATACCTGGGGTTAGGATACCTGGGGTTAGGATACCTGGGGTTAGGATACCTGGGGTTTGGATACCTGGGGTTAGGATACCTGGGGTTAGGATACCTGGGGTTAGGATACCTGGGGTTAGGATAACTGGGGTTAGGATAACTGGGGTTAGGATAACTGGGGTTAGGATACTTGGGGTTAGGATACATGGGGTTAGGATACCTGGGGTTAGGATACCTGGGGTTAGGATACCTGGGGTTAGGATACCTGGGGTTAGGAATGATGGGGTTAGGATACCTGGGGTTAGGATACCTGGGGTTAGGATACATGGGGTTAGGATACCTGGGGTTAGGATACCTGGGGTTAGGATACCTGGGGTTAGGATACATGGGGTTAGGATACATGGGGTTAGGATAACTGGTGTTTGGATACATGGGGTTAGGATACATGGGGTTAGGATACCTGGGGTTAGGATACCTGGGGTTAGGATACATGGGTAACATGATGGAGATATAGGAGATAGAGAGTTAACAAGGAGTTCACCTCGCAGTGAGAAAGTAAGACATCGAGTGAAGAAGGGAGGACGTGCAGTGAGGAAAGGAGGACATGGAGAAGTAGGGAGGAAATATAATGAGGGTAGGAAGCCATGTAGTGAGGAAGTGAGGACATATAGTGGGAAAGGAGGATATGTAGTGGGAAAGGGTGGATATACACAAATACAAATAATAGTAGTTGAGGTCATTTACTAGTCGAGAATAGAAAATCAATATAAAGAAAGCATTAGAAATAGTTTCGAGGCATAAATCTAGAGAAATCTTAAATCTAGGTCATTAGAAGTGTACCGGGTACCCAGTATATACCGTACATAACCTATATATAGATTATGCCGACAATAACAACATTTACTCGCTGGACACGCCCATACATTCTGGTAACGCCCACACCATATAGGTTGTAATGGACAAGATAATTAGAAGTCGGTAGAATATCATTTGAGATTACTCTCAATGTAAACCCTCATTATAGTGGGTGTTACGAGATGTTACGAGGTGTTACGAGGTATTACGAGGTGTTACGAGGTGTTATGAGGTGTTACGAGGTATTACGAGGTATTAAGAACATAGTGTAGTAGGCCGGAGTGGGCGTAAAGGAGCGACACCCGGATGTAGGGTGGAATACTAGAGCTAGAGGTGGACATAGTTTATATATTCTACAATGTAATGTCTCTATATGTAATGTATACACTATGATGTACACAGTACATTGTACACAGTACATAGTACACGGTACACAGTACATTGTACACAGTACATTGTACATTGTACACTGTACATTGTACACTGTACATTGTACACTGTACACTGTACATTGTACACTGTACATTGTACACTGTACATTGTACACTGTACACTGTACACTGTACATTGTACACAGTACATTGTACACTGTACATTGTACACTGTACATTGTACACTGTACATTGTACACTGTACATTGTACACAGTACATTGTACACTGTACATTGTACACTGTACACTGTACACGTACGCCGTATGCATTACAATGTACATCTTATGAATAGACAATGGCAGGGATGTGGAATGCTAACTAGAGTTAATAGAAAAGTAAATCAGAAATGATTTATTGGAATACGTGCGAAACTAGGACAATGTACAGTTGGCCGTTTGCTAAAATGTTCAATTCGGGTCAATCCAGGTATCGCCGAGGTCAATTCACAAAAGGCGCAGTGGTCAATCTAGAAGTGGTCAAGCTAGCAGTGGTCGAGTTAGCAGTGGTCAAGTTAGAAGTGGTCAAGTTATAAGTGGTTAAGCTAGCAGTGGTCAAGTTAGAAGTGGTCAAGCTAGCAGTCGGTTTATAATATGTGCAGTTGACCACGACGTACTCTCGATTTGCATTTCGAGTTTAGATTAGCATTATAATTAGCATTAGCATTAGCATTAGCATTAGCATTAGAATTAGCATTAGCATTAGCATTAGCATTAGCATTAGCATTAGCATTAGCATTAGCATTAGCATTAGCATTAGCATTAGCATTAGCATTAGCATTAGCATTAGCATTAGCATTAGCATTAGCATTAGCATTAGCATTAGCATTAGCATTAGCATTAGCATTAGCATTAGCATTAGCATTAGCATTATAATTAGCATTAGCATTAGCTTTAGCTTTAGCTTTAGCATAAGCATTAGCATTAGCTTTAGCATTAGCATTAGCATTAGCATTAGCATTAGCATTTAGCTTTAGCATTAGCATTAGCATTAGCTTTAGCATTAGCATTAACATTAGCATTAGCATTAGCATTAGCATTATCATTAGCATTAGCATTTAGCTTTAGCTTTAGCATTAGCATTAGCATTAGCTTTAGCATTAGCATTAGCATTAACATTAGCATTAGCATTAGCATTAGCATTAGCTTTAGCATTAGCATTAGCATTAGCATTAGCATTAGCATTAGCATTAGCATTAGCTTTAGCATTAGCATTAGCATTAGCATTAGCATTAGCATTAGCATTAGCATTAGCATTAGCTTTAGCATTAGCATTAGCATTAGCATTAGCATTAGCATTAGCTTTAGCATTAGCATTAGCATTAGCATTAGCATTAGCATTAGCATTAGCATTAGCATTAGCATTAGCATTAGCTTTAGCATTAGCATTAGCTTTAGCATTAGCTTTAGTATTAGCATTAGCATTAGCATTAGCTTTAGCATTAGCTTTAGCATTAGCTTTAGTATTAGCATTAGCATTAGCATTAGCAATATAATTACATTAGCGATATAAAAAATAAAATAATCGTAGTAATAACTAAACATATGCACCAATATAATCAGCGAGGTTAAGAGAAGGAGTGATATTATGTAACTAGTGCCTGGACAGTCAAGTGATATTAAGTGCATACATATTTAACAAACGACAAACGACGTGAATTCATTAATGTACATATCTTCATCTGCACCTTTGTCTACTCCATTATCACACAATGGTAGGGGTATACTCCGTTAGTCATTAATAGTTCCAGGGTCCATTGTAGTTATATACCTTTTATTAATGATCAATTCCTTCAGTATAACTGATTAATGAAATAAGAGTTCGCTATTTAGTGTTACGTAACGTATAGGAGGTTCTGGTTGCTATAGGAACGCCATGTTGTTACATATTATATACATATATAATGTATATATATTATATATATATATATATATATATATATACTGTATATATACTGTATATATATATACTGTATATGTATAATTGAGTATTTAAACTAAAAGAGAGATTCATTAATATCTTAATACAACTAGGTTTGCTTTCTGTAAGATGATATGTCAGATAGGTGAGTAGAGGTAGAACTGTGAATAGATAATTAGGTGGACAACAATGGTCCCATTGTAATATTAAGCTAGGGTCAAAGATAAGTAAAATTGTTGTTATTATTGTTTTTGTAAGGTTAGAAGGCTGAGGTATACACGGTACACTGACCACAGTACACTGACCGCAGTACACTGACCGCAGTACACTGACCGCAGTACACTGACCACAGTACACTGACCACGGTACACTGACCACAGTACACTGACCACAGTACACTGACCACAGTACACTGACCACAGTACACTGACCACAGTACACTGACCACAGTACACTGACCACAGTACACTGACCACTATAACTGTACCCTGTATACATTACACAGACCACTGTACAGTGTACATTGTACACTGTACCAAGTACCCAGTACCCTGTACAGTGTATACTGTACCATGTACACAGTACTCTTTACACTGTACCCAGTACCCAGTACACTGTACAGTGTACCCTGTACAGTGTACAGTGTACAATGTACACTGTACACTGACTATACAGGGTGATATTATTATACAAAATAAACAACGTAAATTGCAAGTAGATGAGTGTACACAAAGCTAGTGAAATTACACTAAAGTACTCTAGTTGTAGTTATGTAGAGTAGTGTAATTAGTAAATCAAACTCATTAGGACAGGGACTCCTTATTAGGAGGACTATATTATATAGGTACATCAAATAATCCAGACAATATTATTTGTTGTATTGCATAATTTCAATTTTCTGATTTTTTTTATCAATTCTTACGTAATCTTAGCTGTGAAATAACTTCCGAAGTAAATACATAAAATAGAATGAGATATAGCTGTAACTGTAACTATAGTTACAGTAGTATATATATATTGATACTATGATGTGTATAGTAACATGCGATAACTTCATCGGTAATTACATAACGATGACGGAGTAACATCAGTAATCTCTAGGAGGATACGGCAACAGCGTTATGACGTCACAAAAGTAACGAATAACAGCGAATAACGTAATCATTATTATGCAATCGGATAATCGATGACCATGGCGAGTAAATGCCAGTGTATAGTGTACGACGTACACTGTACACTGTACGACGTACACTGTACGTGTACTGTACGCCACAGTGTACAGCGTACATAACGTGTATGGATATGGGTCATAAAGAAAGTATGAGGACAAATCACCGAATCGAAATGGAGGAATCACCGATTCAGACGTGGGTGTGGCGGGTGTACCAACAGAATAATTAAGGACGCGTTTTAAGGCCACGGCATATTAACCAGAGCATATATATATATATATATATATATATATATATACATATACATATATATATATATATATATATATATATATATATATATATATATGTTCTAGCATATACACGCACAATAAATTGATAAACAAGTTTACACGCATACAACCACACCCACGCAAACGCACGCATATATATATATATACACACACACGTATATACATATACACACACATGCTCACACACACATATACATACACACACACATACATACACACATATAAATACACACACACATATATACGCGCACACAACAACACATACACATGTCCACACACACATACACACACGCGCGCACACACACACACACACACACACACACACACACACACACACACACATTTACACACATACACACACACTTACACACATACACACACACACGCACACACACACACACACACACACGCACATATACACACACATACACACACACATACACACACACACACACAGACACATACACACACACGCACATACACACACACACACACACACACACACACACACGCACATACACACACACCTACACAGACACACAAACATACACACACACTTACACACACACACACACACACACACACACACACACACACACACACACACACACACACACACTCAAGTTAGTGTTGCATTGATTGAACAAACTGCAATAGTTGTAAAAGTTAATATTGATGAGTCTGCGAACTGGGCCGAAGTACAGTGAACTAGAGATTATTTAGAGGTGTAAAGAGGGGTAAAGGAGGGGCGGGTGTCTAGAAGGAGGAGAGGCTGGGAAGTACATAATCTATAGACGGAGAGGCAGGGGAGAGGGATGGGAGAGGAGTGGGTGGGGAGAGGAGTGGGTGGGGAGAGGAGTGGGT
>OZ038316.1:2962719-2972719 GCA_964035775.1 Osedax frankpressi | reverse complement strand
GAATTGCCTACAATAGGAAAATAAAGTAAAAAGCAACAGAGATGATGTTTATTTCAAATTCGTAATATACAAAATGTTTTATAATCAAAGAAGATAATAATTAAAATAATGTGAAATTAAAGTTGCTATCATAAATTATAAATTTAATGGATTTACTAAATAAGCATAAATAAATTTCTTTACTTATGTTCAAATGAAGCATAATTATAAATAAAGAGCAGTAGTGTATAACTTACAAATCAGATGAGAATCTATGTAAATATTAGAGAAGTTATGAAATATCACACTGGGTATTCAATTACTAAATATAAATCTACAAGATACAATGGTCATGAAAAAGTGAATCAATAATTGACATCTTTTAAAACACAATGTTATCAATTTATAACCATTATTTGATTATTTAATAGCACAGTTATATGTAACAAGATTAAACAACGTAAAGTAAAAGGTACCTGGCAATATAGGGAATATTTGGAATTAATACCTCCGCACTTTGGAACTTTTTGTCTACAGCAGTCTCTGTGAAATACAAACTCGGGAGTTGTTTCTGGTGGGCATTTTGTATATCGATGTAAAGTTGATTTCGTTTGGTGAATAGAAATGCATTGACTGTAATTTTGGTACAGCAATAAATTTAAATGCCACCCTCGAACGCAATAATAGATCTGAGCATCCCGGTGATATCTATTTGAAATATCCTCAGGAACGTAACCTATGCATTCAGAAAGAGCTCGAGCAGTAGTACAATAGAAGTAGTACAATAGCAGTAGTACAATAGAAGTAGAAACAGCGGATTTGCTGGCTCTCCTTTACTAATAACTGCTTATAGCTTCACAACTAAATATTCAAATATACAGGCAACCTTTGTACATAAATATGTTAATTGCATACTTTATATATATATATTAACATATATATATATATATATATATTAATTAAAGCAATATTTATTATTAATTAATATATAATAATACAGTTGCAATTAATATACAGTCTGTCTACACTTTTTAATACCACAAACTATTAATGTAATTAATGTACAACTGTTATTTATATAGGTACTATGTGAAAGATTCTATATTGATATAATGTATTATTTATGAAAACGACCCATTCATTGTGAATATTGAAATTGAAATAATATTAGTATTTTAATACAAGAATATATAATTATGTTATTCCAACTTTATACTAAAAATAAAAACTAATTTAAAGCTACTGATGTTAATTATTATATATTAGAGATCTACATGTTTATCCTAAAGTCATTGTCATAGAGATAATAGTATACAGTTATACCTAATGTATATAGTATATACAATATATATTACACACACACTACTAACAGTCCTATATAGCTATGCAGTTCTGTAATGAAAATAATCATTTCAATATTTCCTAAATCTCTATATATATGTTTTATTTTATTACTTCGTAAATAATAAAATAAAACATTCTTTTAAAAGTAAATACAAAATATCGTGGCATTATTCACATGTAACAAATTATCTTACAAAATAATTAATAACAATTATTTATTACCTGTATCATATACAATTCATCTAATGGCATTCACAATTACTTGACTAACTCATAGTTCATTATAAAATATATATGTGGGTTAAAAAATATGTTTTGCTTTTGCTGTACTTTTTCTATTATAAATAATAACCAACGTAATCCGATATGTCATAATATAACTTGATTATATAACTGTTTTTAATTATTATTGAATTTATATCATTAATATGATGGTAAAAGTATAACAAATAAAAACTAATTCATTAATGCAAAAGTGTATTTATAAATCCATTAAAGTTAAATTTCTTTATTGTATCTTCCCCTTCAGATTGCAGTACATTACCATTATGTCATAATTCATAAATTTTATATAAATATCAAAGAAACACTAGGAATTAACATAATATAACTTCATTATTGCAATATTTAGGAGTATCATTATTTGGATAAATATATATATTACATAATACATTGCAGTTCTATAAATAGTCATAGTTATATATTATGTTATATTAAATTATTGACATGTTTACTTGTATTAAGTTAAGTTGAGATGAATTGAAACGTCCCAAAACAATTCCGAGGCAAATATTTGAATATCATTTATATTATATAATACAATGGGATTCCAGCAATGAAAAAGAAAAGTAATCTACATAATAATCTTATGACAAAGTTTTATGACAATACTTACATAGCAGTAGTTGGATAACAATTTCTACTATATAATATCATTAATATCATTAATATCATTAATATCATTAATATCATTAGGTAAATTCTGTTGATATTACTATTCATACTAAGTTTACTAAATATATTGAATGTAATGAACTTTATTAATTTATTCGAATATTAACATAACTAAAATACAGCACAGATTTGATTGCGTTGTTATGCAATAGTTCATTATTATATAAAATATAGAAATATCGATTATTATATGGAATTGATTGCACATTACATCGTGAATCGACTATAATGATAGCATGGAGTATATCTATAATATTTAAACATAGAATTATATAGAAATATGTTAAAATTAATAATAAAATTTCCATTAGCTTAGCTCTTGTCATACATTTGCAGATGTACTCAATTCAATTCAATAATTGTAGTGGATTCATGATGTGATTAAATAGTAAATATCTATAATAACAGTCTAATATAATACGTATCAATATATTTTATATAAATATACCAATTCAATAACGTTTATATAAAAATATAAAGAATATTCAAATTCACTTGTAATTAACTTGTATTATACTATCAGGCAAAGGGTAATAGGTAATTAGTCAAACTAACTACATATAATTTGTTTTACCAGATATATATTAATGTATTATTAATTGAATTATATACAATTTACATAAATTATTGTAATGGGGAAATGTCGGAAGTATTATTGCATTGACTGTGCGATGAATGCCAGCGAGCAACTAGTGAACACAGAGAGTCAGCGTGCAACTAGTGAACACGGAGAGTCAGCAGAGCAACTAGTGAACACAGAGAGTCAGCGTGCCACTATAAATCATAATCAAATCATCGCATAAATATATCATATCATAGAAAACTGAAATCTGTTCACAAGAGTGCTAAATTAGTAAAATAGGTCATTTTAATTCATATGCGATTATTAGGTGGTAGTTATTTTCTAACACCTTCTGACCTATTACTTACTATTATTGGTGACGATTCATTTTAAAGTAGGAAAATTTGATTTAAAAATAATGTTGTTCTTTAAATACTATACATTAGGAATTGTAATCATAATATACAGTTTATACAGTTTCCCCACTATGTTTACTTATAGCTAAGTTTTAGCATCACCAAACTCTCACAAATAAACTGTATTAATATAATGGAAATGAAGAATATGAATAACTATACACAATAATTTACTAGTAATAAATAAATTATATACTATATTTTCATGTAGCTACTACATTAGGTATATTTATTATTACTCTAGTTAAAAATAATGAATGAACGTATATTTACATATTTAATAAAGTACAACATTTAAAAAGTAACTTTTAAAGTTCTTAGTAATTTTGTTACTAACTTTTTTCAGGTATCGTGCTGATACTATTCAAAGGTTCATCATCATGCACGACTTGCGTTATTATAGAAGTATTATCCATTAGGTTGCTAAATATTTCTTAAATCACTATATATGTGATTATATCATTGTAGTAAGAAAATTTCAAAAACTTTATATGAAAACCCATCAAAACATAAATATTTGTAAAATTCAAAATGGCGATTTCATCGTAATTAATGATAAAATTGGTAAATTATGAATAATTTAAATAAGGACAAATAAAAAATCTTAATATTCGTGAAATTATAGTATTAACTATATCGTATTTTAATATATATTATATTACATGTATTACTACATCTATATTTTTATATATTTCTAGGATTTTCTTGGTTAATTACATACGCATGTGAAGTATTATTTTTTGTTTTCCTGTTATTTCATTATCTGTTTACATTTCTAATTTGGCGTTCTTAAGGTGATTATCTACGTATATTAACAATTAATTGTCATGCAACGTTATTATATTTATATAGTTACAGAATTGTTTTATCTATCCTCGTTAATGTACCTTAATTAAAATAAGATTGTTAATAATAAATACACTATTAATGTTTGTATAACCAAATTAAATATATTTATTGTTTTTAATTAGTCTTATTTTAATAACATATTTTGTATATGATATATAATATAGTTAATGATTAAATTTATGATGTTCAACCTATGTTTTAATATACATTTTTTATAATTATATATATATGAATATATTTATTGAATCCTATTTTTTATAGCAAACAACATGTATTCATCACCGAAACCAAATTTGGCAAAAAACAAACGAGTATTTATTTTAAATGCCAGGAATTGCTCTCATGATGAATTGAAGAGTGCTTTTTCAGAATGTGGAACAGTAACAGATGTTTATCAAATAAAGGGTAAAGGTTTTATATATTGCAAACAAATATAGTATTTATTATATTACAAATAAATATACAATGTAAATTATATTTTATATAATAATTTCTATAAACGAATTATTTATTTTAATAATATAAATTTGATTTACATTTTATAATCATTTGTAATCTAGTTTATTGTAGTATATTTGTATTATCTAATTTATACACAAAAATCTGCTAGGTAATTGTGAATTTCCAAGCACTTAAGTGGCATTGTCTAGGTTGTAGAAAGTTAAAATTAGAATATATTCTTGTAATAGATAGACTGCAGTTTGCAGCTATCGATATAAATAACGGGCATTGAATATTGATAACAATAACAAGCAATTAACATAAAATAATGGTAAGATAACTGCTATACAAATTAGATATTATACATGTAATATTACATACAAAAACCATGGAAATTCACAAATTCCTCCTGCATTTATTATTCACAAATATGAATATTTTTTAAATTATAATTATAGTTATTCTTCCTATATATTGAATTAATTCTGTATTATTAAAATTGTAACCACCCTTATCTAAACTGTACCTTATACTCAATTCTAAATTGCATATATTTGTGCCAATACAATATAAAAATCAAATTCATTATAATTGCCATTTGAAATTTTTTAATAAAACATTAATTAATTTATATTTAAAATATATTTGTTAGATATTTTTCTAGCCAATAATACAACTTATTAGATTTTATATTTTTGATTTCAGTATTAAAATAAAAGGTTTCTTTTATATTATATTATATTAGTTTTTGGATAATTGCTTATGAAATTATTATATTTAAAATATAATAAAAATGTCATCTATTCAATTCAAAGAAAATAAAATATATAGTTAACTAATACATAACCAATATAATCAAACCTCGACCACTATCCAAATTTTAATTTTAATCATTACATAATTTCTTTTATATTATTTTTTATTTTGCTTGTTAAAGGGTTTTACAAAATTATCTCATCATTGTGTTTGCTGCGATGTAATAGTTGAATAAAATGCTTTTATTTATTATATGAATTATTGGTAACATAAATTTGCATTGTAATCCAGGGAATTCCTAGATTGCTTCTCAGTAATCCATTGATATCACAAAATATATATATAATTTTTACTTTTTGTTAAATTATCAAAACAAATTTATAAAACTATTACATTTAAATAATCTGTTATTTATTTTTAAAATAAATACATAAGTAATTCAACAAAATATCCAGGTGATTTTAGTTATTTATATTTTGTGTTAAATAATTGTCAATCCATTTCATATTTTAATTTTTTATTAAATATTCTTTCTTTTTATAAATAATTGTTTAAAAGAAAATTATAAATGATTAATTTTGTAAATTTTTTTTGTAAATTCCCAGCTTTTTTCTCTTTAAAATATATTAAAATACATTTTTATTTAAGTAACCATAATCAAAAATGATTTTAATTTTGAATGAGAAAAACATATAATGATTGTATCATATATACAACACACTATACTGATTTAATACTAATACATTGTCTTAAATATAATATAGTTATTGATTTAAATATACGACACATTAAATTACAGATATACTATATATATAACTGTTTATCAAGACTTATAAATATATTATTGATTTTCGTTAAACTATAAATTCATATATACATACAAAATATATAATATAACTTACATTTCTTATTCATATTATTTATTAAAGTAATAGAATTTAGTATATTAATTTGTCCTTTTTTACAGATATTGCTTATATTACGTTTTCAAAGGTATCTCAAGCATTAGCTGCTATTGAAATGTTTCATAATAAGGAAATTGAAACCTCAATGGGAAAATCAAGCCCAATTAAGGTACATATATCTTTATCTTGTAATGATTATTCTTTTGTATCATATATTTAATAGTATTTATACATTATCGTAGGTGATCATGGCTACAGAGAAGGGTGAGAAAAATGCCGTACCTTCTGAAATGAACAGACTTTTTATTCGAGTCGAAAGAGATTCTACATCTGATGATATCAGAGCAGATTTTGAGGTTATTTAATTATAATTGAATTTTTTCGAAAAATATCAATTATATCAAATATATTAATTATAAATAATTTGTTTCAGCAATTTGGCCAGGTTGATCATATTCATATCCTACAAGATCACCAACATAATTCAAAGGGTCTTGCCTATGTGACTTACATAAAGTCTTCTGAAGCTGGTAAAGCAGTTGAGAAATGTGATTCTCGTAAGTTATTATTCTTAAACAATTAACTATATCCTCGTACCACAAGTTTATCTTTATCTTTATATGCTTTGTAGATTATAGAGCAATTTTTGCCGATTCTCAAGAGAGGAGAGCTGAGAAAAGACACCGTTAGTTTAGTTTAAAAACCTATTTACATATTTATTGAAATTATAATCATATACTTTTTATATTATACAACAAAATAATAATTATTTATGTGTGACCATTATTTAGTTTGTTACCAATATTTCCTAATACCTAGAAAAATGCGAGGGTCATTTTAGTGTTTTGTTATATAATATAATTTGAAATATGATTTATGTTTTCTTTTATCAATAATGTAATTCTTTGTCACCTTTAAAGTAGTATAAGAATTTTTAAGGTTTTAATGAACTTTAATTTAGGTCCCGATTCAATTTCAAATGATATAACTGAAAGAAGATACCCGATGGATATGGCAGGAGATAGAAATTTCAAGAATTTTAATGAAAATGGACAAGGTAAGTTTATAACGTTTTATGTTTTGTTTATTCATTGCTAAATCAAAAGACTTGAGATCCCCTCTAACTACAATGATTACAGCCTTACTACGACTGTTCAGTTACATTAATTTACACGTTACATTACTTTGCTATATATTGTTTTGTTCCGAGGAGTTAGTTGACGAAAGAGACTGCACATTGACTAACACAGCTACTTACCAACAGACCAAAATGACTACTCTCCTTTGCAAATTATCAATCAAACACCGCAATCATGTTTCCCCAGTGATTGTAATACCCTAGAAGTGGTTATTAAGAATACAGTTGCATTTGATATGCTCTCGCGACTATTTTCCATGGTACCTGGATTTCTAGGATTCGACTCCCATGAAGGTAGTAATTTGATTTTAATAACTGTATAATCCTGTGTATTCTACTATAATCCTGTAATGATCATTCATATACTGCAGGTATGTTGTCAGTTTCTTACCAGTCAAATAAATGTGCTTCATTTGCACTAGAAAAACTGCATGGTTTTGAATACCCTCCAGGCTTTAGGATAATGGCGAGATTTGCTCAAGCCAGCTATTCGTTAGTTCAAATGAATTTATCTATTTATAATTTCTATAATATTTATAGAGTTATATTTACATTAATGCTTACAGACCACGTCAGAGATTAACCAATGATTCATTTAGATCCGTCAAGGATCAAGATGTTATCTACGGCGAAGATGAAATGAAAATGTCGAGGGTGAGTTATTGCAGAGATTTGCTGCCTAACAAGTGTCCTCTAGCAGACCCTACAGATGTTGTAGCCTGTCGTTTGTTTGTGGTCGCTAATCCCACTTCATTTGATGAGAATATTCTCACTGATATCTTCTGTAGATTTGGTGATTGTATCGATGCTTACTTCTTACAAAGTTTGTTAATACCAAAATCTAAAATAAAATTACTTTATTACATAAACTCAATTAATTTGCATTACAAATTTATAGATAAAAACTTTGGATATGTGAAATTTGCTTCTAAGGATTCTGCTTTTAATGCCATTGAGATGATGCACGGAAAGAAAATAATGGGACGTGTTCTTAAGGTATCGTATCATTATCTTCATTATATTATTAATTCATTATAATTAATATCCTATAATGATTCTGTGTCAGGTTTTGGAAGCTGAGCCTCCTAAAGACAATCCTGAACACAAACGCACACGCACTATGAGTCATTAAACAGCTCAGCATTTTATGTCATGTTATATTATTTGTTAGATATTCATTATTTACCTGTCTAAGGTATCTAGACAAATCTTATGTAACTATATATTATAACGATGACCACTTCTCATATTTTAGATATGATAGTTATTATTTTAATTTCACTAATTTTACACAAATATCACATAATATATTTAATAAAAAATGTATCTACATTATTAATATTTTATTGTTATTCTAAATTATTTTTTCTACAATTTAATAATTTCTTGGATTATATTATATATATATTATATAATATACAAAAATAATAACTATACTTTAATTTAAACTAAATCTATAAAATCATTGTGAAAAGTTGTCTCCGGGTCAGATTTTATCACCTGTGATCTAAGTATGTATAACATGTATTCATAGTAATTCATATCTTTTCAAAGATATCAATCTAATGTATATTAATTCAGTATGTAAGTTAGCATGAACATTTGTTCAGGTTTCAACTATTTAGATTAGTATATTATTAATATATAAATAATATATGCTTTACAGAAAAATAATACTGAGATTAATAGGGAGAAAGTAAAAAATGAAAAAAAAATTTCTAGATTTTTTGTTTAAAATAAAAATATATGAAATTCATTTTTACTATAATTATTAAAAATAAACTCATGTAATAGTAAATTAAAATGTATTAATTTGTTCAAATAACTAAGTTATAATTTAATGAATATAAATTTATTATATCTATAAAACTTATTTATTTATTAATCATACTTGAGAGTTTTCTTTGTATATTTAATAAATAATGTAATACTTAATAAACTTCAAAATCAATTTTTACATGATTCAATAATGCGTTAAATTAAATACAAATAGAAATAATATATTAATACGTAATATGAATTTTTAAATATGATATTCAATATTATTAAAGTTATGAAACTTGATGTATTTTAAATCAAAAAATATTTATTTAAATAATGTTATTTTTCCTCAGTATAATTTATAATAAAGTAATAATAATATAAATCTATATCTTTCATGGTATTCAATATTATGTGGATTCAGTCAATATCAATAGATTTATGGGTATTTTGGTATTTTCTATGGTGAAATAAAGAGACATGATCAAACTCCAATTTAATAAGTCTGAAAGAACTGTTTATATTTTGAATAAATAAAGATTTACTGTACCATAAATTAATAATATAGAGTAGATTTGATTTGTAATTAATTAGTATTATATGACATGTTGTTATAATAAGTACTAATAAGTCTACTTTATAAACTTATTTCATGGATAGCTTTAAAATGCTTTGTATTCTTGATCTTGTAATATCGTTCATCGTAATATTTGTGGAATAAATAAAAGTATATAAAAATAGTAAATAGATATACATTGATATCTAGAATATGTTTATTCAGTTTTCTATTCATTTTTATAAATGTAATAATTAAAAAATCAGTTATAATATTAAAAATATAAATAAAATTTATTGTACACTGAAATCAACTAAAAAATAGTAAAATCTATAATAA
>OZ038316.1:2922719-2960219 GCA_964035775.1 Osedax frankpressi | reverse complement strand
CACATGTCATCTTTCCAGTGTTTTTGAACACAAATGCCAACTATTACTCACCGGGTAGTGCAGGTAGTTGTTCCTGAAACGCGAGTTCTTCTCGGGGGGTCGGTCCTTCGAGAGTTGGCAGATTTTCAGACTACGATAACGTCCTTCAGACATCTTGCAGCAACTCGGCGGGACAAGCGGTTGTTTAGTGGCTAGGCGGAGGTGGAGGTGCGGTGAGTGTCCAGAGGAATACAGTTCACGCAAGTTCAATGCGTATAACTATAGCAGTTGGTATCGCGGGAGTATCTAGTGTTTGTGCATATGTTAACTACTATGGTTGTTATTTATGGAACATATAATAAGAAATCTAGATATCCTCCTTAGGAAGCGTATTTGGATAGATATTTTTTTCCAATTTATCATTTGGATATATTAGCAATTTTATTTGATTTAGAAATTATTCTATTTTAGAAATATAAATCAACATTTTAAATATAATTAAATTTAGATTTTTAACATTTTTCATTAAATTTACAAATATTTGTAGATTATTTTGTATTTTAATAAATATTTTAGTATAAAACACCATCAAATATTCGATATCAATAACTAATTCGCATGCGAGAATGATATCATTCTTACTAAAATTGAAACCACTAGAAATATAAATATAGTTGAATTACTCGGGTATACCAACAGGAAGGAAACTGCTTGTACCACACAGACTTCTTATAGATAATCCATCCATTCGTGTCAACAGCACAGCAATGCAACTGTGGAGTGGGGTGTTCATTATAGGGTAAGCACCTTACTGTGTGTTTGAGTCTCGCAGATTGAGTTTAATTCCATCTGTAATCGTGAAATTAATATCCGTCGATTATATAATAATAGCAAAAGATAAATTCTAAAGGAACCGAATTAATCAATAATTATTCAGCGTACTAATTTAATGAGATACTAAAGTTCTAGGAGAAAATAAGATATAAATAAGTGTCTTAAGTTCCGCTATACAAATGATGCGCGGATGTAAAGATTCGGATACTAAACTGATTGCTGAGCCTTATCCCAAGCTTCTGTGACATGCGCATCCACTCCGTACTTATCCTTCAAAGACTTCTGCATGTAGTCCCTAATCTCCATGCGAATCTGCAAAGACATGTTTACCCAGAATGCAATGCATATCAATTTAGGGTACATTTTTAAAGGTATAATTAAATTGGCCGAGTTTTTATAAATAATTGAAAAATTAATATTTCCGAGATCAGTTGATATAATAATACATTAGACGATGTAATAGTGTATGTTATTAGTGCTATTAGTGCATAGTCTAATCGCTATTAGAAGATCAGTGTGAACCTGCGTTCTAAAGACTGCAGCCAGAATGCCACTGACCATCAGTAACAGAAACATTATAAATAACACCGAGAAATACTGTAAAATAATAAACTCCATATAATATAAATAATATAATTAGTAAATAATATTTACTATAGATATATAATAGTTGATAGTATATCATAAAGTACTGCATTATATCTATTCACAATATACCATATAGTCACACTTATATAAGCATATTGAACTAGATTTATAAGGAAGATCAAATCAATTGTTATTGGCAGATAAGAACAATTTCTCTTTTATTTAATTCTACATTCACATGACAAACACATTTATGTTAAACAACTTTATGGTATAATATATTCATTTAATATAAGTACAAACTATTTTCATTGATTCAGTTTTTATTAGAAAAATGCAAATGACTATTTTGTAGATAATTTGAGAATATCAAATGAGTTATAATATATCTAAATTTAAGATATATCTAAATTTAAGATATATAAATATTTAAGATATATCTATATTTAAGATATATCTATATTTAAGATATATTAATATTTAAGATATATCTATATTTAAGATATATCTATATTTAAGATATATCTATATTTAAGATATATCTATATGTAAGATATATCTATATTTAAAATATATATATAAGCTTTAAATAATAGATTTTTAAATTATACTTATTTCACTTTCACTAAAGGCTTTGTCATAAAGCGAAATGACAATTAAATATTATTAATAGACAAAATAAAAAACTTTATGAACATATGCGGTGCTTAACTACTTTAATTGTTAACAAAGATTGTAAAAACCATTAGCAATAGACGTCTACTCATCATCAGTGTCGCAAAACAGCCAACAAAAGAAAATATAACCAAACCAACGCCTCCAATTACTAATAAATATTCAGACACAGTCATGAGCTGTGGAAAGGTAGTTAGTTACACAATTAGGTAAATAACAATATATAGATATATATATATAATTAACAACACATATTTTTACTGAAAGTGTGAATATAATGAAATATTACAATCTTACAATGATTATCTTTGAGTTTGACAACATTAAATAATGAAGTAATATTAATCAACCTTTTGATCATGTTTTATAAATAAAGAAAACCTTATTGTTAAATAAAGGAGACATGAAATCTTTTTCCACAATGATCCAAATACCAATTCCTATTAGTATTGAGCCTATGATCTGTAAACAATTCATAACATATTTTAAATGTCATTCCGGTACAAATTCATAACAAATTCAACAATTTTTATAAGTAAAAATATATATTTACCTGCACAAAATAGCGTAATTTATTATAATCATTTATATATTTGATATTAAATTTAATTCTGATATCAAATGCAAAAAAAGTTTTAACAAAATATTTATATGGATATTAATACTGATTTAGATATATGTATATATATATATATATATATATATATATATATATATATATATATATATACATATATCTAAATCAGTATATATATATATATATATATATATATATATATATATTGATATATATATATAAATATAGATATTGATAATAATACCAACAAAATAAATGATATTCAGCGAGTACATAACATATCCAAGACACTGGATACAGCTGTTATTGCGGACTGGGCCCCTTCTCTCCATTATGTTTAGGCCTGTTTTGGAGTATGGCGTCAAGATAGAGAGAGGAAAAGTGTAACGAGAAATTAAATAAAACAAATCTATTAGATGCAAGGAAACCCCGAGATGTTGGAGCATGTGATTATATTAATTATGATATAGACAATATTTCCTATGATAATGAACCATATATTCGTCATAGTGCAATATACATTAACATGACATCGCATAGAATGGTAAAACAGAACCGAGTATGTATTCTATAGTAAAAAGTTAAGAAATATAACTAAATATTAGATATCAATTATTTAAGGTTTGGTTAACAATCATTCTCTGGACATTGACAATAACTATTCACCAATAGTAGTAGTAAACATTATTGTTTACATTTAATTTTATTTATGTTTCATATTATATTCTTTATTAAATAGTAGTATTACATTATAATATTGCTTTGAGAGAAATTATTAATAGGTAAATATTGAAATCTATATTTTATTATTACATAACTAATTTATTTCTATACCAATCTACCATATGCTTAATGATATGACAATCACTTTCTGAATTATAAAAATATATTAAATATAAATATGTTTTTCGATGATCTATCGATGAGGAAATTGTATCTTTGTTCAGATTATTTACTAAGGAATAACATTTATTTAACATACACGATAACAATGATGCAAACACGTAATTCTAATTCAGCATCATGTCACTATCTCTCAAAATATATATGATTATACCCCCGTTTTCTACGTCGTACAATACAATTGATTAATTCCTTACTCATAAATTATAATTATAATATATCATAATATTATGCTATAGTTGTTAATAAATTAAATAGAGTTAAAGTAATAAAATCAAGATATAAGTAAGAATCAAAATATTGTAATAAAATTAATTTAAAATCATATTTTTACCTGTAAAATATTCCAATCAATTTAATTTACCCTGAAAAATAAGCATTAAACCAATGTTATAATTACACAAATTTGGAGTGTTATGTATATATCATTATATAATGTGATCATAAATTTAGAATAAAAAATGCAAAATTTGTCCAAGTATAAGAAATCGGTAATGTTTAAATATTACAAAGGTATTTTTCTTACCTGTAGATTTGTTTACTTCCTGAATTTCGTAAACATTTAATGTATTTATTATCAATAGATTCGTAAATATTAAATAATCAAATTACAATTTTCAAATATCTAATTAAAGTAATTTATATTACTGTTGGTATTCTTGGATAGTATTATACATACATATACACACACACACACACAACATATACACATTCACACACACACACAAACACAAACACACACACGCATACACACAAATACAAATATAGACACGCACTCACACACACACCCACACACATACAAATATAGACACACATTCACACTCACATATACATACACACGCATACAAATACACACGCACATACATACACACACATACAAACACACACACACACACACACACACATACACACACACACAAACACGCATACACACAAATACAAATATAAACACGCACTCACACACACACACACACACACACACACACACACACACACACATACATACACACACACATACACATACACATACATACACACACATACGCATATATATATAATATTCAATATAGTTTCAGAACCAATTATTAGAAAAGCTAAGTAAGCAATTTGCTATAAATATACAAAGACAGTAAACATTATCGCTTGTGCAGATTCAGGTGATTCTCTTCTGCTTATTCTCGGAGATGAATACCATTCTAAAAAGTATAAGGCAAATATCGGCTAATATCGGTTAACAGTTTAACTCAGACTCTGGTTTAGTACCGTGGCAAAAATTGAAGTTCTGTCAAGTCATTTACTTCCTTCACTTCCTCATGAACTCTCTTCGGGTAAGATATTATAAGGAAACCTGTACGACGTACGTGGCTTCCTTATGTGGAATACGTGTATTACGTGTATTACGTGTATTACGTATCCAAACCGTACGGTGTACGGTTTGGATACGACTATAACAACTCCCTTTCTAATGCAGGTAGCAACGTTGGTGGGCGAGGAACACTGAGCCGGGAAGCGGATGTATGGGTAATAGCGACATCGGTGCAGCACCAATCTTCCATAGCGCAGCATAGCGCAGCATAGCGCAGCAATAACTAACAGTAACGATGACTTCCGCTGATGGTCATATTAATAACAAATCTCATACAGAATTATTATCATGTAGTCGAGGATGCGAACGTTTGAACTCGCGTTAGATCCGCAGCAACCCAACTGCGGAGCACGAACTGTATATCCGGTGGAAGTATCATAACCATATCCATCGATGATATCCGTTCCATTCCCTTTAAAAGCTTACGGCTAGCTCTACGGTAACAATGATGTATTAACGGTATTGACTTACGGTTACAATGACGCGTAGATACGTGCGGTCAGCTGACCTAAGTTCAAAGATCATAGACATGTTTTTATCTCGGTACTCAACATTGTCATTCCAGACCGGGAGACAATGGCATAATGTTCGAATACAGACTCTCCCAATTAAATACTAACCTGGCTCCGCTGGAAAGAAATTAAGACGATATTTTACCAAAGAAAAACATCGTTACATTTACTAAATGTGTGAAGATCTTTATACAATACGGTGACAATGAGATATGAAAACATTCAAGAAATAATCATTAATTACGATACAAGTTTACTTCAGATGACGAATCAATGTCATCATAATTCATAAGCTCTACATATTAATGGTATTACGGTACCCTTCGACTTAATTTATAACCTAGAATCGGCAGCAAACTTAAAAAATACTCACACCTGTGTTACAATATACTTTTTCTGTGTAGGAGCGTTAGGTTCATGGTATGACAAATAATGATGCCCCAGGGGAAGAATTTAACATCCCTGACAAAATATAGAAATCAATACAAAAATGACATCATAAAGGCTGCAATTGAAAGATTTGGAAATATGCTGTCAACAATTTGCGGATGTTATTCATTTTTAGATTTTTATATATTTGTTTATGTTTTCATATTGATTTGAACTTTCTTACCTTGTTTCCTGTTTTTGTATATATGCTAACTATTTATGATGAAGATGTCAATACTCAATTTAACATATATATTTCATTGATGTCTAAATAACTCCCTTCTTAGTTATATATATATAATATGCATATATCCAAATGGATAACATAATATATATGAAATAATGATATAATTATTTTGTTAACATTATTTTATTTAAAATATTACAATATAATAATTGAAATTGCATTGTTTTATTTGAATTTACATAAGTACTATATACCTTTTTTATAGATATTATTTATACATGTATTACAATTATATTATCAATATGCCATACTATACACTGTATAGTATGGCATATTGATAATATAATTGTAATACATGTATAGTATACAGTATCGTATAACTACATATCTTCGATGATATAGGCATATATGGGAATTTCACAATATACTGAAAACATTGATTAAAATTGTACACTTACAATGTACGTCGTACATTGTAAGTGTAGATCTTAGAATTAACGACGTACAATGTACGTACATTGTACGTCGTACATTGTAGTTGTAGGTCTTAGAATTAACGACGTACAATGTACGTACATTGTACGTCGTACATTGTACGTCGTACATTGTAGTTGTAGGTCTTAGAATTAACGACGTACAATGTATGTATACATTACAAGTCATACAATTTGTATTATATTATACGCAATTTACGTCTTTCAGTATAATATACCTACATTTAACTATTGTAGTTTTCCTTAATTACATTTGCCATCATAGGTCTTCTATAAATATCTTGAAATAATTCTAATAAATAATACAATTAAAATATATAATATATTAATTACATATTTAAAGTATGCCGTTCTATATCGCTGTTGATCAATATATTTCATTAGATGATTTTAAACTAGTTTTTTGTACTGATCATATATTAAAATTGTTTTTTTTTGTGTATCTTGACAATTATTTTATAAGCGAATTTCAAAATTGTAATAACACTATGAAAATGTGTAATTTAAGTATATAACATGTGCTATAAAAGTTTGCTAATTATTATTATTATTATTAAACTTATATTTCTTCTATTTCAATGATACGGAGAGAAAGAAAATACTACATTCGCGAATGTTATTTCTCTATGATGAACTTCAAAGTAAGGTAGTAAAGTAAGGTTAGTTATTTAAAAAATTAATAAAACATTTATTTTAAGAATATTCAGATATTCCAGATATAACAAATTTATAAAAAGAAATATAAAGTTGTGACATCTACCAAAATATCTTTATATTATAATTTCAACATAATTGATTAATTATCGTATTTATATATGTATCCTACAGTTAGTACATATATTAGTGAATTTTATACGAGGAAGTTATACCAAGTATCCTTATTTTCTTTGTTTTATATTTTATGTATCCTCATTTTTCCTTTCACTAAATAATAAATATTTTTTTAAATATTGACTTTTTACTTTGGTTTTCTTAATTTGTATAATATTTAAATTGTATAAAAACTGAACTTGATATATTAACTAATTCGATATATGAAATAAGTAAACATTAATATAAATCAATAAATAAAACACATTTTAAAATTTGTATTCAAATATCATTAATTTGCAAACATATTTTAATTATTTTTCCTCTCTTACTTTACAGGAATATTTTATTAGTTCGCTTTCTAGAATTATTCGTTGCAAAATTTAATTTATAATCCAGGTTTACTGTTATATAATTAATAATTTATATTATTATGTTTATTTAGACATCCTAATTATTGTATAACTTATTATGTACTCTCTTTTTATATACAAATTCAATTAATTCAACTAATATATAAATGTAGAAAGTGCATTCACTGTTATCAAACCAATATTACGATATATAATGAGTTGTAAACTATAAGCCAATTCAGCTAAATACAAAGCTATTATACACATTTCAATGACTTCGGTGGACTTTTTGTTAATGAACAACTTTCCTGAATAATTGATTATGTAAGCTATATTCTTTATTTGATGGTGTTAAACCATGACGTATTACTTGGGGTTTTACTTAGTTTCATTTGGTTTATAATCTGAACTCTAAAATTTCAATTCAAGTTCGGATATCTTCAAAGTCGATATATCACTTAAAGATAAAATAGAATCGTGAAACCATATTCCTAGACCAATATAGAATTCTAGAGTAATCTTAAGGCATCATTCAGATTACATTGAGTTTATTTATCGTTTGCTCGTTATTGATTAAACAAAAGAGAAATTAATTATAAAGATACTCGTATACAAATATATTATAGGTTAATTAGAACACGTTTGCTTCAAACCGTACAACAACCATAAGGTGGTGGCTGTAAAGTATCTAGACCGTAGTTCCAATCGACAAACACGCGATAGTTCTTAAAGCCTAACAATACGTGCGTTTTTTTGGCGCACACATTCCAGGAACCGTTACACGGAGGTGTCGTCTAGTTCTTAGTAAAACCGTCTCCGGGAACTATTATGTAGATATCCTGAATCATCCTGTCCACACGACGGGGCAGTTGGCCAGTAGCTGGTACGTGGATCTTCATTGTAATACGTAACAGGGCATGCTGTATAGCTTCTACCGACTTAATAATCCATACCTCGAGCATATTGCTACCGACTCGTCCTTCTATCGGTTGCACGAACTGAAAAGAGAACGATTTTTATATCGAATATCGGTTGATAATATTTATAGATTCATATTAATGTATATAGTGAATCTATATCTGTGATATAGAGGAATAATGATATTTTGGTTATTGCTTACATTACGTAACACTTACCCGGAAGTTATTCCTTGTAATAGGTTGAACTCCGTTAGGTACTCGACCCACGTTGCTGACCTCCATTTCGTAATCAATCCTAGATCTAGATGAATGTGTTCTGTACGATTGAAAGAACCTTGCAGGTATTCTCTGTGAGGAAGTCAGGAAATCAAATAATCTCAGAAAGAAAACTGCGATGGAGAAGTTTTACTAACTATATTTTCAGAAAAAACCACGTTGAATATCGTATGGGAGATAATATCTGTGCATGATCTATATCCGCACATTTTAACTGTACAAACACTGCGCTGGGCTCTGTAAATGATACATTTATATATTCCATCATAAACACATTACGCACCCTACACACATTACACACTATAACACCCTACACAAGCTACACACATTACACACTCTACAAACTCTACACACCATACCCACCCTACACACTCTACACACTCTACACACTCTACATACTCTATACACACTACACACTCTACACATCTTACATACTCTACACACCCTACACACTCTACACACCTTACATACCCTACATACCCTACACACCCTACACACTCTACACATCTTACATACTCTACACACCCTACACAAGCTACACACTCTACACACCCTACATACTCTACACACCATACACACTCTACACACCATACCCTACATATACACCCTACACACTCTACACATCTTACATACTCTACATACATTACACAATCTACATACTCTACACATCCTACACACTCTACACACTCTACACACTCTACACACCATACCCGCACTACACACTCTACACACTCTACACACTCTACATACTCTACACACCCTACACACCCTACACACTCTACACACTCTACATACAATACCCACCCTACACACTCTACACACTCTACACACTCTACACACCATACCCGCACTACACACTCTACACACTCTACACACTCTACATACTCTACACACCCTACACACCCTACACACTCTACACACTCTACACACCATACCCACTCTACACACTCTACACACAATACCCACCCTACACACTCTACACACTCTACATACTCTACACACCATAACTACTCTACACACTCTACACACTCTACACACTCTACACACTCTACATACCCTACACACCCTACACACCCTACACACCCTACACACTCTACACACTCTACACACTCTACACACCCTACACACCATACCCACTCTACACACTCTACACACTCTACACACTCTACACACCATACCCACCCTACTCACCCTACACACCCTACACACCCTACACACTCTACACACCATACCCACCCTACACACCCTACACACCCTACACACTCTACACACTCTACACACCCTACACACCCTACACACCATACCCACTCTACACACTCTACACACTCTACACACTCTACACACCTTACACACTCTACACACCATACCCACTCTACACACTCTACATACTCTACATACTCTACATACTCTACACACCCTACACACCCTACACACCCTACATACTCTACACACTCTACACACTCTACACACCATACCCACTCTACACACTCTACATACTCTACATACCCTACACACCCTACACACCCTACACACCCTACATACTCTACACACCCTACACACCATACCCACTCTACACACTCTACACACTCTACACACTCTACACACCCTACATACTCTACACACTCTACACACCATAACTACTCTACACACTCTACACACTCTACACACTCTACACACTCTACATACCCTACACACCCTACGCACTCTACACACTCTACACACTCTACACACTCTACACACCCTACCCACTCTACACACCCTACCCACTCTACACACCCTACATACTCTACACACTCTACACACTCTACATACTCTACACACCCTACACACCCTACACAATCTACACACTCTACATACCATACCCACCCTACTCACCCTACTCACCCTACGCACTCTACACACTCTACACACCCTACACACTCTACACCCTCTACACACTCTACACACTCTACAAACCCTACATACCCTATACACCCTACACACCCTACACACCTTACACACCCTACACACCCTACTCAACCTACACACTCTACACACTCTACACACTCTCCACACTTTACACACTCTACACACTCTACATACTATACACACTCTACACACTCTACACACTCTACATACCCTATACACCCTACACACCCTACACACCTTACACACTCTACACACCGTACCCTACATACATTACACCCTCCCACACATAACTATTTATACCTACGCACCACTAATCCAATTACACCTCACTACACCACACTACACGATACACTAACTTGTGATTATTTTCTCTCGAGTAGTAAGTCCCAGGAAGACATTTCACTACCTCGCATTGATAAGATCCAGGGGTGTTTACACAATTGGAGGTATCTTTATTGCAGCGATTCTCTTCAACGCATTCATTAATGTCTGTGAATTGGTAAGAGATTCTATTTTTAGTTACATTCGTGAAAATCAAGATTTTTGACAGGTTTGCAGAAATGGGCTTGAGATATTAACAACTCTTTAACAACTACTAAACAAATCTAGGGTAGAGGTTTAGTGTATGTTGCTTGTAACTCTTCACCTCGTATCCTACTTATACAACTCTTCAATCCCTTACTAACCCATTACTACGTCCTTACTAACACTCACTAACACCCTCACCAACCTCTCATTATTACCTTCATCAATCACTCATTAACCCCTCATTAACCCATCATTAACCATTCACTAACTCCATCACTAACTCCTTACTACCACCCTAATTAACCCCTCACTAAAACCCTCATTGATCCCTAATTAACCCCTCACTAAATCCCTCGTTAATCCCTCACTAAGAACATTATTAACAAACTCATTAACCTCTCACTAACACCCTCATTAACCCCTTACTAACCCCTTTCACTAATCCATTACTAACACCCGCATTAATCCCTAACTAACCTTCACTTACGCCATCATTAAAACCCTCATTAACCCCTCGTTAACCCCTTACTAACTCACTACTAACCACCGCACTAACCTACGCATTGATCATTGATCTTATTATACCCATTAGGACACCCGCATTCATAGCCTCCTTCTGTGTTGATACATTTGCCATGACATATGTTGGTCCTTCCATTCACTTCTTCCGGATTACATTCATTAATATCTGTAGAGGTGGGTGTTGAGTAGGGTATTGAGTAGGGTATTGTGTAGGGTGTTGAGGAGGGTATTGAGTAGGGTATTGAGTAGGGTGTTGAGGAGGGTATTGAGTAGGGTATTGAGTAGGGTATTGAGTAGGGTGTTGAGGAGGGTATTGAGTAGGGTATTGAGGAGGGTGTTAAGTAGGGTATTGAGGAGGGTGTTGAGTAGGGTGTTGAGGAGGGTATTGAGGAGGGTGTTGAGGAGGGTGTTAAGTAGGGTATTAAGGAGGGTGTTGAGTAGGGTGTTGAGGAGGGTGTTGAGGAGGGTGTTGAGGAGGGTGTTGAGTAGGATATTGAGAAGGGTGTTGAGAAGGGTGTTAAGTAGGGTATTAAGGAGGGTGTTGAGTAGGGTGTTGAGGAGGGTGTTGAGGAGGGTGTTGAGAAGGGTGTTGAGGAGGGTGTTGAGGAGGGTGTTGAAATGGGTGTTGAGGAGTGTATTGAGGAGGGTGTTAAGTAGGGTATTGAGTAGGGTATTGAGTAGGGTATTGAGGAGGGTATTGAGTAGGGTATTGAGGAGGGTGTTAAGTAGGGTATTGAGGAGGGTGTTGAGTAGGGTGTTGAGGAGGGTGTTGAGGAGGGTGTTGAGGAAGGTATTGAGTAGGGTATTGAGGAGGGTGTTGAGGAGGGTATTGAGTAGGGTATTGAGGAGGGTGTTAAGTAGGGTATTGAGGAGGGTGTTGAGTAGGGTGTTGAGGAGGGTGTTGAGGAGGGTGTTGAGTAGGGTGTTGAGGAGGGTGTTGAGTAGGATATTCAGAAGGGTGTTGAGGAGGGTATTGAGGAGGGTATTGAGGAGGATATTGAGGAGGGTGTTAAGTAGGGTATTGAGTAGGGTATTTAGGAGGGTGTTGAGGAAGGTATTGAGTAGGGTATTGAGGAGGGTGTTGAGGAGGGTATTGAGTAGGGTATTGAGGAGGGTATTGAGGTGGGTGTTGAGGAGGGTGTTGAGGAGGGTGTTGAGGAGGATGTTAAGTAGGGTATTGAGTAGGGTATTTAGGAGGGTGTTGAGGAGGGTATTGAGTAGGGTATTTAGGAGGGTGTTGAGGAGGGTGTTAAGTAGGGTATTGAGTAGGGTATTTAGGAGGGTGTTGAGGAGGGTATTGAGTAGGGTATTGAGGAGGGTGTTAAGTAGGATATTGAGGAGGGTATTTAGGAGGGTGTTGAGGAGGGTATTGAGGAGGGTGTTGAGGAGGATGTTAAGTAGGGTGTTGAGGAGGGTGTTGAGGAGGGTGTTGAGTAGGGTGTTGAGTAGGGTGTTGAGGAGGGTGTTGAGGAGGGTGTTGAGGAAGGTATTGAGTATGGTATTTAGGAGGGTGTTGAGGAGGGTATTGAGTAGGGTATTGAGGAGGGTGTTAAGTAGGATATTGAGGAGGGTATTTAGGAGGGTGTTGAGGAGGGTGTTGAGGAGGATGTTGAGGAGGATGTTAAATAGGGTGTTGAGGAGGGTGTTGAGGAGGGTGTTGAGGAGGGTATTGAGGAGGGTGTTGAGGAGGATGTTGAGGAGGGTGTTGAGGAGGGTGTTGAGGAGGGTGTTGAGGAGGGTATTGAGTAGGGTGTTGAGTAGGGTATTGAGTAGGGTATTGAGGAGGGTGTTAAGTAGGGTATTAAGGAGGGTGTTGAGTAGGGTGTTGAGGAGGGTGTTGAGGAGGGTGTTGAGGAGGGTGTTGAGTAGGGTGTTGAGTAGGGTATTGAGTAGGGTATTGAGGAGGGTGTTAAGTAGGGTATTAAGGAGGGTGTTGAGTAGGGTGTTGAGGAGGGTGTTGAGTAGGGTGTTGAGTAGGGTGTTGAGGAGGGTGTTGAGGAGGGTGTTGAGGAGGGTGTTGAGGAGGGTATTGAGTAGGGTGTTGAGTAGGGTATTGAGTAGGGTATTGAGGAGGGTGTTAAGTAGGGTATTAAGGAGGGTGTTGAGTAGGGTGTTGAGGAGGGTGTTGAGGAGGGTGTTGAGGAGGGTGTTGAGTAGGATATTGAGAAGGGTGTTGAGAAGGGTGTTAAGTAGGGTATTAAGGAGGGTGTTGAGTAGGGTGTTGAGGAGGGTGTTGAGGAGGGTGTTGAGAAGGGTGTTGAGGAGGGTGTTGAGGAGGGTGTTGAAGTGGGTGTTGAGGAGTGTATTGAGGAGGGTGTTAAGTAGGGTATTGAGTAGGGTATTGAGTAGGGTATTGAGGAGGGTATTGAGTAGGGTATTGAGGAGGGTGTTAAGTAGGGTATTGAGGAGGGTGTTGAGTAGGGTGTTGAGGAGGGTGTTGAGGAGGGTGTTGAGGAAGGTATTGAGTAGGGTATTGAGGAGGGTGTTGAGGAGGGTATTGAGTAGGGTATTGAGGAGGGTGTTAAGTAGGGTATTGAGGAGGGTGTTGAGTAGGGTGTTGAGGAGGGTGTTGAGGAGGGTGTTGAGTAGGGTGTTGAGGAGGGTGTTGAGTAGGATATTCAGAAGGGTGTTGAGGAGGGTATTGAGGAGGGTATTGAGGAGGATATTGAGGAGGGTGTTAAGTTGGGTATTGAGTAGGGTATTTAGGAGGGTGTTGAGGAAGGTATTGAGTAGGGTATTGAGGAGGGTGTTGAGGAGGGTATTGAGTAGGGTATTGAGGAGGGTATTGAGGTGGGTGTTGAGGAGGGTGTTGAGGAGGGTGTTGAGGAGGATGTTAAGTAGGGTATTGAGTAGGGTATTTAGGAGGGTGTTGAGGAGGGTATTGAGTAGGGTATTTAGGAGGGTGTTGAGGAGGGTGTTGAGGAGGGTGTTGAGTAGGGTATTGAGGAGGGTATTGAGTAGGGTATTGAGGAGGGTGTTGAGGAGGGTATTGATGAGGATGTTGAGGTGGGTGTTGAGTAGGGTGTTGAGGTGGGTATTGAGGAGGATGTTAAGTAGGGTATTGAGTAGGGTGTTGAGGTGGGTATTGAGTAGGGTATTGAGTAGGGTATTGAGGAGGGTATTGAGGAGAGTATTGAGGAGGGTGTTAATTAGAGTATTGAGTAGGGTGTTGATGAGGGTGTTGATGAGGGCATTGAGGAGGGTATTGAGGAGGGTATTGAGGAGGGTATTGAGGAGGGTGTTGAGGTGGGTTTTGAGGATGGTGTGAGGAGGGTGTTGAGGATGGTGTGAGGAGGGTGTTGAGGAGGGTATTGAGGTGGGTGTTGAGGATGGTGTTGAGGATGGTGTGAGGAGGGTGTTGAGGTGGGTGTTGAGGTGAGTGTTGAGGATAGTATGAGGAGGGTGTTGAGGTGGGTGTTGAGGATAGTATGAGGAGGGTGTTGAGGTGGGTGTTGAGGATGGTGTGAGGAGGGTGTTGAGGATAGTATGAGGAGGGTGTTGAGGTAGGTGTTGAGGAGAGTGCTGAGAAGGGTGTAAGGAGGGTGTTGAGAAGGGTGTTGAGAAGGGTGTTAATAAGTTAATTTCATATTTTTATTTATTTGTTAGAACGCAGATTATTAATGTTGACACAAAATGTACATCCCAGACTAAACGATTACCTACACCATCATTAACACTCACTACTCTCTTCACTATACCCTAAATAAACTATACTCGTAATATTCGTAAATACTAAAATCTGTCCTTAAACTCTAAACCCATATCCTCCATTCCATAACTTATATCCTTGATCACTAAATCTCTATCCTTTATCGTCCTAACTACGATTTTCTATGAATTAAGCCATATCATCTACTCTTATTCTACAGTTCTTAACATATTAACCCTTATTATATATATATAAACACCCATCCTCTGGATAAAAACCTTAACCTTAACCTTTACCCCGTAAACTCCACCTTACACCATATAGTGCTCTACTCGTACTAACCTACACATGTCTTGTTATTAGAGGACAGTCTATAGCCAGCCATACAGGCGCACTGATAACTGCCCCAGTTATTATAACAGGTGTCGCTGCAATCGTGGGTATTCTCCAGGCACTCGTTAACATCTTTAGTATCAAAATCATTATTCGGTTAATATCTTTATAGGGTTAACCTGTCCTGATTGCATGACTATGGAGTAGTTACAATGCATTTTGCGGTTACAGGGTCATTGAATAATCGCGGGGGTCATTGTGAGGTCATGGTGAGGTCATTGAGCCGTCATATTAGAAACACTTAACAAACTTGTTAGTTTATTCCAATTAAAAGTACTCTAATTTACGCAATTAGATGTACTCGTTATATGGTACCCTTAATGCATTGTAGTCATTATCTAAAGTGGGAGTTCTCGAGGTCAACTGTAACAAGTAACACTGACCTATGCACTGATTGGGCAGGTTACCTCGAGTAAATCCCGTCTTACATTCACATTTGTAGCTGCCGAGAGAATTGATGCAAGTCGAACTGATCGAACATGCCCCATATTTGCATTCATCTATATCTTATGGGCGTGGCGAGGGCGTGGTTAGGGCGTGGTTAGGGTCGAGGGGCGGGAGAGGGGCGGGGTTTGTGGATGTGACTAGTGGGAATGCTTAGTGGGAGTGGCTGGTGGGAATAGAGAGTGAGAGTAGGTAGTGAGTTAGTGCTGGTATGGGTAGTGGGTAAGGGTAGTGGGTAAGGGTATTGGGTAAGGGTATTGGGTAAGGGTATTGGGTAAGGGTATTGGGTAAGGGTATTGGGTAAGGGTATTGGGTAAGGGTATTGGGTAAGGGTATTGGGTAAGGGTATTGGGTAAGGGTATTGGGTAAGGGTATTGGGTAAGGGTATTGGGTAAGGGTATTGGGTAAGGGTATTGGGTAAGGGTATTGGGTAAGGGTATTGGGTAAGGGTATTGGGTAAGGGTATTGGGTAAGGGTATTGGGTAAGGGTATTGGGTAAGGGTATTGGGTAAGGGTATTGGGTAAGGGTATTGGGTAAGGGTATTGGGTAAGGGTATTGGGTAAGGGTATTGGGTAAGGGTATTGGGTAAGGGTATTGGGTAAGGGTATTGGGTAAGGGTATTGGGTAAGGGTATTGGGTAAGGGTATTGGGTAAGGGTATTGGGTAAGGGTATTGGGTAAGGGTATTGGGTAAGGGTATTGGGTAAGGGTATTGGGTAAGGGTATTGGGTAAGGGTATTGGGTAAGGGTATTGGGTAAGGGTATTGGGTAAGGGTATTGGGTAAGGGTATTGGGTAAGGGTATTGGGTAAGGGTATTGGGTAAGGGTATTGGGTAAGGGTATTGGGTAAGGGTATTGGGTAAGGGTATTGGGTAAGGGTATTGGGTAAGGGTATTGGGTAAGGGTATTGGGTAAGGGTATTGGGTAAGGGTATTGGGTAAGGGTATTGGGTAAGGGTATTGGGTAAGGGTATTGGGTAAGGGTATTGGGTAAGGGTATTGGGTAAGGGTATTGGGTAAGGGTATTGGGTAAGGGTATTGGGTAAGGGTATTGGGTAAGGGTATTGGGTAAGGGTATTGGGTAAGGGTATTGGGTAAGGGTATTGGGTAAGGGTATTGGGTAAGGGTATTGGGTAAGGGTATTGGGTAAGGGTATTGGGTAAGGGTATTGGGTAAGGGTATTGGGTAAGGGTATTGGGTAAGGGTATTGGGTAAGGGTATTGGGTAAGGGTATTGGGTAAGGGTATTGGGTAAGGGTATTGGGTAAGGGTATTGGGTAAGGGTATTGGGTAAGGGTATTGGGTAAGGGTATTGGGTAAGGGTATTGGGTAAGGGTATTGGGTAAGGGTATTGGGTAAGGGTATTGGGTAAGGGTATTGGGTAAGGGTATTGGGTAAGGGTATTGGGTAAGGGTATTGGGTAAGGGTATTGGGTAAGGGTATTGGGTAAGGGTATTGGGTAAGGGTATTGGGTAAGGGTATTGGGTAAGGGTATTGGGTAAGGGTATTGGGTAAGGGTATTGGGTAAGGGTATTGGGTAAGGGTATTGGGTAAGGGTATTGGGTAAGGGTATTGGGTAAGGGTATTGGGTAAGGGTATTGGGTAAGGGTATTGGGTAAGGGTATTGGGTAAGGGTATTGGGTAAGGGTATTGGGTAAGGGTATTGGGTAAGGGTATTGGGTAAGGGTATTGGGTAAGGGTATTGGGTAAGGGTATTGGGTAAGGGTATTGGGTAAGGGTATTGGGTAAGGGTATTGGGTAAGGGTATTGGGTAAGGGTATTGGGTAAGGGTATTGGGTAAGGGTATTGGGTAAGGGTATTGGGTAAGGGTATTGGGTAAGGGTATTGGGTAAGGGTATTGGGTAAGGGTATTGGGTAAGGGTATTGGGTAAGGGTATTGGGTAAGGGTATTGGGTAAGGGTATTGGGTAAGGGTATTGGGTAAGGGTATTGGGTAAGGGTATTGGGTAAGGGTATTGGGTAAGGGTATTGGGTAAGGGTATTGGGTAAGGGTATTGGGTAAGGGTATTGGGTAAGGGTATTGGGTAAGGGTATTGGGTAAGGGTATTGGGTAAGGGTATTGGGTAAGGGTATTGGGTAAGGGTATTGGGTAAGGGTATTGGGTAAGGGTATTGGGTAAGGGTATTGGGTAAGGGTATTGGGTAAGGGTATTGGGTAAGGGTATTGGGTAAGGGTATTGGGTAAGGGTATTGGGTAAGGGTATTGGGTAAGGGTATTGGGTAAGGGTATTGGGTAAGGGTATTGGGTAAGGGTATTGGGTAAGGGTATTGGGTAAGGGTATTGGGTAAGGGTATTGGGTAAGGGTATTGGGTAAGGGTATTGGGTAAGGGTATTGGGTAAGGGTATTGGGTAAGGGTATTGGGTAAGGGTATTGGGTAAGGGTATTGGGTAAGGGTATTGGGTAAGGGTATTGGGTAAGGGTATTGGGTAAGGGTATTGGGTAAGGGTATTGGGTAAGGGTATTGGGTAAGGGTATTGGGTAAGGGTATTGGGTAAGGGTATTGGGTAAGGGTAGTGGGTAAGGGTAGTGGGTAAGGGTAGTGGGTAAGGGTAGTGGGTAAGGGTAGTGGGTAAGGGTAGTGGGTAAGGGTAGTGGGTAAGGGTAGTGGGTAAGGGTAGTGGGTAAGGGTAGTGGGTAAGGGTAGTGGGTAAGGGTAGTGGGTAAGGGTAGTGGGTAAGGGTAGTGGGTAAGGGTAGTGGGTATGGTTAGTGGGTTTGGGTAGTGGGTAAGGGTAGTGGGTAAGGGTAGTGGGTAAGGGTAGTGGGTAAGGGTAGTGGGTAAGGGTAGTGGGTAAGGGTAGTGGGTAAGGGTAGTGGGTAAGGGTAGTGGGTAAGGGTAGTGGGTAAGGGTAGTGGGTAAGGGTAGTGGGTAAGGGTAGTGGGTAAGGGTAGTGGGTAAGGGTAGTGGGTAAGGGTAGTGGGTAAGGGTAGTGGGTAAGGGTAGTGGGTAAGGGTAGTGGGTAAGGGTAGTGGGTAAGGGTAGTGGGTAAGGGTAGTGGGTAAGGGTAGTGGGCAAGGGTAGTGGGCAAGGGTAGTGGGTAAGGGTAGTGGGTAAGGGTAGTGGGTATGGGTAGTGGGTAAGGGTAGTGGGTATGGGTAGTGGGTAAGGGTAGTGGGTAAGGGTAGTGGGTAAGGGTAGTGGGTAAGGGTAGTGGGTAAGGGTAGTGGGTAAGGGTAGTGGGTAAGGGTAGTGGGTAAGGGTAGTGGGTAAGGGTAGTGGGTAAGGGTAGTGGGTAAGGGTAGTGGGTAAGGGTAGTGGGTAAGGGTAGTGGGTAAGGGTAGTGGGTAAGGGTAGTGGGTAAGGGTAGTGGGTAAGGGTAGTGGGTAAGGGTAGTGGGTAAGGGTAGTGGGTAAGGGTAGTGGGTAAGGGTAGTGGGTAAGGGTAGTGGGTAAGGGTAGTGGGTAAGGGTAGTGGGTAAGGGTAGTGGGTAAGGGTAGTGGGTAAGGGTAGTGGGTAAGGGTAGTGGGTAAGGGTAGTGGGTAAGGGTAGTGGGTAAGGGTAGTGGGTAAGGGTAGTGGGTAAGGGTAGTGGGTAAGGGTAGTGGGTAAGGGTAGTGGGTAAGGGTAGTGGGTAAGGGTAGTGGGTAAGGGTAGTGGGTAAGGGTAGTGGGTAAGGGTAGTGGGTAAGGGTAGTGGGTAAGGGTAGTGGGTAAGGGTAGTGGGTAAGGGTAGTGGGTAAGGGTAGTGGGTAAGGGTAGTGGGTAAGGGTAGTGGGTAAGGGTAGTGGGTAAGGGTAGTGGGTAAGGGTAGTGGGTAAGGGTAGTGGGTAAGGGTAGTGGGTAAGGGTAGTGGGTAAGGGTAGTGGGTAAGGGTAGTGGGTAAGGGTAGTGGGTAAGGGTAGTGGGTAAGGGTAGTGGGTAAGGGTAGTGGGTAAGGGTAGTGGGTAAGGGTAGTGGGTAAGGGTAGTGGGTAAGGGTAGTGTATAAGGGTAGTGGGTAAGGGTAGTGGGTAAGGGTAGTGTATAAGGGTAGTGGGTAAGGGTAGTGGGTAAGGGTAGTGGGTAAGGGTAGTGGGTAAGGGTAGTGGGTAAGGGTAGTGGGTAAGGGTAGTGGGTAAGGGTAGTGGGTAAGGGTAGTGGGTAAGGGTAGTGGGTAAGGGTAGTGGGTAAGGGTAGTGGGTAAGGGTAGTGGGTAAGGGTAGTGGGTAAGGGTAGTGGGTAAGGGTAGTGGGTAAGGGTAGTGGGTAAGGGTAGTGGGTAAGGGTAGTGGGTAAGGGTAGTGGGTAAGGGTAGTGGGTAAGGGTAGTGGGTAAGGGTAGTGGGTAAGGGTAGTGGGTAAGGGTAGTGGGTAAGGGTAGTGGGTAAGGGTAGTGGGTAAGGGTAGTGGGTAAGGGTAGTGGGTAAGGGTAGTGGGTAAGGGTAGTGGGTAAGAGTAGTGGGTAAGGGTAGTGGGTAAGGGTAGTGGGTAAGGGTAGTGGGTAAGGGTAGTGGGTAAGGGTAGTGGGTAAGGGTAGTGGGTAAGGGTAGTGGGTAAGGGTAATGGGTAAGGGTAGTGGGTAAGGGTAGTGGGTAAGGGTAGTGGGTAAGGGTAGTGGGTAAGGGTAGTGGGTAAGGGTAGTGGGTAAGGGTAGTGGGTAAGGGTAGTGGGTAAGGGTAGTGGGTAAGGGTAGTGGGTAAGGGTAGTGGGTAAGGGTAGTGGGTAAGGGTAGTGGGTAAGGGTAGTAGGTAAGGGTAGTGGGTAAGGGTAGTGGGTAAGGGTAGTGGGTAAGGGTAGTGGGTAAGGGTAGTGGGTAAGGGTAGTGGGTAAGGGTAGTGGGTAAGGGTAGTGGGTAAGGGTAGTGGGTAAGGGTAGTGGGTAAGGGTAGTGGGTAAGGGTAGTAGGTAAGGGTAGTGGGTAAGGGTAGTGGGTAAGGGTAGTGGGTAAGGGTAGTGGGTAAGGGTAGTGGGTAAGGGTAGTGGGTAAGGGTAGTGGGTAAGGGTAGTGGGTAAGGGTAGTGGGTAAGGGTAGTGGGTAAGGGTAGTGGGTAAGGGTGGTGGGTAAGGTTAGTGGGTTTGGGTAGTGGGTAATGGTAGTGGGTAAGGGTAGTGGGTAAGGGTAGTAGGTATGGGTAGTGGGTATGGGTAGTGGGTAAGGGTAGTGGGTAAGGGTAGTGGGTAAGGGTAGTGGGTAAGGGTAGTGGGTAAGGGTAGTGGGTAAGGGTAGTGGGTAAGGTTAGTGAGTAAGGTTAGTGGTTGTGACTAATGATGTAGTTCTGGGTTCAAGTGATCAGTTAACTCTAACCTAACACTCAATGTTACATATCATATGACTATATAATATATGTGATGTAATACTATGATGCAATATATATCGCTGTGTATATACCGGTGACAAACAGTCGTACTTGACATTCTAGCAAGTGACGCAATAACTCATTGTCGCAATATTAATATAGAAACATCGATGATCAGAACATAATATACGCTATGACCTAATAGGGCTATGACGTAACAGAGTTATGACCTAATAGCGCTAGGTCGTAGTGCCGGCCATTACGCAATACCTGCCTAACCCTCGCAGCGTTTCCTACTCTTCTCATAACGGTATCCTTTCTCACATGAACATTGGTACCCACTCAGTTTGTTTGTACATTTCATTCCCATGAGAACGCATTTGTTATCGGCCTCTGCACATTCGTCCGTGTCTTAAGGTCAGAGGTCGTAACGTTAGGGGATTATGTGGTGGTTGGGGGTTAGACGAGGTTTGGGTTGAGGGATGATATGGGAATAATTGAGATGGTATTGGATTGTTAATAGATGTTATAGAGGGGTTAGTATTGCTATTGGGTTAGGTCATTAGTGGTTGAGGTATTAAGGAGTTCTATTAGGGAAATTTCAGCAAATATTAGAAATAGGGTTTAATGGTTATACGAGGACTAGTTGTAGGTTAGGGTGTTTGATAGTTACGGTAATTATTAGTTAGAGATTATAGGTTTAGGAATCAGAGCCATATTATCTATATGTAAGAGTTAAGTGTACATATACAGTGGACATATACAGTGTACATATACAGTGGACATATACAGTGGACATATACAGTGGATATATACAGTAGACATATACAGTGGACATATACAGTGGACATATACAGTGGACATATACAGTAGACATATACAGTAGACATATACAGTGGACATATACAGTGGAGTGCTGTATGTGGTTCTATCTGTGTTTATATATTTTTAAAGGTTAATGTAGTAATGGTTGAAAAAGGTCAATATGAATTAATAGGAGTTACATTTGATTATGTGGGTATTAGGTTATACTTGAGGTATATAATAGTAGTATTAGTTTCTCAAAGTTTAGCTAATGTAATAAGTTTAGATAATGTGATCTGGTCTTAAGTTACTCCTCATAAATATTGGTAGAGTAGGGTTTAGGTTTAATTTACTTCCCACAAGTAGGAATACACCGTTATTATATAATTATTATAAATTCAGAAATTTTCGATAGCTTATTAATTAAATTCGTGATTTCCTAAAAGTAATGTGAAAGTTTTGTAAATCATTTGAAATACAAATAAAAACTAATCTAAAAAATAAACCGTTGGGATAGTTGTGGTAGATGTGCTCTTAAATATAACATTGTAAGTACATACAAATCTAATTTACTAACCTATGCATTGGTTGTACTCGTTAAGATGGTAGCCTGCACTACAATAACCACGGTAGACTGTCTGTAGGAGATCAGATTAAAAGTTACATATCACTTTAACTTTAGTGAGAATAAGAACTTTAACTTTAGTGAGAATAAGAATTTTAACTTTAGTGAGAATAAAAACTTTAGTGAGAATAAGAACATTAGTGAGAATAAGAACTTTAACTTTAGTGAGAATAAGAACTTTAACTTTAGTGAGAATAAGAACTTTAGTGATAATAAGAACTTTAACTTTAGTGAGAATAAGAACTTTAGTGAGAATAAGAACTTTAACTTTAGTGAGAATAAGAACTTTAGTGGGAATAAGAACTTTAACTTTAGTGAGAATAAGAACTTTAACTTTAGTGAGAATAAGAACTTTAACTTTAGTGAGAATAAGAACTTTAGTGAGAATAAGAACTTTAACTTTAGTGAGAATAAGAACTTTAACTTTAGTGAGAATATGAACTTTAGTGAGAATAAGAACTTTAACTTTAGTGAGAATAAGAACTTTAACTTTAGTGAGAATAAGAACTTTAACTTTAGTGAGAATAAGAACTTTAACTTTAGTGAGAATAAGAACTTTAACTTTAGTGAGAATAAGAACTTTAACTTTAGTGAGAATAAGAACTTTAACTTTAGTGAGAATAAGAACTTTAATTTTAGTGAGAATAAGAACTTTAGTGAGAATAAGAACTTTAACTTTAGTGAGAATAAGAACTTTAACTTTAGTGAGAATAAGAACTTTAACTTTAGTGAGAATAAGAACTTTAACTTTAGTGAGAATAAGAACTTTAACTTTAGTGAGAATAAGAACTTTAGTGAGAATAAGAACTTTAACTTTAGTGATAATAAGAACTTTAACTTTAGTGAGAATAAGAACTTTAGTGAGAATAAGAACTTTAGTGAGAATAAGAACTTTAGTGAGAATAAGAACTTTAGTGAGAATAAGAACTTTAACTTTAGTGAGAATAAGAACTTTAACTTTAGTGAGAATAAGAACTTTAACTTTAGTGAGAATAAGAACTTTAACTTTAGCGAGAATAAGAACTTTAGTGAGAATAAGAACATTAGTGAGAATAAGAACTTTAACTTTAGTGAGAATAAGAACTTTAACTTTAGTGAGAATAAGAACTTTAACTTTAGTGAAAATAAGAACTTTAGTGAGAATAAGAACTTTAGTGAGAATAAGAACTTTAATTTTAGTGAGAATAAGAACTTTAACTTTAGTGAGAATAAGAACTTTAACTTTAGTGAGAATAAGAACTTTCACTTTAGTGAAAATCAGAACTTTAACTTTAGTGAGAATAAGAACTTTAACTTTAGTGAGAATAAGAACTTTAGTGAGAATAAGAACTTTAACTTTAGTGAGAATAAGAACTTTAACTTTAGTGAGAATAAGAACTTTAACTTTAGTGAGAATAAGAACTTTAACTTTAGTGAGAATAAGAACTTTAGTGAGAATAAGAACTTTAACTTTAGTGAGAATAAGAACTTTAACTTTAGCGAGAATAAGAACTTTAACTTTAGTGAGAATAAGAACTTTAACTTTAGTGAGAATAAGAACTTTAACTTTAGTGAGAATAAGAACTTTAGTGAGAATAAGAACTTTAACTTTAGTGAGAATAAGAACTTTAACTTTAGTGAGAATAAGAACTTTAACTTTAGTGAGAATAAGAACTTTCACTTTAGTGAGAATAAGAACTTTAACTTTAGTGAGAATAAGAACTTTAACTTTAGTGAGAATAAGAACTTTAGTGAGAATAAGAACTTTAACTTTAGTGAGAATAAGAACTTTAACTTTAGTGAGAATAAGAACTTTAACTTTAGTGAGAATAAGAACTTTAGTGAGAATAAGAACTTTAGCGAGAATAAGAACTTTAACTTTAGTGAGAATAAGAACTTTAACTTTAGTGAGAATAAGAACTTTAGTGAGAATAATAACTTTAGTGAGAATAAGAACTTTAACTTTAGTGAGAATAAGAACTTTAACTATAGTGAGAATAAGAACTTTAGTGAGAATAAGAACTTTAACTTTAGTGAGAATAAGAACTTTCACTTTAGTGAGAATAAGAACTTTAGTGAGAATAAGAACTTTAGTGAGAATAAGAACTTTCACTTTAGTGAGAATAAGAACTTTCACTTAAGTGATAATAAGAACTTTCACTTTAGTGAGAATAAGAACTTTAGTGAGAATAAGAACTTTAGTGAGAATAAGAACTTTCACTTTAGTGAGAATAAGAACTTTAGTGAGAATAAGAACCTTAGAACCAGTAGCAAGTTTACAAGTATAGGAGCCCTCTGTGTTCACGCAAATATTATTGCCTTTACACGGAGATCTTTCGCATTCGTTTATATCAATACAAACATTGTTATTGATATCGACGATGTAGCCATCAGGACATGAATACAGGTGACATAAACCATCCTGATCTCTCTTGTGAAGTATTAAGATTACACGTAGTCGCTATTAATAAGGACAACGCACAATGACACGCCATGATACGACACGAACGGCCATGCCATGACATGACATCGCATGGCACGTTATGACATAGCGTGGCATGACACATCATGACACGCTATTAAATGGCACGATTAAAGGACATTACGCGGCATACTATACCATTAAATGCCACGATTAGGCATGTTATGTTACGACACGAAATGACATCCTATGATATAGCATGATATTATATGTCATGACATTTCACGACCTTCAAATTAATACGTAATTTATAAAACTTACATTCTATAAATTGTATTCATAAAAAGGAAATTTAGATTGTTATGAAATATCTTTTTTTGAGTTCTATTGTAATTTAGAAATAAATAATCATTTATTGAATTATACGTTGAATTAGTAAATAGTACTTTATATGAATACTTAGAATAATCTAGAATAATCTAGAATGACCTTGAATCTTTTAGATTATTTATCTTCCAACTTATCTATTTAATGTTCGTCACCATTTATTGATTTCATGACCTATCTAATTGCGGACTCTATCCTCACGAGTTATCCCAATAAATACAGCCTTTACTACCTCATATCCACGAGTTATCCCAATAAATACAGCATCTAGTACCTTATATCCACGAGTTATCCCAATAAATACAGCCTTTACTACCTCATATCCACGAGTTATCCCAATAAATACAGCATCTAGTACCTTATATCCACGAGTTATCCCAATAAATACAGCCTTTACTACCTCATATCCACGAGTTATCCCAATAAATACAGCATCTAGTACCTTATATCCACGAGTTATCCCAATAAATACAGCCTTTACTACCTCATATCCACGAGTTATCCCAATAAATACAGCATCTAGTACCTTATATCCACGAGTTATCCCAATAAATACAGCCTTTACTACCTCATATCCACGAGTTATCCCAATAAATACAGCCTCTAGTACCTTATATCCACGAGTTATCCCAATAAATACAGCCTTTACTACCTCATATCCACGAGTTATCCCAATAAATACAGCATCTAGTACCTCATATCCACGAGTTATCCCAATAAATACAGCCTTTACTACCTCATATCCACGAGTTATCCCAATAAATACAGCATCTAGTACCTCATATCCACGAGTTATCCCAATAAATACAGCCTTTTGTACCTTATATCCACGAGTTATCCCAATAAATACAGCATCTAGTACCTCATATCCACAAGTTATCCCAATAAATACATCCTTTACTACCTCATATCCACGAGTTATCCCAATAAATACATTCTTTACTACCTCATATCCACGAGTTATCCCAATAAATACAGCATCTAGTACCTCATATCCACGAGTTATCCCAATAAATACAGCCTTTACTACCTCATATCCACAAGTTATCCCAATAAATACATTCTTTACTACCTCATATCCACGAGTTATCCCAATAAATACAGCATCTAGTACCTCATATCCACGAGTTATCCCAATAAATACAGCCTTTACTACCTCATATCCACGAGTTATCCCAATAAATACAGCCTTTACTACCTCATATCCACGAAGACACGCGGCACGATTGTCTTCTTCGGACCTTTTCATATCATTTCTATGCTGACGACACCTGTAGCTTCCCCGGATGTTAACGCAAGTAGCACTGTGACCGCATATGCTATTATCCTCTAGGCACTCGTTTAATTCTGCAAACGACAGGAAGTTTATTTGTTATGAACTGAAGTAGTTGTATTCACGACTAGACGTGTAATTGTTATAAAAGGAAGTAGTTGTATTCATGACAGGAAGTGTAATTGTTATAAAAGGAAATAGTTGTATTAATGAAGGGAAGTGTAATTGTTATAAAAGGAAGTAGTTGTATTCAGGAAGGGAAGTGTAATTGTTATAAAAGGAAGTAGTTGTATTAATGACAGGAAGTGTAATTGTTATAAAAGGAAGTAGTTGTATTAATGAAGCGAAATGTAATTGTTATAAAAGGAAGTAGTTGTATTCATGAAGGGAAGTGTAATTGTTATAAAAGGAAGTAGTTGTATTCATGACAGGAAGTGTAATTGTTATAAAAGGAAGTAGTTGTATTAATGACAGGAAGTGTAATTGTTATAAAAGGAAGTAGTTGTATTCATGACAGGAAGTGTAATTGTTATAAAAGGAAGTAGTTGTATTCATGAAGGGAAGTGTAATTGTTATAAAAGGAAGTAGTTGTATTTAATGACAGGAAGTGTAATTGTTATAAAAGGAAGTAGTTGTATTCAGGAAGGGAAGTGTAATTGTTTTAAAAGGAAGTAGTTGTATTAATGACAGGAAATGTAATTGTTATAAAAGGAAGTAGTTGTATTCATGAAGGGAAATGTAATTGTTATAAAAGGAAGTAGTTGTATTCATGACAGGAAGTGTGATTGTTATAAAAGGAAGTAGTTGTATTAATGACAGGAAGTGTAATTGTTATAAAAGGAAGTAGTTGTATTCATGAAGGGAAATGTAATTGTTATAAAAGGAAGTAGTTGTATTAATGAAGGGAAGTGTAATTGTTATAAAAGGAAGTAGTTGTATTCATGAAGGGAAATGTAATTGTTAGAAAAGGAAGTAGTTGTATTCATGACAGGAAGTGTAATTGTTATAAAAGGAAGTAGTTGTATTCATGACAGGAAGTGTAATTGTTATAAAAGGAAGTAGTTGTATTCATGAAGGGAAATGTAATTGTTATAAAAGGAAGTAGTTGTATTAATGAAGGGAAGTGTAATTGTTATAAAAGGAAGTAGTTGTATTCATGAAAGGAAATGTAATTGTTATAAAAGGAAGTAGTTGTATTAATGACTGGAAGTGTAATTGTTATAAAAGGAAGTAGTTGTATTAATGAAGTGAAGTGTAATTGTTATAAAAGGAAGTAGTTGTATTAATAACTGGAAATGTAATTGTTATAAAAGGAAGTAGTTGTATTAATGAAGGGAAGTGTAATTGTTATAAAAGGAAGTAGTTTTATTCATGACAGGAAGTGTAATTGTTATAAAAGGAAGTAGTTGTATTCATGACAGGAAGTGTAATTGTTATAAAAGGAAGTAGTTGTATTAATGACAGGAAGTGTAATTGTTATAAAAGGAAGTAGTTGTATTCATGACAGGAAATGTAATTGTTATAAAAGGAAGTAGTTGTATTCATGAAGGGAAATGTAATTGTTATAAAAGGAAGTAGTTGTATTAATGAAGGGAAGTGTAATTGTTATAAAAGGAAGTAGTTGTATTAATGAAGGGAAGTGTAATTGTTTTAAAAGGAAGTAGTTGTATTAATGAAGGGAAGTGTAATTGTTATAAAAGGAAGTAGTTGTATTCATGAAGGGAAATGTAATTGTTATAAAAGGAAGTAGTTGTATTCATGACAGGAAATGTAATTGTTATAAAAGGAAGTAGTTGTATTCATGAAGGGAAATGTAATTGTTAGAAAAGGAAGTAGTTGTATTCATGACAGGAAGTGTAATTGTTATAAAAGGAAGTAGTTGTATTCATGACAGGAAATGTAATTGTTATAAAAGGAAGTAGTTGTATTCATGACAGGAAATGTAATTGTTATAAAAGGAAGTAGTTGTATTAATGACAGGAAGTGTAATTGTTATAAAAGGAAGTAGTTGTATTCATGACAGGAAATGTAATTGTTATAAAAGGAAGTAGTTGTATTCATGAAGGGAAATGTAATTGTTATAAAAGGAAGTAGTTGTATTAATGAAGGGAAGTGTAATTGTTATAAAAGGAAGTAGTTGTATTAATGAAGGGAAGTGTAATTGTTTTAAAAGGAAGTAGTTGTATTAATGAAGGGAAGTGTAATTGTTATAAAAGGAAGTAGTTGTATTCATGAAGGGAAATGTAATTGTTATAAAAGGAAGTAGTTGTATTCATGACAGGAAATGTAATTGTTATAAAAGGAAGTAGTTGTATTCATGAAGGGAAATGTAATTGTTAGAAAAGGAAGTAGTTGTATTCATGACAGGAAGTGTAATTGTTATAAAAGGAAGTAGTTGTATTCATGACAGGAAGTGTAATTGTTATAAAAGGAAGTAGTTGTATTCATGAAGGGAAATGTAATTGTTATAAAAGGAAGTAGTTGTATTAATGAAGGGAAGTGTAATTGTTATAAAAGGAAGTAGTTGTATTCAGGAAGGGAAATGTAATTGTTATAAAAGGAAGTAGTTGTATTCATGAAAGGAAATGTAATTGTTATAAAAGGAAGTAGTTGTATTAATGACTGGAAGTGTAATTGTTATAAAAGGAAGTAGTTGTATTAATGAAGTGAAGTGTAATTGTTATAAAAGGAAGTAGTTGTATTAATAACTGGAAATGTAATTGTTATAAAAGGAAGTAGTTGTATTAATGAAGGGAAGTGTAATTGTTATAAAAGGAAGTAGTTGTATTCATGACAGGAAGTGTAATTGTTATAAAAGGAAGTAGTTGTATTCATGACAGGAAGTGTAATTGTTATAAAAGGAAGTAGTTGTATTCATGACAGGAAGTGTAATTGTTATAAAAGGAAGTAGTTGTATTCATGAAGGGAAGTGTAATTGTTATAAAAGGAAGTAGTTGTATTTAATGACAGGAAGTGTAATTGTTATAAAAGGAAGTAGTTGTATTCAGGAAGGGAAGTGTAATTGTTTTAAAAGGAAGTAGTTGTATTAATGACAGGAAATGTAATTGTTATAAAAGGAAGTAGTTGTATTCATGAAGGGAAATGTAATTGTTATAAAAGGAAGTAGTTGTATTCATGACAAGAAGTGTAATTGTTATAAAAGGAAGTAGTTGTATTCATGAAGGGAAGTGTAATTGTTATAAAAGGAAATAGTTGTATTAATGACAGGAAGTGTAATTGTTATAAAAGGAAGTAGTTGTATTCATGAAGGGAAATGTAATTGTTATAAAAGGAAGTAGTTGTATTAATAACTGGAAATGTAATTGTTATAAAAGGAAGTAGTTGTATTAATGAAGGGAAGTGTAATTGTTATAAAAGGAAGTAGTTGTATTCATGACAGGAAGTGTAATTGTTATAAAAGGAAGTAGTTGTATTCATGACAGGAAGTGTAATTGTTATAAAAGGAAGTAGTTGTATTCATGACAGGAAGTGTAATTGTTATAAAAGGAAGTAGTTGTATTCATGAAGGGAAGTGTAATTGTTATAAAAGGAAGTAGTTGTATTTAATGACAGGAAGTGTAATTGTTATAAAAGGAAGTAGTTGTATTCAGGAAGGGAAGTGTAATTGTTTTAAAAGGAAGTAGTTGTATTAATGACAGGAAATGTAATTGTTATAAAAGGAAGTAGTTGTATTCATGAAGGGAAATGTAATTGTTATAAAAGGAAGTAGTTGTATTCATGACAAGAAGTGTAATTGTTATAAAAGGAAGTAGTTGTATTCATGAAGGGAAGTGTAATTGTTATAAAAGGAAGTAGTTGTATTAATGACAGGAAGTGTAATTGTTATAAAAGGAAGTAGTTGTATTCATGAAGGGAAATGTAATTGTTATAAAAGGAAGTAGTTGTATTAATAACTGGAAATGTAATTGTTATAAAAGGAAGTAGTTGTATTAATGAAGGGAAGTGTAATTGTTATAAAAGGAAGTAGTTTTATTCATGACAGGAAGTGTAATTGTTATAAAAGGAAGTAGTTGTATTCATGACAGGAAGTGTAATTGTTATAAAAGGAAGTAGTTGTATTAATGAAGGGAAATGTAATTGTTAGAAAAGGAAGTAGTTGTATTCATGACAAGAAGTGTAATTGTTATAAAAGGAAGTAGTTGTATTAATGAAGGGAAGTGTAATTGTTATAAAAGGAAGTAGTTGTATTAATGAAGGGAAGTGTAATTGTTTTAAAAGGAAGTAGTTGTATTAATGAAGCGAAATGTAATTGTTATAAAAGGAAGTAGTTGTATTAATGACAGGAAGTGTAATTGTTATAAAAGGAAGTAGTTGTATTAATGACAGGAAATGTAATTGTTATAAAAGGAAGTAGTTGTATTCATGACAGGAAGTGTAATTGTTATAAAAGGAAATAGTTGTATTAATGAAGGGAAGTGTAATTGTTTTAAAAGGAAGTAGTTGTATTAATGAAGGGAAGTGTAATTGTTATAAAAGGAAGTAGTTGTATTCAGGAAGGGAAGTGTAATTGTTATAAAAGGAAGTAGTTGTATTAATGAAGGGAAATGTAATTGTTATAAAAGGAAGTAGTTGTATTAATGAAGGGAAGTGTAATTGTTATAAAAGGAAGTAGTTGTATTAATGACAGGAAGTGTAATTGTTATAAAAGGAAGTAGTTGTATTCATGAAGGGAAGTGTAATTGTTATAAAAGGAAGTAGTTGTATTAATGACAGGAAGTGTAATTGTTATAAAAGGAAGTAGTTGTATTAATGACAGGAAGTGTAATTGTTATAAAAGGAAGTAGTTGTATTCATGAAGGGAAATGTAATTGTTATAAAAGGAAGTAGTTGTATTCATGACAGGAAGTGTAATTGTTATAAAAGGAAATAGTTGTATTCATGACAGGAAGTGTAATTGTTATAAAAGGAAGTAGTTGTATTCATGAAGGGAAGTGTAATTGTTATAAAAGGAAGTAGTTGTATTCATAAAGGGAAGTGTAATTGTTATAAAAGGAAGTAGTTGTATTAATGAAGGGAAGTGTAATTGTTATAAAAGGAAGTAGTTGTATTAATGAAGGGAAGTGTAATTGTTTTAAAAGGAAGTAGTTGTATTAATGAAGCGAAATGTAATTGTTATAAAAGGAAGTAGTTGTATTCACGAAGGGAAGTGTAATTGTTATAAAAGGAAGTAGTTGTATTCATGACAGGAAGTGTAATTGTTATAAAAGGAAGTAGTTGTATTCATGACAGGAAGTGTAATTGTTATAAAAGGAAGTAGTTGTATTCATGACAGGAAGTGTAATTGTTATAAAAGGAAATAGTTGTATTAATGAAGGGAAGTGTAATTGTTATAAAAGGAAATAGTTGTATTCATGACAGGAAGTGTAATTGTTATAAAAGGAAGTAGTTGTATTCATGAAGGGAAATGTAATTGTTATAAAAGGAAGTAGTTGTATTAATGAAGGGAAGTGTAATTGTTATAAAAGGAAGTAGTTGTATTAATGAAGGGAAATGTAATTGTTATAAAAGGAAATAGTTGTATTCATGACAGGAAGTGTAATTGTTATAAAAGGAAGTAGTTGTATTCATGAAGGGAAGTGTAATTGTTATAAAAGGAAGTAGTTGTATTCATGAAGGGAAATGTAATTGTTATAAAAGGAAGTAGTTGTATTCATGACAGGAAGTGTAATTGTTATAAAAGGAAATAGTTGTATTCATGAAGGGAAATGTAATTGTTATAAAAGGAAGTAGTTGTATTCATGACGGGAAGTGTAATTGTTATAAAAGGAAATAGTTGTATTCATGACAGGAAGTGTAATTGTTATAAAAGGAAGTAGTTGTATTCATGAAGGGAAGTGTAATTGTTATAAAAGGAAGTAGTTGTATTCATGAAGGGAAATGTAATTGTTATAAAAGGAAGTAGTTGTATTCATGACAGGAAGTGTAATTGTTATAAAAGGAAATAGTTGTATTCATGAAGGGAAATGTAATTGTTATAAAAGGAAGTAGTTGTATTCATGAAGGGAAATGTAATTGTTATAAAAGGAAGTAGTTGTATTCATGACAGGAAGTGTAATTGTTATAAAAGGAAATAGTTGTATTCATGAAGGGAAATGTAATTGTTATAAAAGGAAGTAGTTGTATTCATGAAGGGAAATGTAATTGTTATAAAAGGAAGTAGTTGTATTAATAACTGGAAATGTAATTGTTATAAAAGGAAGTAGTTGTATTCATGACAGGAAATGTAATTGTTATAAAAGGAAGTAGTTGTATTAATGAAGGGAAGTGTAATTGTTTTAAAAGGAAGTAGTTGTATTAATGAAGGGAAGTGTAATTGTTATAAAAGGAAGTAGTTGTATTCATGACAGGAAGTGTAATTGTTATAAAAGGAAGTAGTTGTATTCATGACAGGAAGTGTAATTGTTATAAAAGGAAGTAGTTGTATTCATGAAGGGAAATGTAATTGTTATAAAAGGAAGTAGTTGTATTAATGAAGGGAAGTGTAATTGTTATAAAAGGAAGTAGTTGTATTCATGAAAGGAAATGTAATTGTTATAAAAGGAAGTAGTTGTATTCAGGAAGGGAAGTGTAATTGTTATAAAAGGAAGTAGTTGTATTAATGAAGGGAAGTGTAATTGTTATAAAAGGAAGTAGTTGTATTAATAACTGGAAATGTAATTGTTATAAAAGGAAGTAGTTGTATTAATGAAGGGAAGTGTAATTGTTATAAAAGGAAGTAGTTGTATTCATGACAGGAAGTGTAATTGTTATAAAAGGAAGTAGTTGTATTCATGACAGGAAGTGTAATTGTTATAAAAGGAAGTAGTTGTATTCATGACAGGAAGTGTAATTGTTATAAAAGGAAGTAGTTGTATTCATGACAAGAAGTGTAATTGTTATAAAAGGAAGCAGTTGTATTCATGACAGGAAGTGTAATTGTTATAAAAGGAAGTAGTTGTATTCATGACAGGAAGTGTAATTGTTATAAAAGGAAGTAGTTGTATTCATGACAAGAAGTGTAATTGTTATAAAAGGAAGTAGTTGTATTCATGACAGGAAGTGTAATTGTTATAAAAGGAAGTAGTTGTATTCATGACAGGAAGTGTAATTGTTATAAAAGGAAGTAGTTGTATTCATGACAAGAAGTGTAATTGTTATAAAAGGAAGCAGTTGTATTCATGACAGGAAGTGTAATTGTTATAAAAGGAAGTAGTTGTATTCATGACAGGAAGTGTAATTGTTATAAAAGGAAGTAGTTGTATTCATGACAAGAAGTGTAATTGTTATAAAAGGAAGTAGTTGTATTCATGACAGGAAGTGTAATTGTTATAAAAGGAAGTAGTTGTATTCATGACAGGAAGTGTAATTGTTATAAAAGGAAGTAGTTGTATTCATGACAAGAAGTGTAATTGTTATAAAAGGAAGCAGTTGTATTCATGACAGGAAGTGTAATTGTTATAAAAGGAAGTAGTTGTATTCATGACAGGAAGTGTAATTGTTATAAAAGGAAGTAGTTGTATTAATGACAGGAAGTGTAATTGTTATAAAAGGAAGTAGTTGTATTCATGACAGGAAGTGTAATTGTTATAAAAGGAAGTAGTTGTATTCATAAAGGGAAGTGTAATTGTTATAAAAGGAAGTAGTTGTATTAATGACTGGAAATGTAATTGTTATAAAAGGAAGTAGTTGTATTCATGACAGGAAGTGTAATTGTTATAAAAGGAAGTAGTTGTATTCATGACAGGAAGTGTAATTGTTATAAAAGGAAGTAGTTGTATTAATGACAGGAAGTGTAATTGTTATAAAAGGAAGTAGTTGTATTCATGAAGGGAAATGTAATTGTTATAAAAGGAAGTAGTTGTATTAATGAAGGGAAGTGTAATTGTTATAAAAGGAAGTAGTTGTATTCATGACAGGAAGTGTAATTGTTATAAAAGGAAGTAGTTGTATTCATGAAGGGAAGTGTAATTGTTATAAAAGGAAGTAGTTGTATTAATGACTGGAAATGTAATTGTTATAAAAGGAAGTAGTTGTATTCATGACAGGAAGTGTAATTGTTATAAAAGGAAGTAGTTGTATTCATGACAGGAAGTGTAATTGTTATAAAAGGAAGTAGTTGTATTCATGAAGGGAAATGTAATTGTTATAAAAGGAAGTAGTTGTATTAATGAAGGGAAGTGTAATTGTTATAAAAGGAAGTAGTTGTATTAATGACTGGAAATGTAATTGTTATAAAAGGAAGTAGTTGTATTCATGACAGGAAGTGTAATTGTTATAAAAGGAAGTAGTTGTATTCATGACAGGAAGTGTAATTGTTATAAAAGGAAGTAGTTGTATTCATGACAGGAAGTGTAATTGTTATAAAAGGAAGTAGTTGTATTCATGAAGGGAAATGTAATTGTTATAAAAGGAAGTAGTTGTATTCATGAAGGGAAATGTAATTGTTATAAAAGGAAGTAGTTGTATTAATGAAGGGAAGTGTAATTGTTATAAAAGGAAGTAGTTGTATTAATGAAGGGAAGTGTAATTGTTTTAAAAGGAAGTAGTTGTATTAATGAAGGGAAGTGTAATTGTTATAAAAGGAAGTAGTTGTATTCATGAAGGGAAATGTAATTGTTAGAAAAGGAAGTAGTTGTATTCATGACAGGAAGTGTAATTGTTATAAAAGGAAGTAGTTGTATTCATGACAGGAAGTGTAATTGTTATAAAAGGAAGTAGTTGTATTCATGAAGGGAAATGTAATTGTTATAAAAGGAAGTAGTTGTATTAATGAAGGGAAGTGTAATTGTTATAAAAGGAAGTAGTTGTATTCATGAAAGGAAATGTAATTGTTATAAAAGGAAGTAGTTGTATTAATGACTGGAAGTGTAATTGTTATAAAAGGAAGTAGTTGTATTAATGAAGTGAAGTGTAATTGTTATAAAAGTAAGTAGTTGTATTAATAACTGGAAATGTAATTGTTATAAAAGGAAGTAGTTGTATTAATGAAGGGAAGTGTAATTGTTATAAAAGGAAGTAGTTGTATTCATGACAGGAAGTGTAATTGTTATAAAAGGAAGTAGTTGTATTCATGACAGGAAGTGTAATTGTTATAAAAGGAAGTAGTTGTATTCATGACAGGAAGTGTAATTGTTATAAAAGGAAGTAGTTGTATTCATGACAAGAAGTGTAATTGTTATAAAAGGAAGCAGTTGTATTCATGACAGGAAGTGTAATTGTTATAAAAGGAAGTAGTTGTATTCATGACAGGAAGTGTAATTGTTATAAAAGGAAGTAGTTGTATTCATGACAAGAAGTGTAATTGTTATAAAAGGAAGTAGTTGTATTCATGACAGGAAGTGTAATTGTTATAAAAGGAAGTAGTTGTATTCATGACAGGAAGTGTAATTGTTATAAAAGGAAGTAGTTGTATTCATGACAAGAAGTGTAATTGTTATAAAAGGAAGCAGTTGTATTCATGACAGGAAGTGTAATTGTTATAAAAGGAAGTAGTTGTATTCATGACAGGAAGTGTAATTGTTATAAAAGGAAGTAGTTGTATTCATGACAAGAAGTGTAATTGTTATAAAAGGAAGTAGTTGTATTCATGACAGGAAGTGTAATTGTTATAAAAGGAAGTAGTTGTATTCATGACAGGAAGTGTAATTGTTATAAAAGGAAGTAGTTGTATTCATGACAAGAAGTGTAATTGTTATAAAAGGAAGCAGTTGTATTCATGACAGGAAGTGTAATTGTTATAAAAGGAAGTAGTTGTATTCATGACAGGAAGTGTAATTGTTATAAAAGGAAGTAGTTGTATTAATGACAGGAAGTGTAATTGTTATAAAAGGAAGTAGTTGTATTCATGACAGGAAGTGTAATTGTTATAAAAGGAAGTAGTTGTATTCATAAAGGGAAGTGTAATTGTTATAAAAGGAAGTAGTTGTATTAATGACTGGAAATGTAATTGTTATAAAAGGAAGTAGTTGTATTCATGACAGGAAGTGTAATTGTTATAAAAGGAAGTAGTTGTATTCATGACAGGAAGTGTAATTGTTATAAAAGGAAGTAGTTGTATTAATGACAGGAAGTGTAATTGTTATAAAAGGAAGTAGTTGTATTCATGACAGGAAGTGTAATTGTTATAAAAGGAAGTAGTTGTATTCATGACAGGAAGTGTAATTGTTATAAAAGGAAGTAGTTGTATTCATAAAGGGAAGTGTAATTGTTATAAAAGGAAGTAGTTGTATTAATGACTGGAAATGTAATTGTTATAAAAGGAAGTAGTTGTATTCATGACAGGAAGTGTAATTGTTATAAAAGGAAGTAGTTGTATTCATGACAGGAAGTGTAATTGTTATAAAAGGAAGTAGTTGTATTTAATGACAGGAAGTATAATTGTTATGGACGTTAATAAATTTATACACGACTGGAATTATTTCCATTACAGCTCGA
>OZ038316.1:2808859-2918859 GCA_964035775.1 Osedax frankpressi | reverse complement strand
TAGTAAGGTATTAAGGGCGATAAGGTAGTAAGGTATTAAGGGCAGTAAGGTAGTAAGGTATTAAGGGCAGTAAGGTAGTAAGGTATTAAGGGCGGTAAGGTAGTAAGGTATTAAGGGCGATAAGGTAGTAAGGTATTAAGGGCAGTAAGGTAGTAAGGTATTAAGGTCGATAAGGTAGTAAGCTATTAAGGGCAGTAAGGTAGTAAGGTATTAAGGTCGGTAAGGTAGTAAGGTATTAAGGGCAGTAAGGTAGTAAGGTATTAAGGGCGGTAAGGTAGTAAGGTATTAAGGGCGATAAGGTAGTAAGGTATTAAGGGCAGTAAGGTAGTAAGGTATTAAGGTCGATAAGGTAGTAAGCTATTAAGGGCAGTAAGGTAGTAAGGTATTAAGGGCAGTAAGGTAGTAAGGTATTAAGGTCGGTAAGGTAGTAAGGTATTAAGGGCAGTAAGGTAGTAAGGTATTAAGGTCGGTAAGGTAGTAAGGTATTAAGGGCAGTAAGGTAGTAAGGTATTAAGGGCAGTAAGGTAGTAAGGTATTAAGGTCGGTAAGGTATTAAGGGCGACAAGGTAGTAAGGTATTAAGGGCAGTAAGGTAGTAAGGTATTAAGGGCAGTAAGGTAGTAAGGTATTAAGGTATTAAGGGCAGTAAGGTAGTAAGGTATTAAGGGCGGTAATGTATTAAGGTATTAAGGGCAGTAAGGTAGTAAGGTATTAAGGGCAGTAAGGTAGTAAGGTAGTAAGGTATTAAGGGCAGTAAGGTAGTAAGGTATTAAGGGCAGTAAGGTAGTAAGGTATTAAGGGCAGTAAGGTAGTAAGGTATTAAGGTAGTAAGGGCAGTAATGTAGTAAGGTAGTAAGGGCGGTAATGTATTAAGGTATTAAGGGCAGTAAGGTAGTAAGGTATTAAGGGCAGTAAGGTAGTAAGGTAGTAAGGTATTAAGGGCAGTAAGGTAGTAAGGTATTAAGGTCGGTAAGGTATTAAGGGCGACAAGGTAGTAAGGTATTAAGCTCGGTAAGGTAGTAAGGTATTAAGGGCAGTAAGGTAGTAAGGTAGTAAGGTATTAAGGGCAGTAAGGTAGTAAGGTATTAAGGACAGTAAGATAGTAAGGTATTAAGGGCAGTAAGGTAGTAAGGTATTAAGGGCAGTAAGGTAGTAAGGTATTAAGGGCGGTAATGTATTAAGGTATTAAGGGCAGTAAGGTAGTAAGGTATTAAGGGCGGTAATGTATTAAGGTATTAAGGGCAGTAAGGTAGTAAGGTATTAAGGGCAGTAAGGTAGTAAGGTAGTAAGGTATTAAGGGCAGTAAGGTAGTAAGGTATTAAGGGCAGTAATGTAGTAAGGTAGTAGGGCGGTAAGGTAGTAAGGTATTAAGGGCAGTAAGGTAGTAATGTAGTAAGGTATTAAGGGCAGTAAGGTAGTAAGGTATTAAGGGCGGTAAGGTATTAAGGTATTAAGGGCAGTAAGGTAGTAAGGTATTAAGGGCAGTAAGGTAGTAATGTAGTAAGGTATTAAGGGCAGTAAGGTAGTAAGGTATTAAGCTCGGTAAGGTAGTAAGGTATTAAGGGCAGTAAGGTAGTAAGGTAGTAAGGTATTAAGGGCAGTAAGGTAGTAAGGTATTAAGGGCAGTAAGATAGTAAGGTATTAAGGGCAGTAAGGTAGTAAGGTATTAAGGGCAGTAAGGTAGTAAGGTATTAAGGGCGGTAATGTATTAAGGTATTAAGGGCAGTAAGGTAGTAAGGTATTAAGGGCAGTAAGGTAGTAAGGTAGTAAGGTATTAAGGGCAGTAAGGTAGTAAGGTATTAAGGGCAGTAATGTAGTAAGGTAGTAGGGCGGTAAGGTAGTAAGGTATTAAGGGCAGTAAGGTAGTAATGTAGTAAGGTATTAAGGGCAGTAAGGTAGTAAGGTATTAAGGGCGGTAAGGTATTAAGGTATTAAGGGCAGTAAGGTAGTAAGGTATTAAGGGCAGTAAGGTAGTAATGTAGTAAGGTATTAAGGGCAGTAAGGTAGTAAGGTATTAAGCTCGGTAAGGTAGTAAGGTATTAAGGGCAGTAAGGTAGTAAGGTAGTAAGGTATTAAGGGCAATAAGGTAGTAAGGTATTAAGGACAGTAAGGTAGTAAGGTATTAAGGGCGGTAAGGTATTAAGGTATTAAGGGCAGTAAGGTAGTAAGGTATTAAGGGCAGTAAGGTAGTAAGGTAGTAAGGTATTAAGCTCGGTAAGGTAGTAAGGTATTAAGGGCAGTAAGATAGTAAGGTAGTAAGGTATTAAGGTATTAAGGGTAGTAAGGTAGTAAGGTATTAAGGGCAGTAAGGTAGTAAGGTAGTAAGGTATTAAGGGCAGTAAGGTAGTAAGGTATTAAGGGCGGTAAGGTATTAAGGTATTAAGGGCAGTAAGGTAGTAAGGTATTAAGGGCAGTAAGGTAGTAAGGTAGTAAGGTATTAAGCTCGGTAAGGTAGTAAGGTATTAAGGGCAGTAAGGTTGTAAGGTATTAAGGTATTAAGGGCAGTAAGGTAGTAAGGTATTAAGGGCAGTAAGGTAGTAAGGTAGTAAGGTATTAAGGGCAGTAAGGTAGTAAGGTAGTAAGGTATTAAGGTATTAAGGGCAGTAAGGTAGTAAGGTATTAAGCTCGGTAAGGTAGTAAGGTATTAAGGGCAGTAAGGTAGTAAGGTAGTAAGGTATTAAGGGCAGTAAGGTAGTAAGGTAGTAAGGTATTAAGGTATTAAGGGAGTAAGGTAGTAAGGTATTAAGGGCAGTAAGGTAGTAAGGTAATAAGGTATTAAGGGCAGTAAGGTAGTAAGGTATTAAGGGCGGTAAGGTATTAAGGTATTAAGGGCAGTAAGGTAGTAAGGTATTAAGGGCAGTAAGGTAGTAAGGTAGTAAGGTATTAAGCTCGGTAAGGTAGTAAGGTATTAAGGGCAGTAAGGTAGTAAGGTATTAAGGGCAGTAAGGTAGTAAGGTAGTAAGGTATTAAGGTATTAAGGGCAGTAAGGTAGTAAGGTATTAAGGGCAGTAAGGTAGTAAGGTAGTAAGGTATTAAGGGCAGTAAGGTAGTAAGGTAGTAAGGTATTAAGGTATTAAGGGTAGTAAGGTAGTAAGGTATTAAGGGCAGTAAGGTAGTAAGGTAATAAGGTATTAAGGGCAGTAAGGTAGTAAGGTATTAAGGGCGGTAAGGTATTAAGGTATTAAGGGCAGTAAGGTAGTAAGGTATTAAGGGCAGTAAGGTAGTAAGGTAGTAAGGTATTAAGCTCGGTAAGGTAGTAAGGTATTAAGGGCAGTAAGGTAGTAAGGTATTAAGGGCAGTAAGGTAGTAAGGTATTAAGGGCAGTAAGGTAGTAAGGTATTAAGGTCGGTAAGGTATTAAGGTATTAAGGGCGATAAGGTATTAAGGTATTAAGGGCAGTAAGGTAGTAAGGTATTAAGGGCAGTAAGGTAGTAAGGTATTAAGGGCAGTAAGGTAGTAAGGTATTAAGGGCAGTAAGGTAGTAAGGTAGTAAGGTATTAAGGGCAGTAAGGTAGTAAGGTATTAAGGTCGGTAAGGTATTAAGGTATTAAGGGCGATAAGGTATTAAGGTATTAAGGGCAGTAAGGTAGTAAGGTATTAAGGGCAGTAAGGTAGTAAGGTAGTAAGGTATTAAGCTCGGTAAGGTAGTAAGGTATTAAGGGCAGTAAGGTAGTAAGGTATTAAGGGCAGTAAGGTAGTAAGGTAGTAAGGTATTAAGGGCAGTAAGGTAGTAAGGTATTAAGGTCGGTAAGGTAGTAAGGTATTAAGGGCAGTAAGGTAGTAAGGTATTAAGGGCAGTAAGGTAGTAAGGTAGTAAGGTATTAAGGGCAGTAAGGTAGTAAGGTATTAAGGTCGGTAAGGTAGTAAGGTATTAAGGGCAGTAAGGTAGTAAGGTATTAAGGGCAGTAAGGTAGTAAGGTATTAAGGGCAGTAAGGTAGTAAGGTAGTAAGGTATTAAGCTCGGTAAGGTAGTAAGGTATTAAGGGCAGTAAGGTAGTAAGGTATTAAGGGCAGTAAGGTAGTAAGGTAGTAAGGTATTAAGCTCGGTAAGGTAGTAAGGTATTAAGGGCAGTAAGGTAGTAAGGTATTAAGGGCAGTAAGGTAGTAAGGTAGTAAGGTATTAAGCTCGGTAAGGTAGTAAGGTATTAAGGGCAGTAAGGTAGTAAGGTATTAAGGGCAGTAATGTAGTAAGGTATTAAGGGTAGTAAGGTAGTAAGGTAGTAAGGTAGTAAGGTATTAAGGGCAGTAATGTAGTAAGGTATTAAGGGTAGTAAGGTATTAAGGGCAGTAATGTAGTAAGGTATTAAGGGCAGTAAGGTAGTAAGGTATTAAGGTATTAAGGGCAGTAAGGTAGTAAGGTATTAAGGGCGATAAGGTAGTAAGGTATTAAGGGCAGTAAGGTAGTAAGGTATTAAGGGCGATAAGGTAGTAAGGTATTAAGGGCAGTAAGGTAGTAAGGTATTAAGGGCAGTAAGGTAGTAAGGTATTAAGGGCAGTAATGTAGTAAGGTAGTAAGGTAGTAAGGTATTAAGGGCAGTAAGGTAGTAAGGTATTAAGGTATTAAGGGCAGTAAGGTAGTAAGGTATTAAGGGCGATAAGGTAGTAAGGTATTAAGGGCAGTAAGGTAGTAAGGTATTAAGGGCAGTAATGTAGTAAGGTAGTAAGGTAGTAAGGTATTAAGGGCAGTAAGGTAGTAAGGTATTAAGGTATTAAGGGCAGTAATGTAGTAAGGTAGTAAGGTAGTAAGGTATTAAGGGCAGTAAGGTAGTAAGGTATTAAGGTATTAAGGGCAGTAAGGTAGTAAGGTATTAAGGGCGATAAGGTAGTAAGGTATTAAGGGCAGTAATGTAGTAAGGTATTAAGGGTAGTAAGGTAGTAAGGTAGTAAGGTAGTAAGGTATTAAGGGCAGTAAGGTAGTAAGGTATTAAGGTATTAAGGGCAGTAAGGTAGTAAGGTATTAAGGGCGATAAGGTAGTAAGGTATTAAGGGCAGTAAGGTAGTAAGGTATTAAGGGCAGTAAGGTAGTAAGGTATTAAGGGCAGTAATGTAGTAAGGTATTAAGGGCAGTAAGGTAGTAAGGTATTAAGGTATTAAGGGCAGTAAGGTAGTAAGGTATTAAGGGCGATAAGGTAGTAAGGTATTAAGGGCAGTAAGGTAGTAAGGTATTAAGGGCGATAAGGTAGTAAGGTGTTAAGGGCAGTAAGGTAGTAAGGTATTAAGGGCGGTAAGGTAGTAAGGTATTAAGGGCGATAAGGTAGTAAGGTATTAAGGGCAGTAAGGTAGTAAGGTATTAAGGGCAGTAAGGTAGTAAGGTATTAAGGGCGGTAATGTATTAAGGTATTAAGGGCAGTAAGGTAGTAAGGTATTAAGGGCAGTAAGGTAGTAAGGTAGTAAGGTATTAAGGGCAGTAAGGTAGTAAGGTATTAAGGGCAGTAATGTAGTAAGGTAGTAGGGCGGTAAGGTGGTAAGGTATTAAGGGCAGTAAGGTAGTAATGTAGTAAGGTATTAAGGGCAGTAAGGTAGTAAGGTATTAAGGGCGGTAAGGTATTAAGGTATTAAGGGCAGTAAGGTAGTAAGGTATTAAGGGCAGTAAGGTAGTAATGTAGTAAGGTATTAAGGGCAGTAAGGTAGTAAGGTATTAAGCTCGGTAAGGTAGTAAGGTATTAAGGGCAGTAAGGTAGTAAGGTAGTAAGGTATTAAGGGCAATAAGGTAGTAATGTAGTAAGGTATTAAGGGCAGTAAGGTAGTAAGGTATTAAGCTCGGTAAGGTAGTAAGGTATTAAGGACAGTAAGGTAGTAAGGTATTAAGGGCGGTAAGGTATTAAGGTATTAAGGGCAGTAAGGTAGTAAGGTATTAAGGGCAGTAAGGTAGTAAGGTAGTAAGGTATTAAGCTCGGTAAGGTAGTAAGGTATTAAGGGCAGTAAGGTAGTAAGGTAGTAAGGTATTAAGGTATTAAGGGTAGTAAGGTAGTAAGGTATTAAGGGCAGTAAGGTAGTAAGGTAGTAAGGTATTAAGGGCAGTAAGGTAGTAAGGTATTAAGGGCGGTAAGGTATTAAGGTATTAAGGGCAGTAAGGTAGTAAGGTATTAAGGGCAGTAAGGTAGTAAGGTAGTAAGGTATTAAGCTCGGTAAGGTAGTAAGGTATTAAGGGCAGTAAGGTTGTAAGGTATTAAGGTATTAAGGGCAGTAAGGTAGTAAGGTATTAAGGGCAGTAAGGTAGTAAGGTAGTAAGGTATTAAGGGCAGTAAGGTAGTAAGGTAGTAAGGTATTAAGGTATTAAGGGCAGTAAGGTAGTAAGGTATTAAGCTCGGTAAGGTAGTAAGGTATTAAGGGCAGTAAGGTAGTAAGGTAGTAAGGTATTAAGGGCAGTAAGGTAGTAAGGTAGTAAGGTATTAAGGTATTAAGGGAGTAAGGTAGTAAGGTATTAAGGGCAGTAAGGTAGTAAGGTAATAAGGTATTAAGGGCAGTAAGGTAGTAAGGTATTAAGGGCGGTAAGGTATTAAGGTATTAAGGGCAGTAAGGTAGTAAGGTATTAAGGGCAGTAAGGTAGTAAGGTAGTAAGGTATTAAGCTCGGTAAGGTAGTAAGGTATTAAGGGCAGTAAGGTAGTAAGGTATTAAGGGCAGTAAGGTAGTAAGGTAGTAAGGTATTAAGGTATTAAGGGCAGTAAGGTAGTAAGGTATTAAGGGCAGTAAGGTAGTAAGGTAGTAAGGTATTAAGGGCAGTAAGGTAGTAAGGTAGTAAGGTATTAAGGTATTAAGGGTAGTAAGGTAGTAAGGTATTAAGGGCAGTAAGGTAGTAAGGTAATAAGGTATTAAGGGCAGTAAGGTAGTAAGGTATTAAGGGCGGTAAGGTATTAAGGTATTAAGGGCAGTAAGGTAGTAAGGTATTAAGGGCAGTAAGGTAGTAAGGTAGTAAGGTATTAAGGGCAGTAAGGTAGTAAGGTATTAAGGTCGGTAAGGTATTAAGGTATTAAGGGCGATAAGGTATTAAGGTATTAAGGGCAGTAAGGTAGTAAGGTATTAAGGGCAGTAAGGTAGTAAGGTATTAAGGGCAGTAAGGTAGTAAGGTAGTAAGGTATTAAGGGCAGTAAGGTAGTAAGGTATTAAGGTCGGTAAGGTATTAAGGTATTAAGGGCGATAAGGTATTAAGGTATTAAGGGCAGTAAGGTAGTAAGGTATTAAGGGCAGTAAGGTAGTAAGGTAGTAAGGTATTAAGCTCGGTAAGGTAGTAAGGTATTAAGGGCAGTAAGGTAGTAAGGTATTAAGGGCAGTAATGTAGTAAGGTATTAAGGGTAGTAAGGTAGTAAGGTAGTAAGGTAGTAAGGTATTAAGGGCAGTAATGTAGTAAGGTATTAAGGGTAGTAAGGTATTAAGGGCAGTAATGTAGTAAGGTATTAAGGGCAGTAAGGTAGTAAGGTATTAAGGTATTAAGGGCAGTAAGGTAGTAAGGTATTAAGGGCGATAAGGTAGTAAGGTATTAAGGGCAGTAAGGTAGTAAGGTAGTAAGGTATTAAGGGCAGTAATGTAGTAAGGTATTAAGGGCAGTAAGGTAGTAAGGTATTAAGGTATTAAGGGCAGTAAGGTAGTAAGGTATTAAGGGCGATAAGGTAGTAAGGTATTAAGGGCAGTAAGGTAGTAAGGTATTAAGGGCGATAAGGTAGTAAGGTATTAAGGGCAGTAAGGTAGTAAGGTATTAAGGGCGGTAAGGTAGTAAGGTATTAAGGGCGATAAGGTAGTAAGGTATTAAGGGCAGTAAGGTAGTAAGGTATTAAGGGCAGTAAGGTAGTAAGGTATTAAGGGCGGTAAGGTAGTAAGGTATTAAGGGCGATAAGGTAGTAAGGTATTAAGGGCAGTAAGGTAGTAAGGTATTAAGGGCGATAAGGTAGTAAGGTATTAAGGGCAGTAAGGTAGTAAGGTATTAAGGGCAGTAAGGTAGTAAGGTATTAAGGGCAGTAAGGTAGTAAGGTATTAAGGGCGATAAGGTAGTAAGGTATTAAGGGCAGTAAGGTAGTAAGGTATTAAGGGCGATAAGGTAGTAAGGTATTAAGGGCGATAAGGTAGTAAGGTATTAAGGGCAGTAAGGTAGTAAGGTAGTAAGGTATTAAGGGCAGTAAGGTAGTAAGGTATTAAGGGCAGTAAGATATATTTACTTAATGTAAACGGAGTAGCCTTCACATTTTTGGAATGCAAATATAACGATTAACGACTCTGATTATATAATATAATAAATACAAATAATGGAAGAGACCAGCATATCCCAAGGAAGGGAGAACATATTATAGGTATTTTCTATAGTACATTTATAATGGAAACCATTTTCCATTTCAAAATCTAATTAAGATTATATAGTGAGATGTTTTATTTCCATTTTGCTTGATGAGTGATTATTAAGAAATAAACTATTGTTTTGAATATACATGTACTAGAATGGGTATGTAGTACTTATGTGAATACACACATACTCAATATATATATATATATATATATATATATATATATATATATATATATATATATATATACACCAACATACCCGTACGGTGTGTGCGCGTATACACATATATACACACATTCACATACACTAGAAAATTTGTGTATAATTAACAAAAAAACTAAGATTAAAACCCTGGGTTAGACTTCCACTGTTCAAATGATAAAAGTAATGCATAATTATTCATTTATTTTGAATTTATGAATGATAATCGATAGAATTAATCTTGATATCTCGAAAGAGGTATATTTAGAATATACATTTTATATTATTAACAGAACAAATATAGTATTATTCATAGATATTCGTGTATCTTTATGTCAACTCTCCCAGATTGTAATACCTACCTATGATAATGTTGATGGACCTTGGTTTAAAATGATTCAAACGTAACATTTAGTCACTCTGACACAAGATATCTGATATATTATTTAATCTTTTACCCCAAGCCCATAAAAACGTTGCTAAATAAATACATTTGATGGCAAAGTGACTGAAAATCATACAATCGACTTGATAGGAATACTACCATCCTTCTCCTTAAATTCCGAAATGCCAACTAGCCGATGATGGATACGATATATCATATCTAGGCCAATATTTGACCTACTCAGCAATGTGTTCAGGAACTACGTGTTTGTATTCCATAACAAACCACTTAAACGATATGAATTCCGGAAAATACGAAGTAATGAGAAAATGGTTTGTAAACATGTATTATTTATCAACTAACTTATTATTATTTATTAACTAACTTATTATTATTTATCAACTAACTTATTATTATTTATCAACTAACTTATTATTATTTATTAACTAACTTATTATTATTTATTAACTAACTTATTATTATTTATTAACTAACTTATTATTATTTATTAACTAACTTATTATTATTTATTAACTAACTTATTATTATTTATTAACTAACTTATTATTATTTATTAACTAACTTATTATTATTTATTATTAACTAACTTATTATTATAGTATTAACTCATGTATTATTATTTATTATTAACTAACTTATTATTATTTATCAACTAACTTATTATTATTTATTAACTAACTTATTATTATTTATTAACTAACTTATTATTATTTATCAACTAACTTATTATTATTTATCAACTAACTTATTATTATTTATTAACTAACTTATTATTATTTATCAACTAACTTATTATTATTTATTAACTAACTTATTATTATTTATTAACTAACTTATTATTATTTATTAACTAACTTATTATTATTTATTAACTAACTTATTATTATTTATTAACTAACTTATTATTATTTATTATTAACTAACTTATTATTATAGTATTAACTCATGTATTATTATTTATTATTAACTAACTTATTATTATTTATCAACTAACTTATTATTATTTATTAACTAACTTATTATTATTTATTAACTAACTTATTATTATTTATCAACTAACTTATTATTATTTATTAACTAACTTATTATTATTTATCAACTAACTTATTATTATTTATTAAATAACTTATTATTATTTATAAACTAACTTATTATTATTTATTATTAACTAACTTATTATTATTTATTAACTAACTTATTATTATTTATCAACTAACTTATTATTATTTATTAACTAACTTATTATTATTTATCAACGAACTTATTATTATTTATTATCAACTAACTTATTATTATTTATTAACTAACTTATTATTATTTATCAACTAACTTATTATTATTTATTAACTAACTTATTATTATTTATCAACTAACTTATTATTATTTATTATTAACTAACTTATTATTATTTATCAACTAACTTATTATTATTTATCAACTAACTTATTATTATTTATTAACTAACTTATTATTATTTGTTAACGAACTTATTATTATTTATTATTAACTAACTTATTATTATTTATTAACTAACTTATTATTATTTATCAACTAACTTATTATTATTTATTAACTAACTTATTATTATTTATCAACTAACTTATTATTATTTATTATTAACTAACTTATTATTTATCAACTAACTTATTATTATTTATCAACTAACTTATTATTATTTATTAACTAACTTATTATTATTTGTTAACTAACTTATTATTATTTATTATTAACTAACTTATTATTATAGTATTAACTAATTTATTATTATTTATTATTAACTAATTTATTATTATTTATTAACTAATTTATTATTATTTATTAACTAACTTATTATTATTTATTAACTAACTTATTATTATTTATTATTAACTAACTTATTATGTATTAACTAATTTATTATTATTTATTATTAACTAACTTATTATTATTTATCAACTAACTTATTATTATTTTTTAACTAACTTATTATTTATTATTAACTAACATATTATTATAGTATTAACTAACTTATTATTATGTATTATTAACTAACTTATTATTATTTATTATTAACTATATTATTATTTATTATTAACTAACTTATTATTATTTAGTATTAACTAACTTATTATTTATTATTAACTAACTTATTATTATTTATTATTAACTAACTTATTATTATTTATTATTAACTAAATTATTATTATTTATTATTAACTAACTTATTATTTATTATTAACTAACTTATTATTATATTATTAACTAACTTATTATTATTTAGTATTAACTAACTTATTATTTATTATTAACTAACTTATTATTATTTATTATTAACTAACTTATTATTATTTATTATTAACTAACTTATTATTATTTATTATTAACTAACTTATTATTATTTATTATTAACTAAATTATTATTATTTATTATTAACTAACTTATTATTTATTATTAACTAACTTATTATTATATTATTAACTAACTTATTATACTTAGTTAATTAACTTAAACTTCTATTCGTGTTATTATGTCAGTAATGATACTAAATTGTATTCCCGATGTGATAACCAACCAAGTTTTTATATAAAGTTAAAAGAGAAATCAAATATATTGACTACGATCAAAACATATTCCTGCTTTATATCCAGATATTGATTTGTAAATATTTCAATAATTTGAGTTACAAATAAATATTCAAATTATTCAATCCCGTTCCTTAACTATGTTAGATCTTTGTTAGATTGTACTGCATCCTCCCTAAATATCGCCATTTGCACTAAATATCCCAGTGCTAACAATGATCTTTACTCATATTTTGCAATACTTACAGGACACATAACCTATTGTGAAATCGGCACCACTGTTCCATCGGCGTACTCGTAAAGTCACTCCAATTACAATAGCTACAGAGATTTCGAACTGACCTGTCCTCTCGCAATCGTTATCTTCTCCTGGTCCAAGGCTGCATCCAACAGAAATCTACTGCGCGTGCAGACTTCCCCCTCAAGATTCTGCGAGCGAAAACTCTCGCGTCCAAACTTACAACAATCCTCCTGCAAACTGGAACCCCCTGGAGAATGATAAGATAATTTATGCACTATAAAATTATATTACACGACTTTCAATATCAATTCCTGTAATCAGTTAATGAAATCTGTGTTACAACGATTATTAGAATAGATAAGATAATCGGAAACAAATTGCACAGACTTGCGCAGACATAACTAGGAAGTTTTTATCAAATTAATGATATAATCAATAATCTTTCATGCATTTTTATCGTGGATAATATTATTATTAGTTATTAATATTACTACTAGATCTTAACTTATATCAACAGCTGGCTATTTGATACGTGTAAGTATGTAAAAACTATGATATCACATGTGTATATTAATATATTTATAGATCAGAGTAGCAAAAGGAATAGATGTGTATATGTAAACCATAGTACATTTAATTATAAAATACACAGTATACCGTGAATCATTGTTGAATCATAATTAAATACATATTTATAAAGAAATTCATATATACAACATTTAATTTTTACTTGTAAATAATGCAAATAATTTTGAAACTTGTGAATTAATCTTAGTTAAATTTGATATAACAATGGTGCTGTATATTTTAATTCTAGATATACCTTATTTAACTATATAACTTCACATGTATATTTACTAAGGTGCTTTATAATGGTGATTTACAATGATCCAAAGGTTAGTCTATAAAATGTAAATAAACACAATTGATTGTTTAGAATTCTAGCGGTTAACTTGATATAGTTCATAGGGTTTATAGGTCAGGTTACATAATAAATGTATCATAATATTATTTTATTTTTTATTCAAATTCATAAATTAATATCATTATATAATAATTGGGCTATTATATAATTAACTAGTATATAAATTATAGTTTGGTAGCATATTATATATACAAAATAATAAAGACTAAGAAATATATATAATGGAAGAGAGAATATACGTAGAGATTAATGAATAGATACTAGAAAATATAGACTAAGGTATATAAAATAATTAATAAAGAGGAATGATAGAAACTAAGTAATAAAGAATAAGTAATTGAGAATAAGCAATAGAGATAAGGAATTAGGAGTAAGGAATTTAGAATAATGAATAGGGAATAAGGAATTGAGAGTAAGAAATTGAGAATAAGGAATTGAGAATAAGCAATAGAGAGTAAGGAATTGAGAATAAGGAATAGAGAGTAAGGAATTGAGAGTAAGGAATTGTGAGTAAGGAATTGAGAATAAGAAATAGAGAATAAGGAATTGAGAGTAAGGAATAGAGAATAAGGAATAGAGAATTAGGAATTGAGAATAAGGAATTGAGAATAAGGAATTGAGAGTAAGAAATTGAGAATAAGGAATTTAGAATAAGCAATAGAGAGTAAGGAATTGAGAATAAGGAATAGAGAGTAAGGAATTGAGAGTAAGGAATTGTGAGTAAGGAATTGAGAATAATGAATAGAGAATAAGGAATTGAGAGTAAGGAATTGAGAGTAAGAAATTGAGAATAAGGAATTGAGAGTAAGGAATTGAGAGTAAGGAATTTAGAATAATGAATAGGGAATAAGGAATTGAGAGTAAGAAATTATGAGTAAGGAATTGAGAATAAGGAATAAAGAATAAGGAATTGAGAATAAGGAATAGAGAATAAGGAATAGAGAATAAGGAATTGAGAGTAAGAAATTGAGAATAAGGAATTGAGAGTAAGGAATTGAGAGTAAGGAATTGAGAGTAAGAAATAGAGAATAAGGAATTGAGAGTAAGGAATTGAGAATAAGTAATTGAGAGTAAGGAATTGAGAGTAAGGAATTGAGAATAAGAAATAGAGAATAATGAACTAAGAGTAAGGAATTGAGAGTAAGGAATTGAGAGTAAGGAATTGAGAGTAAGGAATTGAGAATAATGAATTAAGAGTAAGGAATTGAGAGTAAGGAATTGAGAGTAAGAAATTGAGAATAATGAATTAAGAGTAAGGAATTGAGAGTAAGGAATTGAGAGTAAGGAATTGAGAATAATGAATTAAGAGTAAGGAATTGAGAGTAAGGAATTGAGAGTAAGGAATTGAGAATAAGGAATTGAGAGTAAGGAATTGAGAGTAAGGAATTGAGAGTAAGTAATTGAGAGTAAGGAATTGAGAGTAAGGAATTGAGAGTAAGGTATTGAGAGTAAGGAATTGAGAGTAAGAAATAGAGAATAAGGAATTGAGAATAAGGAATTGAGAATAATGAATTGAGAGTAAGGAATTGAGAGTAAGGAATTGAGAGTAAGGAATTGAGAGTAAGAAATTGAGAATAAGGAATTGAGAATAATGAATTGAGAGTAATGAATTGAGAGTAAGGAATTGAGAGTAAGGAATTGAGAGTAAGGAATTGAGAGTAAGAAATAGAGAATAAGGAATTGAGAATAAGGAATTGAGAGTAAGAAATTGAGAGTAAGGAATTGAGAGTAAGGAATTGAGAGTAAGGAATTGAGAATAAGGAATTGAGAGTAAGAAATAGAGAATAAGGAATTGAGAGTAAGGAATTGAGAATAAGGAATTGAGAATAAGAAATAGAGAATAAGGAATTGAGAGTAAGGAATTGAGAGTAAGGAATTGAGAGCAAGGAATTGAGAGTAAGGAATAGAGAATAAGGAATTGAGAGTAAGGAATAGAGAATAAGGAATAGAGAATTAGGAATTGAGAATAAGGAATTGAGAATAAGGAATTGAGAGTAAGGAATTGAGAATAAGGAATTGAGAGTAAGAAATAGAGAATAAGGAATTGAGAGTAAGGAATTGAGAGTAAGGAATTGAGAGTAAGGAATTGAGAATAATGAATAGAGAATAATGAATAGGGAATAAGGAATTGAGAGTAAGGAATTGAGAGTAAGGAATTGAGAGTAAGGAATTGAGAATAAGGAATTGAGAGTAAGAAATTGAGAATAATGAGTAGGGAATAAGGAATTGAGAGTACGGAATTGAGAGTAAGGAATTGAGAGTAAGGAATTGAGAATAAGGAATTGAGAGTAAGAAATTGAGAATAATGAATAGGGAATAAGGAATTGAGAGTAAGGAATTGAGAGTAAGGAATTGAGAGTAAGGAATTGAGAGTAAGGAATTGAGAGTAAGAAATAGAGAATAAGGAATTGAGAATAAGGAATTGAGAGTAAGAAATTGAGAGTAAGGAATTGAGAGTAAGGAATTGAGAGTAAGGAATTGAGAATAAGGAATTGAGAGTAAGAAATAGAGAATAAGGAATTGAGAGTAAGGAATTGAGAATAAGGAATTGAGAATAAGAAATAGAGAATAAGGAATTGAGAGTAAGGAATTGAGAGTAAGGAATTGAGAGTAAGGAATTGAGAGTAAGGAATAGAGAATAAGGAATTGAGAGTAAGGAATAGAGAATAAGGAATAGAGAATTAGGAATTGAGAATAAGGAATTGAGAATAAGGAATTGAGAGTAAGGAATTGAGAATAAGGAATTGAGAGTAAGAAATAGAGAATAAGGAATTGAGAGTAAGGAATTGAGAGTAAGGAATTGAGAGTAAGGAATTGAGAGTAAGGAATAGAGAATAAGGAATTGAGAGTAAGGAATATAGAATAAGGAATAGAGAATTAGGAATTGAGAATAATGAATAGGGAATTAGGAATTGAGAGTAAGGAATTGAGAGTAAGGAATTGAGAGTAAGGAATTGAGAGTAAGGAATTGAGAGTAAGGAATTGAGAGTAAGGAATTGAGAGTAAGGAATTGAGAGTAAGGAATTGAGAGTAAGGAATTGAGAGTAAGGAATTGAGAGTAAGAAATTGAGAATAATGAATTAAGAGATAGGAATTGAGAGTAAGGAATTGAGAGTAAGGAATTGAGAATAAGGAATTGAGAGTAAGGAATAGAGAGTAAGGAATTGAGAGTGAGAAATAGAGAATAAGGAATTGAGAGTAAGGAATTGAGAGTAAGGAATAGAGAATAAGGAATTGAGAGTAAGGAATTGAGAGTAAGGAATTGAGAGTAAGGAATTGAGAGTAAGGAATAGAGAATAAGGAATTGAGAGTAAGGAATAGAGAATAAGGAATAGAGAATTAGGAATTGAGAATAAGGAATTGAGAATAAGGAATTGAGAGTAAGGAATTGAGAATAAGGAATTGAGAGTAAGAAATAGAGAATAAGGAATTGAGAGTAAGGAATTGAGAGTAAGGAATTGAGAGTAAGGAATAGAGAATAAGGAATTGAGAGTAAGGAATATAGAATAAGGAATAGAGAATTAGGAATTGAGAATAATGAATAGGGAATTAGGAATTGAGAGTAAGGAATTGAGAGTAAGGAATTGAGAGTAAGGAATTGAGAGTAAGGAATTGAGAGTAAGGAATTGAGAGTAAGGAATTGAGAGTAAGGAATTGAGAGTAAGGAATTGAGAGTAAGAAATTGAGAATAATGAATTAAGAGATAGGAATTGAGAGTAAGGAATTGAGAGTAAGGAATTGAGAATAAGGAATTGAGAGTAAGGAATAGAGAGTAAGGAATTGAGAGTGAGAAATAGAGAATAAGGAATTGAGAGTAAGGAATTGAGAGTAAGGAATAGAGAATAAGGAATTGAGAGTAAGGAATTGAGAGTAAGGAATTGAGAGTAAGGAATTGAGAGTAAGGAATTGAGAGTAAGGAATAGAGAATAAGGAATTGAGAGTAAGGAATTGAGAGTAAGGAATTGAGAGTAAGGAATTGAGAGTGAGGAATTGAGAATAAGGTATTGAGAGTAAGGAATTAAGAGTAAAGAATTGAGAGTAAGGAATTGAGAGTAAGAAATTGAGAATAATGAATTAAGAGTAAGGAATTGAGAGTAAGGAATTGAGAGTAAGGAATTGAGAATAAGGAATTGAGACTAAGGAATAGAGAGTAAGGAATTGAGAGTAAATAATTGAGAGTAAATAATTAAGAGTAAGGAATTGAGAGTAAGGAATAGAGAGTAAGGAATTGAGAGTAAGAAATTGAGAATAATGAATTAAGAGTAAGGAATTGAGAGTAAGGAATTGAGAGTAAGGAATTGAGAGTAAGAAATTGAGAATAATGAATTGAGAGTAAGAAATTGAGAATAATGAATTAAGAGTAAGGAATTGAGAATAAGGAATTGAGAGTAAGGAATAGAGAGTAAGGAATATAGAATAAGGGATAGAGAGTAAGGAATAGAGAATAAGTAATTGAGAGTAAGGAATTGAGAGTAAGAAATTGAGAGTAAGGAATTGAGAGTAAGGAATTGAGAGTAAGAAATTGAGAATAATGAATTAAGAGATAGGAATTGAGAGTAAGGAATTGAGAGTAAGGAATTGAGAATAAGGAATTGAGAGTAAGGAATTGAGAATAAGGAATTGAGAGTAAGGAATAGAGAGTAAGGAATTGAGAGTGAGAAATAGAGAATAAGGAATTGAGAGTAAGGAATTGAGAGTAAGGAATAGAGAATAAGGAATTGAGAGTAAGGAATTGAGAGTAAGGAATTGAGAGTAAGGAATTGAGAGTAAGGAATAGAGAATAAGGAATTGAGAGTAAGGAATTGAGAGTAAGGAATTGAGAGTAAGGAATTGAGAGTGAGGAATTGAGAATAAGGTATTGAGAGTAAGGAATTAAGAGTAAAGAATTGAGAGTAAGGAATTGAGAGTAAGAAATTGAGAATAATGAATTAAGAGTAAGGAATTGAGAGTAAGGAATTGAGAGTAAGGAATTGAGAATAAGGAATTGAGAGTAAATAATTAAGAGTAAGGAATTGAGAGTAAGGAATAGAGAGTAAGGAATTGAGAGTAAGAAATTGAGAATAATGAATTAAGAGTAAGGAATTGAGAGTAAGGAATTGAGAGTAAGGAATTGAGAGTAAGAAATTGAGAATAATGAATTGAGAGTAAGAAATTGAGAATAATGAATTAAGAGTAAGGAATTGAGAATAAGGAATTGAGAGTAAGGAATAGAGAGTAAGGAATATAGAATAAGGGATAGAGAGTAAGGAATAGAGAATAAGTAATTGAGAGTAAGGAATTGAGAGTAAGAAATTGAGAGTAAGGAATTGAGAGTAAGGAATTGAGAGTAAGGAATAGAGAATAAGGAATTGAGAGTAAGGAATTGAGAGTAAGGAATTGAGAGTAAGGAATTGAGAGTGAGGAATTGAGAATAAGGTATTGAGAGTAAGGAATTAAGAGTAAAGAATTGAGAGTAAGGAATTGAGAGTAAGAAATTGAGAATAATGAATTAAGAGTAAGGAATTGAGAGTAAGGAATTGAGAGTAAGGAATTGAGAATAAGGAATTGAGACTAAGGAATAGAGAGTAAGGAATTGAGAATAATGAATTAAGAGTAAGGAATTGAGAGTAAGGAATTGAGAGTAAGGAATTGAGAGTAAGAAATTGAGAATAATGAATTGAGAGTAAGAAATTGAGAATAATGAATTAAGAGTAAGGAATTGAGAATAAGGAATTGAGAGTAAGGAATAGAGAGTAAGGAATATAGAATAAGGGATAGAGAGTAAGGAATAGAGAATAAGTAATTGAGAGTAAGGAATTGAGAGTAAGAAATTGAGAATAATGAATTGAGAGTAAGAAATTGAGAATAAGGAATTGAGAGTAAGGAATAGAGAGTAAGAAATTGAGAATAAGGAATTGAGAGTAAGGAATAGAGAGTAAGGAATATAGAATAAGGGATAGAGAGTAAGGAATAGAGACTAAACAATAAATACTAAACAATAGATACTAAACAATAGAGACTAAAGAATATATACTAAACAATAGATACTAAACAATATATACTAAACAATAGATACTAAACAATAGATACTAAACAATAGATACTAAACAATAGATACTAAACAATAGATACTAAACAATAGATACTAAACAATAGATACTAAACAATATATACTAAACAATATATACTAAACAATAGATACTAAACAATAGATACTAAACAATAGATACTAACTAATAGATACTAAACAATAGACACTAAACAATAGATACTAAACAATAGATACTAAACAATATATACTAAACAAGAAATACTAAACAATAGATACTAACTAATCGATACTAAACAATAGACACTAAACAATAGATACTAAACAATATATACTAAACAATAGATACTAACTAATATATACTAAACAATAAATACTAAACAATAAATACTAAACAATAGAGACTAACTAATTGAAATAGATGATAATGTTACAAGCAGAATAACTGCGAGTTGAATTTGTCGCATGTCTGGTCTTGGTATTGTTTCCAGTGGTATTATTTATGAAATAAACAGTTACCAATACTACCAACAGATAATATTAGTCGCTACACACCACGTGTCCATAACTGGGGAGGTGAGAGGAGGAGCGAGGGGAGGGAGAGTTGAAAGTTTAAAGGCATTCTATTTGTTTTATTATATAACTACGAGTCGGTGTACTGTTCGGAGAAAACAAATGTAAATACGGGTTCCTCGTGTTACGATGAGTCATCATCTCATAGTCATCGCAAGATGGATGAGATGGAAACCAGCTTACGAGATCAACTATTCGACTTTCAACGAGTTTTTGGACAAATTTGATAAGTTCCATGGCTTAAATATAGTGAACGATGTTCACTGAATGTTTATTGTTATAGTATGAGGTCATGAACCCTTACTTCCCGATGCTATATCTCAAAAATATATTAAATATACAAAATATATATATATTTAATTTAAATAATTTACATATCTCTCACTTGCATTTACATATGATAAATATTAAATTATTAATATTATATTGTAAATTAGTATATTTAAAGTCAAGGGTATCTTATACATGGCTATATATACATAGATTAATAAAAACCAATTCATATTATTTATTAAATATTAAAGTTTAACATTAAATAATATTTTCGAGAGAATACTGCATTAACAGTATTCTTCGGTACAGGTTATATGTAATAGAAGTGTTTATAACAATTTATTTAATAATATAAATACTTATAATCATGTTTGGAGGTGGAGCATTCTCGAACCCAAAGGAATTATCCGTCAATCTATTATAGTAAATGGCATACTATTATAGTAAATAGTTGTCATGGCAACTGATACCCGACACTCATATTCACAATATTGGGATATATTAAAATAAATAATACTTGTATGATTTCAGTTAAATCACAATTTAAAAATAATTTTTAAAAAATGTATCCGTATTGAATTATAATATTTAATATTAATTATGGTTATGTTTACGTTTTTATTGTATACATTAAATACATATAATGTAGGCTATATTAATATATTATAAGTATAATGTTTAGGTTTAGGTTTAGGTTTGGGTTTTGTTGTGAGTTTAGTTGATGTTTTAATTCTATATAGTTTTTTTAGATAAAATAAAATAAATTTGATCTCAGGCTATGTTTATATACTATAATTATAGTGTTTGGGTTTAGATTTTGTTTTGGTTTTGGGTTTATGTTTTGGTTTTGTCTATGTTTGGTTTTGGATTTGGTTTTATGTTGGTTTTTTTTAATAAATTAAATTAAATGTAATATCAGGCTATGTTCATGTACTATAATTATGGTATTTGTGGTTTGTATTTGAGTTTGGTCGTATGGGTTTGTCTAATCGTATGGGTTTGTTATGTCTTTTTTAATATATTAACATATATTTGATGACATGCTATAGTTATACACTATAATTATACATTTTAGGTTTATGTTTTGAGTTTAGATTCGGGTTTGGATTAGTTTTTGCTTTGGGTTTGACTTAATTGTGATGCTATACACTAACACTAAAAAGCAAAGCATGGCTACCCAACTACATTAATTTAATAAATATATAATGGTTAATGTGTTATATATATTATATATTATACGAGGCCGTGGTTTCTATATGTGTATAAGTATCGTTCTTAGTGGGTTTTTTAAAATGAATTTAAATAAATTTAATGCTGGGATATTTTCACATCCACAGATTTGAAATATATATAAATATAAATCTATATATATATATATATATATATATATATATATATATATACAATATTCTATATCGATAATTGCTGATAAAATGCACTAACACCCAATATATAGAATACATTAACTGCACTAAGCTGCAATTTTATGACCCTAACACAAGGCATGTAGAATATATGAACTGCACTAGGCTGCAATATTATGGTACAACCAAATTTGTAGTGATTTTTTTATATATTTTGTATTAATATTTGTATTTTTAATTTTTAATTTTTAATCTCCTAACCCATTTTTTTATGAATTTCTATCTGTATTGTCATCCAATTAAAATAATTAAAATACTTAAATATATCTTTATATACTTTATATACTTTATATACTTTATATACTTTATATACTTTATATACTTTATATACTTTATATACTTTATATACTTTATATACTTTATATACTTTATATACTTTATATACTTTATATACTTTATATACTTTATATATATTGCCATCGGCACTAACTTGCACAGGAAATTAATCTATAGTCTGTGAAAATATTCTTATAAATTATAAATATAATATAATTATCGTCTGATTTACTTAATTAAATTATTATTACTCATTTTCTAAATTTAAAGTAATGCTTTATTTTGAATGCTAAATTAATCATTGTTAACATGAAAATTAAGGTATTATTAACATCATAAATAACACATTAAATAAATTAGAAAACGATTATATATATATATTAATATATTATCCATATAAATTAATGTATTATAATACATTAATTTTTACAAATAAGGTTAAATTTTTTTCAATATTATTATACTAAACATATATATATTCTTTTATATATTATTATACTATAACAGACAATGTATATATGAACAGTTTGATACCATTATTTTGTATATTTGAACTTTATTGATATAAACTATATTTTATAAACCAAGGTTCTATCATTATTGATAGTATTGACCAATAGGTAGTATACATTACAAATTTATGTAATACATGTTATTATTGATAGATTAAAAATTAAATGTATATTCTATTCGTCCAATCATAATTACTATCATACATATAAAACATAATATATATGTGTTTATAAACTAGATAGTTATACATATAATTAAATATATTTAACCATATAAATATGCTAAAATCATTCGAATAAATGATAATCATATTAGAAAATTGATACATTTTTATATTGGATGAAATAAAAGTATTAAAAGTATTTAAAGTATTAAATAGATAAACAAAATAAAGTTGGATGAAAATAAATATATGGTAATTTGTTAACGATATTTATACTTATATTTTTATATTTAGTAAACTTATTTATTAAATATTGTTAAAATAAATTATGAGTTTTATAATATTGAGCTAATATAAAGGTAAGTCTTGTAATAACAAGATATATGCTATGGACATAGGAGGATAACACTCTAAAATTCGTAGGAAAGATTGTTTTATTAATAGGTGGTTGCGGTTTACAGGGTATATGAAGTAAGCGCAATATCAATACTTCCGTATATGTTGTAGTCATCGTTTTGTAAAATAAATTAAAATAATCATGTTACATTAAAAAATAAATATATTAAAGTATTCATTTCAGAATTAAATTTAAATAAATAATGTAATAGAAATTAAATACTTTCTGGGTTGACATTTACACATTTATATATCAATATCGATTATTTTTAAGTATATATTTTACTTGTCATATTATCCAGATAACTTCAAAATAAAAATGGAACGTTTCTTATAGTTTTCAAATCTTCATAAACTCAATTATACAATAACAAATAATTACTAACATAATTTGTGATATATCGAACTAGACTCAATTATATGACAAAAGTCTTTAACTGATTTATTTGAATTTTCAAGTATACGAAAGTTTTCCTGAATTTCTGAGTTAGTTATATATATTACTATATATAATTTACTGTATATATAAAGTAAATTATAACAATTGCTCATAGCGCAGTAATCAGTGATTACTGCGATAAATCTGATTACTAATCAGATTTATAAAATAAATATTTAAATAAATATTTTAATAAAATACGTTTGAAAGTTATAAGTAATTACTTTACTAGTAATTAAAATTTACATTATAATTATACATATTACATTATATTCCTATATATCCTATAACTACTGCAGAAATAATGCAATATTATTATAAACCGTTAACTTTACTTCTTTACAATTAATTAAAAATTAATTAATTAATCAATTAAAATTTGAAAATACAATATCCTTCATAAATATATTTAATCTTCATTTAATATAAACACTCTTTGTTTCTAATATTGTCAAAAATCAATTGAATCTAGTATTAACGTATATAAGGTATATAAAAGTATTCTTATCCAAAGGGGGAAATGTATTTTACATTGTATTCCATTTTTTTCATATTTATATATATATATATATATATATATATATATATATATAATACAAATTTATTTTTTTAAATATGCAAATGATAACAGACTTTATAATGTATATTGAATATCAGTTTAATTGTACAATTCAATTGAAAATATTCTTATAAATTATAAATATAATATAATTATCGTCTGATATACATAATTATATTCCTTGCAATAGGTTTTGAGATGGGGTTTGGATTTGGTTTTTTGCGTTTTTTTTGTATAAATTAAATAAATATAATGTCAGGCTATATTAATATATTATAATTATAATTATAATGTTTAGGTTTATGTTTGGGTTTTGTTGTGAGTTTAGTTGTGGATTTAGTTCTATAGGTTTTTTTAGATAAAATAATATAAATTTGATATATACTATAATTATAGTGTTTGGGTTTAGATTTTGTTTTGGTTATAAGTTTATGTTTGATTTTGTCTATGTTTGGTTTTGGATTTGGTTCTATGTTGATTTTTTTGAATAAATTAAATTAAATGTAATATCAGTGTTCATATACTATAATTATGGTATTTGTGGTTTGTGTTTGAGTTTGGTCGTGTGGGTCTTTTTTAATATATTAAAATGAATTTGATGACGTGTTATATTTATACACTATAATTATATAGATTAGGTTTATGTTTTGAGTTTAGATTCGGTATTGGATTAGTTTTGGGTTTGGGTTAATTCATTGTATACCATATTTATATTTATATATATATATCAATACTATACCACTTATAATATTTGACCTCATTACATCAATATTAAAAGTTCTAATAAAATTATATTATATTTCAACGACGCAATTTATTTGTAACTAAAAACTAAAATATCATACTATTTCACCGAATATTCACTATTACCAAACTCCTATTCACTTCCTTATACTTCATACAAAATATATCAATACATCTGCAAATTTAACCATGGTTATATGATTCCCTCGACCAATCAAAAATACATTTATATTAAGTTCGGCGAGTTATTATATATATATTAAATTAGCTATAACTAGTATATAAAAATGAATTACGCTGCTTACATGATTTTCCCTAACTAGTCATTTATTTTTAATTATTTCATATTTAATTTATTTGTAGATAACTGATATTCCGTGATTTTTAGGAAAATTTAATACACGATTTAAATAAATGTCTGAAAACTCTTATATATATATTATATATATGTTTTATCATACTTTATATTTTATATAGGATAATTAAAAATTATTTATATAAAGTAAATGTTCCATTAAAAATAACTATTCCCATTATTGACGTTATAGTTGAACACGTAATAAACGTTAACGGTTAGATCCGGTGATGACGGAAACGATATAAAAAATGAAAATTATTAGGAATCGATTATAATACTTTACAGATCGGCTGGTATATCTTGTCCTTGCGAATTCGCACGAGATAACAATTATATAATGCATTTATAATGTTTTTACAGGTCTACCTGCTATTACAGGAAGAAATATTCGCATGCGTGCTATGAAATATATGTTTTACCATCATATATTGTTTACCTTCTATATATAGATTTAAATAAATATAATACAATAATTATTTACATTATATCGACGGTATATTAAACAACAACATTTTTATACTAATAATTTCACTAGTGTTTTTATAGTGATAAACATATCAAAATTATCGACATACAACATAATAAGATATAATTGTATTATCTATAAATTTATAAATCTCGTATATTTAATTTTCTTATCCGATATTAAGATTTCTTTAACTAAATCAATATATATATATATATATATATATATAAAGTATATATATAAAGTCTATATATACATATAAGATAATTCTATTTTACAATATCACTTTGATAAATCGTTTAGAGAATGTCAGAGGCATGTATTCAATAATAAGTTATTCACTGTAATATGTTTATAAATATTCTTTACACATAATCTATAGTTCAATGAATAACTTATTATTTACTAATTGAACTATACATTTAATTTACTTTTATATTATAAAGCATAGAAGAAAAATATCATATAAACACATTATTTTATCTAAGAAATAAATATGAATTCTCAGAAATAATATAAATTGGCCATTATAGGTTATATATACTAAATAATATATATATATATATATATATATATATATATATATATAAATGTGTATGTAATTGTATTTATATGTACGTATATGTGCTTGTGTGTATGTGTGTATGTGTGTATGCGATTGTATGTTGGTTTAGTAGTTTTAATGATATACAATATCTGAAGAACATTTATCTTATTTATCTTTCCACGACTTTTCTATAAATAAATTCTCCAAATCATAGTTTCTAAAATATCTGATTTTGCTTGGATTGCATATTTCCATGTAAAAATCAACAAATGCAATACAAACGAATGGTTTTTTAAATAAAGCGTATTTGCATGTTTGTAGCTTGAGGCGATATGATGGTTGAGTATTGATCATAATCTGAATACTGAAAATCGGTGTTAGATATATTGGTCATATTGTGATATATTGACTTTACAATGCCTATAAACTATTCTATCTCCTCCTCTACATCTCCTCCTCACAATAAAATAGCATCTAAACACGTAAATTATAAATATTATTATTTTTGTTAAAATATCCATTATATATTTTCAAATAAATAGTTAATAATGCATTTGTTATCAATCTATAATTTGATAAAACATAGAAATGTATTAAACATGATAATCAGTGTTAACATTATTTCTATTAAGCTGCTCTATGAATGGCGAGCAATTTCTCAATTGTTGCTCCTTACTCCACTAGGATTTTGTAAATAAATAAAGTATATATGCTTTACTTTACTTACAGAAAGATCATTATTAAATAGTTATTTACAACAATAGGAAATACCTTGATTAAATTAAAATTATTATATTATCATTATTCCAATTTCAAAAAATATCCACTATTTATTCATATCGTATAACATGAACATCACTGCAATGCCATGTGTACTCTTAAACGAGGATACATCTTCTTTATTTTAATAATTAACAATAATTAGCTCCCGACAAGAGCTATTGTCATCACACTATCATCTCATTAATGATTGTTGACTTATATATAGATTTGTAGTTATATAAAATAGTTAGTTATGTTTCTGCTGAAGACTTAATTTGTAATCTGGTGACTATATTACAAAAAAAAATATATATATAAAAAGTATATAAAAGTATGAAATGAAATTGCCTATATTATTTGAAGGATACTTAGTTTTTTAAAATAGGTATTAGATATATTCAATAGTCAGTAAGATTAGAGAGTAGACTTATGTAGTGATCAGTAGAATTATGTAATAGAGGGCTATAGTGGTCATTAGCATTAGATAGTATAGAGAGGTAGTGGATATTATATAGTAGCTGTGAGAATAGAATGAAGTAGTATTCATTATAATTAGAGGGTCTATAGATTATGAGGTACGTGATAGTAGAGATTGGCGGAATGTAGTGGTGAGTTACATTAGAAAGTAGTGGGACATAGTTAGTAGTGATAGTATACTAGTATAAGAATGTAGTAGATTGCGTAGTATCACCATGATCATTGTCACGTCGTTCCCATCACTTTCAATAAAGATCAAACATCTCATTAAATATTCAATGTTTTCATTTTCATGGATATCTACAGATTTTTCAAAAGATTATATAAACTATTTGCTTATCAATACATAATATTGTATATTAGCTATATGATAATAATTAAGATAATTAGTGTTAATTTACATACGTAATATGTAAATATTTAATGTATAAAAATAAATATATTTGCGGTATAGAAACCTCACATTATGAGTCATTTATATTTTCCCGTTAATTACAAATAATTATATGTATGTATGTATTTATTTAATATACATTATTATATGTATGTAATAAAAAATAATTACTGTATACTACAAATTCATATATTATATTAAACTTTTAAAAGCAATAGCAATAGAGGAATTTTTAATTATGAAATAAGTATTTAGACTTACTATATTCTTTATTTATATAGAATATACATATATATATATATATATATATATATATATATATATACACATATATACACACACACCCACACACACAAACACACACACACACACATACACACACACATATATATATATATATATATATATATATATATATATATGCATATATATATATATATATATAGTAATATTCTAGCAAATATTTATTTCTTGCATTTCATAAATATTTTATATTATTAATTTTTTAACACGTTAAAGGAATGTATACCCCTCTGTTCGTCTGGTGTAATTATGTAGAAATAAAAATGAGATTTTCGTGAATGTTTCTTATTTAGGTAATTATTGAGCACTTTACGAAATAATCCTTAAATATATTCATCCCTTGAGGAATTCTTAATTTTCGGATATTAATTAATATCGGGCATATACAACACACCATCGAGGTAATTTAATTGTTTGCAATGTATAATTTATAATAATATAATTAATATAAATAATATTATTTTTATTTTTGTTAGCATAATTATTTATTTATATATACAATTACATATACTATAATATAGTATGTCTATAATATAGTTATCTCTACTGTAATTTAATATTCCTATAATATAATTATATATACTATAATATAGTAGTATCATTGGTATAGTGGTTAAAAGGTGTATTAATGTCATTTATCATATGCTAGTTGTATTCAATTCTTATTAAACTTACTACTTTATTAAAAAAATATATGGACTAAATAAACCGACAACAATACTTTTTTTTAATAATTACTTTACTCGCTTCAATAACAAAGCTCTAAATACTATTATACTTGGTGGTTTCAATATACCAATTATCAAAAATAACTTTAAAACAAATATCCTAGATATATATTAGACCAATACCAACATGTCATTTTTATAAACATACTAATAGAATACATGGCAGACTTAACTATAAAAACTATCACCGACCACTTATCTTAAATGATCATTGAATTCTACTAAAATAGCAACTATATTTACAACTATAACCTACCTACAACTTAGCTCTATTAACAATTCTACCTAAAGACTGCAATAACTAAAACTATAAAATAATATTATTTGAATTCAATGTATAATACAAAACTTAATTAAAGAGCATATTAAAAGTAGCTAAGGTCATATATAAACAATCCCTCTTCGCATTTAATTATCAACTGATTACGCAGCCGAGCTCTTGCTTCCATCTAGAATTGCAATTTTATAAACATATTTTCAAAATAAATAAACTAAATGAATTCCACAGTGACGCATACAACCTCCTCTATAGCAAATACAATATTATTCAAGACACGTGATTACTCAACTAATACTAATATTATTGCAGATGAATTTTTAAATGATTTTACATCAAATATTATCAGCATACGTCATTAGATACAACTACATCGTAGAACACCGACTAATCCGACCCACTTATTTTGATTAACTTACTACAATATTTCACTAACTAACTTCACTTCTCTTTCTATTAGTGAAATTACTGTTTTAATCAAAACTATTAAATCAAATATTAAATATATAATAAATTCTATGCAGACAAATGTACTGACAAATATTGACACTTTTCTCTCCAATGATTAGATTAATAATAAACCAATCAATAATTACAACTACAATTCCCACATGCTTTAAATAGTACAATTCTACCAATAGACCTAAATGTTATGATAACTAATCAAACTACCGAATTATTTCACATTTCGTATTCATGTCAAATCAACTACATACAAAATATATATACTAATTAAAAAATAATTTAATCAGGATATCACAACAACACAACACTGAAACTACCCTTTAAATATGTTCAATAGACTACTATTACATACAGACAATACAATACCTATTCAACTTATACAACTTTACTTATGATATATAGATATATATATATATATATATATATATATATATATATATATATATATGTATCTGAAATCTTTAAATACCTTCATTATTGCATAACATTTGTTTGCCGTTGACCTCTAAACACATATCACTTGTTGAAACTTTCACTAAAACAAATTACTGACTATTTCCTCGTGTAACTGATGACTATTAACTATTACCACATAACTGAGAATAAGAAACTACAAAATGTAGCTAATAAACCACTTCATTTTCAAAATATTCTGACACAACACTTGATATAATATTTAAGATTACCGATAACTAATGACCTTACTATGCCTAAACACAGTAAAGAAATTACTATGCAAATCACTAATACGATTCACATCTCAATTACAAATGAATGTCCTAAGCTTTATTTGATTTGCCTACTTCCTAATATCCTTTAACTTTACTAAAAAATAACTTTTAAATGACAGAATAATAAATCTTTAGCAAAATTATTTTTAAAATAAAAAAATACAACAGAACTCCATTCGCAATATATCATTATTTTCTTTTATTTTATTTTTTAAATAAATTGGATAATTGATAAAAGCTAATAAAATACCTTATTTACGAATAATTATAAATAATCATATAATTATCTACAATTTGTTTATTCAATCTGCATATCCTCACTCATTATGTATTTAATAGGGCTCAGATATCATACGTATCATCTTCATTATGTTTCCAATTCACTCAGGTATCTCTAAATATACTCATATTAATATACTAATTATAATCGAGATTGATATCATACGATCATAAATCACCGAATGTATGTCTGAACTTTGTAACTGGTTAGCAGTTAACTATCTTTCTCTGAATATGTATAAAACAGATTAAATTATTCTTTCTAAGTATAATACTATGTTTGTACTATCTTAATCATACTTTTAATTTATGCCATGATTGTCCATTACTACCATGCGTGCTATCTAATTCTCTTCTCACCTTAACTACTTTAAGATTTCTTCTGATGATTGCTATTCGGTTTCAATAATATCGACCTCACAACTATATCTCCGTTAATGAAAACACTTGGCAAACTTCCAATGAAATTACGTTAAATATTTCGGAAACCAATAGTACCTATCTTTTTATAGTCTATCTTTAGAGAGATAAATCATTATCCTGAAGTTGAATATATCACGATTTCATTAGCTGTAGTTACAATGGCATTCTCCATTGAACAAGCATTTCATAGCATACCATTTGAAATACGATCATCTTTTTTACAATGTATATAAAAATATATATACAAAACATATATACAAAGCATATATACAAAACATATATACAAAACATATATACAAAACATATATACAAAACATATATACAAAACATATATACAAAACATATATACAAAACATATATACAAAACATATATACAAAACATATATACAAAACATATATACAAAACATATATACAAAACATATATACAAAATATATATACAAAACATATATACAAAACATATATACAAAACATATATACAAAACATATATACAAAACATATATACAAAACATATATACAAAACATATATACAAAACATATATACAAAACATATATACAAAACATATATACAAAACATATATACAAAACATATATACAAAACATATATACAAAACATATATACAAAACATATATACAAAACATATATACAAAACATATATACAAAACATATATACAAAACATATATACAAAACATATATACAAAACATATATACAAAACATATATACAAAACATATATACAAAACATATATACAAAACATATATACAAAACATATATACAAAACATATATACAAAACATATATACAAAACATATATACAAAACATATATACAAAACATATATACAAAACATATATACAAAACATATATACAAAACATATATACAAAACATATATACAAAACATATATACAAAACATATATACAAAACATATATACAAAACATATATACAAAACATATATACAAAACATATATACAAAACATATATACAAAACATATATACAAAAAATATATACAAAACATATATACAAAACATATATACAAAACATATATACAAAACATATATACAAAACCCATTTTTGTCAAATGTTTCACGTTCATGTTTATATAGTTTAATTTCACTTATATAATTTGAAAACGATAAAATTAATTGTAATCTATGGAGTCTTTAAGTTCATGTTTATATAGTTTAATTTCACTTATATAATTTGAAAACGATAAAATTAATTGTAATCTATGGAGTCTTTAAACAATAAATAAATAATATAATATAATATTGATATAATATAATTATCTATATTATGATATAGTATGACTATAATATAATTATATATATTATAATATAGTAAGCATTTAATATAAGTATTTATATTACCATATAGTAAGCATCTAATTAGGTATACACTTTCAAGTAAGGACCCTCCACTTTCAATAAAATGAGAAATAAATTGAGCTAGGGGTATTTTCTATAATCCATAATTCTTGTTGCATAACACGAAGTGAATTCATTTGAGAAATCGAAGCTAGAGTAGAAGGGGACGTAAAAAGATGAAACAATGTGTATATTTTAATATCCTATATTATATATAAGTATGAGAGGATAATATATAAATAAAAAGCCCATAGAAATATATAATGTATGCTTTTATAAGATGCTTAAATTAATTAACATGTGTAGCTAATTTACGCACTAGTAGTACATTCATTGGTGTAGCTACTCTGATACCAAAGTAAATCAATGCAAAATGTATTTGCAAATGCTTATTTGGAATTCTGTGTTCTGTATTATAATATTCAGAATTGTAGATAAATCAATATCTAATTTAATGATGACAATTTTGAAGATGCATAAACACATTAATCCGTTAACTATATACGACAATGAATGATTTAAGTTGAAATTTCATTATAATATTATGGTATATTCGAATAATATTAACTAATATATAGTATAAAATAAGACTCATAGAACATAATTATGTATATATTAATAATAATTATATAATAATATTATATAATATACATTAACTATACTTTTGTCACAATACACAACTTAATATTCTGACCAAATTTCGAAAATAATAACATAACTAATCATAATATATAAAGATTTTATTTTAAATATTCGCTAAAAAGGAAATCAATATATATATCAATATATAAATATCAATGATAATTAATTTAGTGAAATTTGCCTTCTAATTATGCTACAATAGCACGTCACTTAAAAGCACGTGACAAGCTTTGCCACGCCCACTCATAAGATCAGCTTTAAAAGGCATGTTGACACTGCAAACCACACATTGACGTGCCAAGAACTTAAGGTATGATCCCCATAACGTAGACTTAGAATAGATTATAATCATATATATATATAATTTTAAGGTAAATATTAATTTAATTCATATTTATATTACTTTAAATAATTGTCATTTTATTATATTATGAAAAACTAATGAAATTATGAATGTATTCTTATATAACATTTGTACACAGTATCATTTACGTTATATTCATTATATTATTTATGTATCTTATTATTACAATTTAATTTATTTTATAATCATTTATAATTCTTTTAATGCAAGTTTAATTTAGTAATATGATACATTATGATCAAAAACGTAACGAATTCATTAATAATAGTATACTCTTGCTATTGGTATATAGACCACCGCACGGCGTATACGGCTATTATTATATAATAATATAAGTTAATATAGGACGCAATTGCATTCTCCAATTTTAATATTAGAATGTAATTCAATGTTTAAGAGCCGGCCTATATCATAAATGTAGAATTAATTGTTTAATTTCATTTTAATTTCTTACTTTCAGTTTCTTTATATATATATATATATCACGGTATATTGTGTAAGATAGTATAATATAAAATATACTAACATACAGGCTATAGTATAAAATATTTGTATATATATATATATATATATATATATATATATATATATATATATATGCTCTAATACTATTACAGAGTATTACAGAAAGTATATATATCAAATCTAATCATTGTTTATTAATATCAATATTAATCAATAATTTTAATATGATATCAAAATGATGTATTTAATAGAAACTTTTTTTAATTTAAGATATGACATATATGTTAACGACGAATACGTCATACAGTTTATAATGTAAAGTATACACCATGTGTAGTGTAATATGTACATCGGGTAATATATCGCATGTATAATGCAAATATAATATATTGAAATGTACACTATGATAATAGTATATGAATTATATTATAATATTAACGTAACTCGCTGTAAATATTATTTAGATAGACAAAAAAACTAAATGTTTGTTTAGTTCAATATTACATCGCATTTATAGGAAGAAAATAATATTTCCATTGAGAATTTACAGTTCTCTAACATTGACATTCCCACACAATAAAACACAATAAAACACAATAACACATAATAACACACAATAAAATAAAATAAAACACACTAAAACACAATAACATATTTAAATACTCTTGTAGGCGTCGGCATTTATAGTCGTTGGACAATGTTCTTATTGATTGGTCAATAAAACTCGTATTTACAAAGTAAATGCCAATAACCGACTGATATCACTCTCTCTTCTCTCTCTTCTCTCTCTCTCTCTCTCTCTCTCTCTCTCTCTCTCTCTCTCTCTCTCTCTCTCTCTCTCTCTCTCTCTCTCTCTCTCTCTCTCTCTCTCTCTCCTCTCCCTCTCCCTCTCCCTCTCCCTCTCCCTCTCCCTCTCCCTCTCCCTCTCCCTCTCCCTCTCCCTCTCCCTCTCCCTCTCCCTCTCCCTCTCCCTCTCCCTCTCCCTCTCCCTCTCCCTCTCCCTCTCCCTCTCCCTCTCCCTCTCCCTCTCCCTCTCCCTCTCCCTCTCCCTCTCCCTCTCCCTCTCCCTCTCCCTCTCCCTCTCCCTCTCCCTCTCCCTCTCCCTCTCCCTCTCCCTCTCCCTCTCCCTCTCCCTCTCCCTCTCCCTCTCCCTCTCCCTCTCCCTCTCCCTCTCCCTCTCCCTCTTCCTCTTCCTCTTCCTCTTCCTCTTCCTCTTCCTCTTCCTCTTCCTCTTCCTCTTCCTCTTCCTCTTCCTCTTCCTCTTCCTCTTCCTCTTCCTCTTCCTCTTCCTCTTCCTCTTCCTCTTCCTCTTCCTCTTCCTCTTCCTCTTCCTCTTCCTCTTCCTCTTCCTCTTCCTCTTCCTCTTCCTCTTCCTCTTCCTCTTCCTCTTCCTCTTCCTCTTCCTCTTCCTCTTCCTCTTCCTCTTCCTCTTCCTCTTCCTCTTCCTCTTCCTCTTCCTCTTCCTCTTCCTCTTCCTCTTCCTCTTCCTCTTCCTCTTCCTCCCCCTCTCCCCCTCTCCCCCTCTCCCCCTCTCCCCCTCTCCCCCTCTCCCCCTCTCCCCCTCTCATCCTCTCCTCCTCTCCCCCTCTCCCCATATCCCCCTCTCCCCTCTCCCCCTCTCCCCCTCTCCCCCTTTCCCCCTTTCCCCCTCTCCCCATCTCCCCCTCTCCCCCCCTCCCTCTCTCCCTCTCTCCCTCTCTCCCTCTCTCCCTCTCTCCCTCTCTCCCTCTCTCCCTCTCTCCCTCTCTCCCTCTCTCCCTCTCTCCCTCTCTCCCTCTCTCCCTCTCTCCCTCATTCCCTCTCTCCCTCTCTCCCTCTCTCCCTCTCTCCCTCTATCCCTCTTTCCCTCTCTCCCTCTCTCCCTCTCTCCCTCTCTCCCTCTCTCCCTCTCTCCCTCTCTCTCCCTCTCTCTATCTAACTCTATATCTATAGCTATACATATATCTTTATATATATATCTCTCTTTCTCTTCTATTAGTATATATCAGCAATTTGCAATATTAAATATATGGAAAATAATGAAAAAAAACTATTATTTAATATTATTTAATTTTGTTTTCTGTCGGCTATTATATAATACACTATATTTTATTTTCTACATATAAATGATCTAACTAAATTCTCTAATTACAGAAGGCTTTGAACGCTACCTCTTCTGTAAAATCTCAAACTCATCCGTGGTAAGAAGTTCCCTACAGCACGCCCACTGCGATATGGTTTCCCTCGGCTTCAGTTGTACAGTTTTATTGTCGGTGGTATGTCTTCTGGGTCAAAGTGTAGCCGTTCCGGCGCACAGAGAAATCCAGAATACCAATGCCCAGTACGAGAACTCATTGTCTGACCAGGACAAGGTATGTAGTATGTTAATGTAGAGGTGTGGTTCGGGATATCGTATTGCATTTGAGGGTTATGTATAGGTTTCTATATCTCCCCTCTAGCTATTCTCATTTAACTGAATATCGCGACTATGGAAGAAGTAATCATTTGATCTAATCTCTTCAATTCTTATAATATTAGTATTATATTATTGTATTTATAACTCATAACATTTTTATATATTTTATATAATATTAAAATAGTTCATAAAATATTTCATTTTTAACATTAGTTTATAATATAAATTATATTAAACTGTACATCATATTATATATATATTAACATTGTGATCAAATATATCGGGTTTAATTAGAACTTGAGGAAATATATCAAATGTTTACACAGATAATCAAAACATCATATAATATAAACTTATATATATTATGTGACCTAATATAGATGTTTTATATAATATATATACGACATATGCTATGTTATTGTAAGTAATTTGGGAATTAAAATGAAATTTAGTTATCATAATTTGTATTTATTAAATATATATTTATTATATATAAATATATTGATTATAAATATAAAGATGACAGTTAAATATTACTTATATGATTCTTATTACCGAATAATATTATATATTATATTAATGTTATTCATTCTATGCATATATGTATATATATATGTATATATATATATATATATATATATATTTGATAACAGTATATTTTATAAAATTATAAGTTTTGTAGATGCATAAAATCGTATTTATTATATAATATATACAATGTATATAACACTTTCTTAAACTTGTACCTATATAAAATAATAAATAATCATTAACATATATGTATTGATCAATTGATATTTAAATGTATCAATACAATATACATCGCATGAAGAGTAGCATGCCCTCCGTCTTAATGTGTTAGTCCATATAGATATACATATATCCTAATATAAATGAGAATATAGATATACATATACCCTAATATAAATGAGAATATAGATATACATATACCCTAATATAAATGAAAATATAGATATACATATACCCTAATATAAATGAGAATATAGATATACATATACCCTAATATAAATGAGAATATAGATATACATATACTCTAATATAAATGAGAATATAGATATACATATACCCTAATATAAATGAGAATATAGATATACATATACCCTAATATAAATGAGAATATAGATATACATATACCCTAATATAAATGAGAATATAGATATACATATACCCTAATATAAATGAGAATATAGATATACATATACCCTAATATAAATGAGAATATAGATATACATATACCCTAATATAAATGAGAATATAGATATACATATACCCTAATATAAATGAGAATATAGATATACATATACCCTAATATAAATGAGAATATACATATACATATACCCTAATATAAATGAGAATATAGATATACATATACCCTAATATAAATGAAAATATAGATATACAAAGATGTTTTAATATTCACTAATTGCTAAATATGCAAATAACGAAAAGTGACGTCATATTATTTGATGGTTTATTGTATAACGAAAATGACAACAGTTACACGACTAGGTAATGTACTATCTATGTTTAGTGGAATATATCTGGCCGTATAGGTCGTATAACAATTACTATGTAAAGTACACAATATGCCGTTTACGATGGTGTTAATATATTATATAACGTAAGATTATAATGCGTCACTAACGATTCCAATTGTTTCAAAAATACAGTTACACTTATTATTAGAAATCCCTGGCATTATGAATACAAATAATAATATATATTATGTATTTGTTACATGTACCTTTAACCGTGTAATCGGCCTTGAAATAGTATAATATGAACTTATATATAGACATTTATAGTTTGAGTTCAGAAGTTTGATATTATATACAAAATAAACAACAATAGTGTTTTCTTAATTATGATTTCCTAAACTTCAGTTTAATAGTACTTACTATTTCACTGTAATTCATTTCTGGATTTGTCACATAATTCCAGGAAGTTCATTTTACTTTGAGTAGGAACCAATTGATTCCTACTCAAACTTAAGTTTCCTACAATTTGAATAATACATCTCATGATGCAATATATATATATAATTAAAAGAATATATATATATATATATATATATTACATTAATTAATTAATATATATTATATTATTAGTACTTATAAATAATGACGTCCTTGGAAGGCTCGTATGCAATCAAGGACCTGACTATACCTAATTGTAATGTATATCAATAGCAATTATAACTGGCTGTTCCATAAAGCTTTACATACGGTAGATATGCATATATATATATGTATATATATATATATATATATATATATATATACATATATATATACACACATATATGTATATATACATATATTTATATATACAGTTTTGTTTCTAACATATTAATTGGTCGCATATATGTAGATGAGAATACTCAAATACTAAGTATATAGATAATATAATGAATATTGCGAATATAATAATATAATTAACTCAATATATCAGATTTATGGTATTATTATAATACTATTAACAGTAATCTATAATAGATAACTCCGTTATAAAAGGAATTACAATTCTTTGTATAAATGTGCTTCATTTTAGTATAAAACTATATCACTAGATGATAGTTTGTATCACTAGTCTGTAAGTATTTAATGTGTTCAACTCACGTAAGTCTTATATAACATGCACATCTATTACATCGTCACTGTAAACTATTAATACAATAAAGTCGCGAACACTAAATTCTAAGTAGAAGTATCATCGTTATATCTTAACAGCTTTATACACCTTAAGAATACCGGAATCTATTATAACTAATCATCGAAATAAATTATTAAAGATTGTATTATCGCAATACAAATATACGTGTATTATAAATTATTTAGTAATACTTATATATAAATATATATATACTATAATATATAAAATGTATAAATATGTTCGTATACTTCATTATTTTGAAATCACAAATTTATAAAGAATGTGAACTTTACTATCAATAAATATTTGATTTTCCTTAAATAAATCTCAACACTCTGCCACACGTTTACCCTTATGGTATTTCACATATGTACATCTCGGATGAGCTATACGTATTAACAGCGTTATTTACACTATATATACGTTTGTATGTAGAATCAACTTTACGACGTACAGTATACCACGTATTCACCGTACATTGTACGTACGACCGTATGTATTTGTGCGGGTATGTGCATGTATGTGCGTATATGTTAGTATGTGTAACTATGTATATTTATGTATGTGTGTGTGTGTGCATGTGAGGGAGTGTATGTATGTTTAAGTGTGTGGGTGCGTTTGTATGGGTGTTTGTGTGTGTATGTGTGTGTGTATGTTCCTATGGGTGTATGTGTGTGTGCATATGGGTGTGCGAGGGAGTGCATGTATGTTTAAGTGCATGAGATTATTTATATGCATTATAAATTACATATTCCTATCCTGACCACCCTATATCATATAACCTATGATTTCCGCAGAATCTCTATGAAACGCGACTAGAGTTATTGAAGTTATTGTCAGATATGAAGAGGAACCTAGACTTCGATGATTCCCACGTACTAAGAGATAGCCGAGCTCCTAAGAAGAGGAACGCCGGCATGGTAGATATGGTACTGATGATGCCAGACCTGTTCAGGCATGGGCGCAAGTGAGGCGAGGCAGATACGTTAGGGAGAGGCATCGAGGGAAGGGAATATAGTCGAAACTAGACTATAGTACACACTTGCCTGATACTTCTATCCCCATCAAACTCCGTACGCGTACCTTACATAACATCGTATATTTCAAAAAGCCGAACATATTTCTTTGAATATACAAAACATGATCATTGATTTTTACAAATTCGATTTCTTATTGACGAACTAATTTATTATTATTTTATAATTTGTGGATAATTATTGAAATTGAAAATCGGTTTATTATTTTCTTGTATATTTACTGACTGCTAATTCATTGAGGTGAGAACATGTTCAGTGGTAACTTACATTCCTTAAACGTATATCTTTAGAGCTGTTCAGATGTGAACTCCTATGATTCTATCATATAATTCTTGAATTCAATAGATTTATTATAAATTAGATAACAAATGTGTTCTTCATCGTATTAGAATGAAACTGATTCGATAGTAATACTACACTGGTTACAATAAAGAGGTAACTACACGATGTCTAAATTTCCTGTAAATAGACAATATCGTTGATATATAAGTAATATTAATTATACATTATAGGAATATATTTAACATGTATTACTAAGAGTATTTTTTTTAATAAGATCTTAAATTTATTAAGAACTATATATAGTTCTTAATAACTTTAACTATAGTTAATATATATGTTAATACTAATGTTAATACGACATCAAGATTATATTTGAACTAGTGTATTAATTCAGATTACCAGAGTAATCTTAGATTCTACTATAATAAAATAGAGCAAAAAATGTATAGTTTAATATATCGTGTATCAATAATATGAACCTAGAAATAAATAATTAGATGAGTGTAGCTAATACCAGCTACTACCAGCTACTACCAGCTACTACCAGCTACTACCAGCTACTACCAGCTACTACCATACTACTACCAGTTACTACCAGCTACTACCAGCTACTACCAGCTACTACCAGCTACTACCAGTTACTACCAGCTACTACCATACTACTAACAGCTACTACCAGCTACTACCAGCTACTACCAGTTACTACCAGTTACTACCAGTTACTACAGCTACTACCAGCTACTACCAGCTACTATCATGCTACTACCAGCTACTACCAGCTACTACCATGCTACTACCAGCTACTACCAGCTACTACCAGCTACTACCAAACTACTACCAGCTACTACCAGCTACTACCAGCTACTACCAGTTACTACCAGTTACTACCAGTTACTACAGCTACTACCAGCTACTACCAGCTACTACCAGCTACTATCATGCTACTATCATACTACTACCAGCTACTACCAGCTACTACCAGCTACTACCAGCTACTACCAACTACTACCATGCTACTACCATGCAACTATCATATACTACCATACTACTACTAGCTAATACCAGCTACTACCAGCTACTACTAGCTACTACCATGCTACAACCATGCTACTACCATGCTACTACCATGCTACAACCAGCTACTACTATACTACTACCATACTACTACCAGCTACTACCATGCTACTACCAGCTACTACCATGCTACTACCATGCTACTACCATGCTACAACCAGCTACTACTATACTACTACCATACTACTACCAGCTACTACCATGCTACTACCAGCTACTACCAGCTACTACTAGCTACTACCATGCTACTACCATGCTACAACCAGCTACTACCATGCTACTACCAGCTACTACCAGCTACTACCAGCTACTACCATGCTACAACCAGCTACTACCATGCTACTACCATGCTACTACCATACTACTACTAGCTACTACTATCTACTACCATACTACTACCAGCTACTACCATGCTACTACCAGCTACTACCATGCTACTACTATACTACTACCAGCTACTACCAGCTACTACCAGCTACTACCAGCTACTACTATACTACTACCATACTACTACCATACTACTACCAGCTACTACCAGCTACTACCAGCTACTACTATACTACTACCATACTACTACCATGCTACTACCAGCTACTACCATGCTACTACCAGCTACTACCAGCTACTACCAGCTACTACCAGCTACTACCAGCTACTACCATGCTACTACCAGCTACTACCAGCTACTACCAGCTACTACCAGTTACTACCAGCTACTACCATACTACTACCAGCTACTACCAGCTACTACCAGCTACTACCAGTTACTACCAGTTACTACCAGTTACTACAGCTACTACCAGCTACTACCAGCTACTATCATGCTACTACCAGCTACTACCAGCTACTACCATGCTACTACCAGTTACTACCAGTTACTACAGCTACTACCAGCTACTACCAGCTACTATCATGCTACTACCAGCTACTACCAGCTACTACCATGCTACTACCATACTACTACCAGCTACTACCAGCTACTACCATGCTACTACCAGCTACTACCATGCTACTACTAGCTACTACCAGCTACTACCAGATACTACCATACTACTACCATACTACTACCAGCTACTACCAGCTACTACCATGCTACTACCAGCTACTATCATGCTACTACCAGCTACTACCAGCTACTACCAGCTACTACCATGCTACTACCAGCTACTACCATGCTACTACCATGCTACTACCATGCTACTACCAGCTACTACCAGCTACTACCAGCTACTACCATACTACTACCAGCTACTACCATGCTACTACCAGCTACTACCAGCTACTACCAGCTACTACCAGCTACTACCATGCTACTACTAGCTACTACCAGCTACTACCATGCTACTACCATGCTACTACCATGCTACTACCATGCTACTACCAGCTACTACCATGCTACTACCAGCTACTACCAGCTACTACCATGCTACAACCAGCTACTACTATACTACTACCATACTACTACCAGCTACTACCATGCTACTACCAGCTACTACCATGCTACTACCATGCTACTACCATGCTACAACCAGCTACTACTATACTACTACCATACTACTACCAGCTACTACCATGCTACTACCAGCTACTACCAGCTACTACTAGCTACTACCATGCTACTACCATGCTACAACCAGCTACTACCATGCTACTACCAGCTACTACCAGCTACTACCAGCTACTACCATGCTACAACCAGATACTACCATGCTACTACCATGCTACTACCATACTACTACTAGCTACTACTATCTACTACCATACTACTACCAGCTACTACCATGCTACTACCAGCTACTACCATGCTACTACTATACTACTACCAGCTACTACCAGCTACTACCAGCTACTACTATACTACTACCATACTACTACCATACTACTACCAGCTACTACCAGCTACTACCAGCTACTACTATACTACTACCATACTACTACCATACTACTACCAGCTACTACCATGCTACTACCAGCTACTACCAGCTACTACCAGCTACTACCAGCTACTACCAGCTACTACCAGCTACTACCAGCTACTACCATGCTACTACCAGCTACTACCAGCTACTACCAGCTACTACCAGCTACTACCATGCTACTACCATACTACTACCAGCTACTACTAGCTACTACTAGCTACTACCAGCTACTACCAGCTACTACTATGCTACTACCATGCTACTACCATGCTATTACTAGCTACTACCATGCTACTACCATGCTACTACCATGCTACTACTAGCTACTACTAGCTACTACCAGCTACTACCATGCTACTACCATGCTACTACCATGCTACTACCATGCTACTACCAGCTACCTCTAGCTACTACTAGCTACTACCAGCTACTACCATGCTACTACCATGCTACTACCAGCTACTACCATGCTACTACCAGCTACTACCATACTACTACTAGCTACTACCATGCTACTACCATGCTACTACCATGCTACTACCATGCTACTACCAGCTACTACTAGCTACTACTAGCTACTACCAGCTACTACCATGCTACTACCATGCTACTACCAGCTACTACCATGCTACTACCAGCTACTACCATACTACTACTAGCTACTACCATGCTACTACCATGCTACTACCATACTACTACTAGCTACTACTAGCTACTACCATGCTACTACCATGCTACTACCAGCTACTACCATGCTACTACCATGCTACTACCATACTACTACTAGCTACTACTAGCTACTACCATGCTACTACCATGCTACTACCATGCTACTACCATGCTACTACCATACTACTACCATGCTACTACCAGCTACTACCAGCTACTACCATGCTACTACCATGCTACTACCATACTACTACTAGCTACTACCATACTACTACTAGCTACTACCATGCTACTACCATGCTACTACCATGCTACTACCAGCTACTACCATGCTACTACCAGCTACTACCATGCTACTACCATGCTACTACCAGCTACTACCAGCTACTACCAGCTACTACCATACTACTACTAAGCTACTACCATGCTACTACCAGCTACTACCATGCTACTACCAGCTACTACCATACTACTACCATACTACTACCATACTACTACCAGCTACTACCAGCTACTACCATGCTACTACCAGCTACTACCAGCTACTACCATGATACTACCAGCTACTACCAGCTACTACCAGCTACTACCATACTACTACCATACTACTACCAGCTACTACCAGCTACTACCATGCTACTACCAGCTACTACCAGCTACTACCATACTACTACCATACTACTACCAGCTACTACCAGCTACTACCAGCTACTACCAGCTACTACCATGCTACTACCAGCTACTACCATACTACTACCATGCTACTACCAGCTACTACCAGCTACTACCATGCTACTACCAGCTACTACCATGCTACTACCATACTACTACCAGCTACTACCAGCTACTACCATGCTACTACCAGCTACTACCATGCTACTACTAGCTACTACCAGCTACTACCAGCTACTACCATACTACTACCATACTACTACCAGCTACTACCAGCTACTACCATGCTACTACCAGCTACTATCATGCTACTACCAGCTACTACCAGCTACTACCAGCTACTACCATGCTACTACCAGCTACTACCATGCTACTACCATGCTACTACCATGCTACTACCAGCTACTACCAGCTACTACCAGCTACTACCATACTACTACCAGCTACTACCATGCTACTACCAGCTACTACCAGCTACTACCAGCTACTACCATGCTACTACCAGCTACTACCATGCTACTACCAGCTACTACCATACTACTACCATATTACTACCAGCTACTACCAGCTACTACCATGCTACTACCAGCTACTACCAGATACTACCATGCTACTACCAGCTACTACCAGCTACTACCAGCTACTACCAGCTACTACCATACTACTACCATACTACTACCAGCTACTACCAGCTACTACCATGCTACTACCAGCTACTACCAGCTACTACCATACTACTATCATACTACTACCAGCTACTATCAGCTACTACCAGCTACTACCAGCTACTACCATGCTACTACCAGCTACTACCATACTACTACCATGCTACTACCAGCTACTACCAGCTACTACCATGCTACTACCAGCTACTACCATGCTACTACCAGCTACTACCATGCTACTACCAGCTACTACCAGCTACTACCAGCTACTACCATGCTACTACCAGCTACTACCATACTACTACCATGCTACTACCAGCTACTACCAGCTACTACCAGCTACTACCAGCTACTACCATGCTACTACCAGCTACTACCATGCTACTACCAGCTACTACCAGCTACTACCAGCTACTACCATACTACTACCATACTACTACCAGCTACTACCATGCTACTACCAGCTACTACCAGCTACTACCATGCTACTACCATGCTACTACCAGCTACTACCAGCTACTACCAGCTACTACCATACTACTACCATACTACTACCAGCTACTACCAGCTACTACCATGCTACTACCAGCTACTACCATACTAATACCAGCTACTACCATGCTACTACCAGCTACTACCATGATACTACCAGCTACTACCAGCTACTACCAGCTACTACCATGCTACTACCAGCTACTACCATGCTATTACCAGCTACTACCATGCTACTACCAGCTACTACCATGCTACTACCATGCTACTACCATGCTACTACCAGCTACTACCAGCTACTACCAGCTACTACCATACTACTACTAAGCTACTACCATGCTACTACCAGCTACTACCATGCTACTACCAGCTACTACCATACTACTACCATACTACTACCATACTACTACCAGCTACTACCAGCTACTACCATGCTACTACCAGCTACTACCAGCTACTACCATGCTACTACCAGCTACTACCATGCTACTACCATGCTACTACCATACTACTACCATGCTACTACCATGCTACTACCATGCTACTACCAGCTACTACCATGCTACTACCAGCTACTACCATACTACTACTAGCTACTACCATGCTACTACCATGCTACTACCATGCTACTACCATGCTACTACCAGCTACTACTAGCTACTACTAGCTACTACCAGCTACTACCATGCTACTACCATGCTACTACCAGCTACTACCATGCTACTACCAGCTACTACCATACTACTACTAGCTACTACCATGCTACTACCATGCTACTACCATACTACTACTAGCTACTACTAGCTACTACCATGCTACTACCATGCTACTACCAGCTACTACCATGCTACTACTAGCTACTACTAGCTACTACCATGCTACTACCATGCTACTACCATGCTACTACCATGCTACTACCATACTACTACCATGCTACTACCAGCTACTACCAGCTACTACCATGCTACTACCATGCTACTACCATACTACTACTAGCTACTACCATACTACTACTAGCTACTACCATGCTACTACCATGCTACTACCATGCTACTACCAGCTACTACCATGCTACTACCATGCTACTACCAGCTACTACCATGCTACTACCAGCTACTACCATGCTACTACCAGCTACTACCATACTACTACTAAGCTACTACCATGCTACTACCAGCTACTACCATGCTACTACCAGCTACTACCATACTACTACCATACTACTACCATACTACTACCAGCTACTACCAGCTACTACCATGCTACTACCAGCTACTACCAGCTACTACCATGATACTACCAGCTACTACCAGCTACTACCAGCTACTACCATACTACTACCATACTACTACCAGCTACTACCAGCTACTACCATGCTACTACCAGCTACTACCAGCTACTACCATACTACTACCATACTACTACCAGCTACTACCAGCTACTACCAGCTACTACCAGCTACTACCATGCTACTACCAGCTACTACCATACTACTACCATGCTACTACCAGCTACTACCAGCTACTACCATGCTACTACCAGCTACTACCATGCTACTACCATACTACTACCAGCTACTACCAGCTACTACCATGCTACTACCAGCTACTACCATGCTACTACTAGCTACTACCAGCTACTACCAGCTACTACCATACTACTACCATACTACTACCAGCTACTACCAGCTACTACCATGCTACTACCAGCTACTATCATGCTACTACCAGCTACTACCAGCTACTACCAGCTACTACCATGCTACTACCAGCTACTACCATGCTACTACCATGCTACTACCATGCTACTACCAGCTACTACCAGCTACTACCAGCTACTACCATACTACTACCAGCTACTACCATGCTACTACCAGCTACTACCAGCTACTACCAGCTACTACCATGCTACTACCAGCTACTACCATGCTACTACCAGCTACTACCATACTACTACCATATTACTACCAGCTACTACCAGCTACTACCATGCTACTACCAGCTACTACCAGATACTACCATGCTACTACCAGCTACTACCAGCTACTACCAGCTACTACCAGCTACTACCATACTACTACCATACTACTACCAGCTACTACCAGCTACTACCATGCTACTACCAGCTACTACCAGCTACTACCATACTACTATCATACTACTACCAGCTACTATCAGCTACTACCAGCTACTACCAGCTACTACCATGCTACTACCAGCTACTACCATACTACTACCATGCTACTACCAGCTACTACCAGCTACTACCATGCTACTACCAGCTACTACCATGCTACTACCAGCTACTACCATGCTACTACCAGCTACTACCAGCTACTACCAGCTACTACCATGCTACTACCAGCTACTACCATACTACTACCATGCTACTACCAGCTACTACCAGCTACTACCAGCTACTACCAGCTACTACCATGCTACTACCAGCTACTACCATGCTACTACCAGCTACTACCAGCTACTACCAGCTACTACCATACTACTACCATACTACTACCAGCTACTACCATGCTACTACCAGCTACTACCAGCTACTACCATGCTACTACCATGCTACTACCAGCTACTACCAGCTACTACCAGCTACTACCATACTACTACCATACTACTACCAGCTACTACCAGCTACTACCATGCTACTACCAGCTACTACCATACTAATACCAGCTACTACCATGCTACTACCAGCTACTACCATGATACTACCAGCTACTACCAGCTACTACCAGCTACTACCATGCTACTACCAGCTACTACCATGCTATTACCAGCTACTACCATGCTACTACCAGCTACTACCATGCTACTACCATGCTACTACCATGCTACTACCAGCTACTACCAGCTACTACCAGCTACTACCATACTACTACTAAGCTACTACCATGCTACTACCAGCTACTACCATGCTACTACCAGCTACTACCATACTACTACCATACTACTACCATACTACTACCAGCTACTACCAGCTACTACCATGCTACTACCAGCTACTACCAGCTACTACCATGCTACTACCAGCTACTACCAGCTACTACCAGCTACTACCATACTACTACCATACTACTACCAGCTACTACCAGCTACTACCATGCTACTACCAGCTACTACCAGCTACTACCATACTACTACCATACTACTACCAGCTACTACCAGCTACTACCAGCTACTACCAGCTACTACCATGCTACTACCAGCTACTACCATACTACTACCATGCTACTACCAGCTACTACCAGCTACTACCATGCTACTACCAGCTACTACCATGCTACTACCATACTACTACCAGCTACTACCAGCTACTACCATGCTACTACCAGCTACTACCATGCTACTACTAGCTACTACCAGCTACTACCAGCTACTACCATACTACTACCATACTACTACCAGCTACTACCAGCTACTACCATGCTACTACCAGCTACTATCATGCTACTACCAGCTACTACCAGCTACTACCAGCTACTACCATGCTACTACCAGCTACTACCATGCTACTACCATGCTACTACCATGCTACTACCAGCTACTACCAGCTACTACCAGCTACTACCATACTACTACCAGCTACTACCATGCTACTACCAGCTACTACCAGCTACTACCAGCTACTACCATGCTACTACCAGCTACTACCATGCTACTACCAGCTACTACCATACTACTACCATACTACTACCAGCTACTACCAGCTACTACCATGCTACTACCAGCTACTACCAGCTACTACCATGCTACTACCAGCTACTACCAGCTACTACCAGCTACTACCATACTACTACCATACTACTACCAGCTACTACCAGCTACTACCATGCTACTACCAGCTACTACCAGCTACTACCATACTACTACCATACTACTACCAGCTACTACCAGCTACTACCAGCTACTACCAGCTACTACCATGCTACTACCAGCTACTACCATACTACTACCATGCTACTACCAGCTACTACCAGCTACTACCATGCTACTACCAGCTACTACCATGCTACTACCAGCTACTACCATGCTACTACCAGCTACTACCAGCTACTACCAGCTACTACCATGCTACTACCAGCTACTACCATAATACTACCAGCTACTACCATGCTACTACCATACTACTACCAGCTACTACCATGCTACTACCAGCTACTACCATGATACTACCAGCTACTACCAGCTACTACCAGCTACTACCATGCTACTACCAGCTACTACCAGCTACTACCATACTACTACCATACTACTACCAGCTACTACCAGCTACTACCATGCTACTACCAGCTACTACCAGCTACTACCATACTACTACCATACTACTACCAGCTACTACCAGCTACTACCAGCTACTACCAGCTACTACCATGCTACTACCAGCTACTACCATACTACTACCATGCTACTACCAGCTACTACCAGCTACTACCATGCTACTACCAGCTACTACCATGCTACTACCAGCTACTACCATGCTACTACCAGCTACTACCAGCTACTACCAGCTACTACCATGCTACTACCAGCTACTACCATAATACTACCAGCTACTACCATGCTACTACCATACTACTACCAGCTACTACCATGCTACTACCAGCTACTACCATGATACTACCAGCTACTACCAGCTACTACCAGCTACTACCATGCTACTACCAGCTACTACCAGCTACTACCATACTACTACCATACTACTACCAGCTACTACCAGCTACTACCAGCTACTACCAGCTACTACCATGCTACTACCAGCTACTACCATACTACTACCATGCTACTACCAGCTACTACCAGCTACTACCAGCTACTACCAGCTACTACCATGCTACTACCATGCTACTACCAGCTACTACCAGCTACTACCAGCTACTACCATACTACTACCATACTACTACCAGCTACTACCAGCTACTACCATGCTACTACCAGCTACTACCATGCTACTACCAGCTACTACCAGCTACTACCAGCTACTACCATACTACTACCATACTACTACCAGCTACTACCAGCTACTACCAGCTACTACCAGCTACTACCATGCTACTACCAGCTACTACCATACTACTACCATGCTACTACCAGCTACTACCAGCTACTACCATGCTACTACCAGCTACTACCATGCTACTACCATACTACTACCAGCTACTACCAGCTACTACCATGCTACTACCAGCTACTACCATGCTACTACTAGCTACTACCAGCTACTACCAGCTACTACCATACTACTACCATACTACTACCAGCTACTACCAGCTACTACCATGCTACTACCAGCTACTATCATGCTACCACCAGCTACTACCAGCTACTACCAGCTACTACCATGCTACTACCAGCTACTACCATGCTACTACCATGCTACTACCATGCTACTACCAGCTACTACCAGCTACTACCAGCTACTACCATACTACTACCAGCTACTACCATGCTACTACCAGCTACTACCAGCTACTACCAGCTACTACCATGCTACTACCAGCTACTACCATGCTACTACCAGCTACTACCATACTACTACCATACTACTACCAGCTACTACCAGCTACTACCATGCTACTACCAGCTACTACCAGCTACTACCATGCTACTACCAGCTACTACCAGCTACTACCAGCTACTACCATACTACTACCATACTACTACCAGCTACTACCAGCTACTACCATGCTACTACCAGCTACTACCAGCTACTACCATACTACTACCATACTACTACCAGCTACTACCAGCTACTACCAGCTACTACCAGCTACTACCATGCTACTACCAGCTACTACCATACTACTACCATGCTACTACCAGCTACTACCAGCTACTACCATGCTACTACCAGCTACTACCATGCTACTACCAGCTACTACCATGCTACTACCAGCTACTACCAGCTACTACCAGCTACTACCATGCTACTACCAGCTACTACCATACTACTACCAGCTACTACCAGCTACTACCATGCTACTACCATACTACTACCAGCTACTACCATGCTACTACCAGCTACTACCATGATACTACCAGCTACTACCAGCTACTACCAGCTACTACCATGCTACTACCAGCTACTACCATGCTATTACCAGCTACTACCATGCTACTACCAGCTACTACCATGCTACTACCAGCTACTACCATGCTACTACCATGCTACTACCAGCTACTACCATGCTACTACCAGCTACTACCATGCTACTACCAGCTACTACCATACTACTACCATACTACTACCAGCTACTACCAGCTACTACCATGCTACTACCAGCTACTACCAGCTACTACCATGCTACTACCAGCTACTACCAGCTACTACCAGCTACTACCATACTACTACCATACTACTACCAACTACTACCAGCTACTACCATGCTACTACCAGCTACTACCAGCTACTACCATACTACTACCATACTACTACCAGCTACTACCAGCTACTACCAGCTACTACCAGCTACTACCATGCTACTACCAGCTACTACCAGCTACTACTAGCTACTACCAGCTACTACCATGCTACTACCATGCTACTACCATGCTACTACCATGCTACTACCATGCTACTACCAGCTACTACCATGCTACTACCAGCTACTACCATACTACTACCAGCTACTACCAGCTACTACCAGCTACTACCATGCTACTACCAGCTACTACCATCTACTACCAGCTACTACCATGCTACTACCAGCTACTACCAGCTACTACCAGCTACTACCAGCTACTACCATGCTACTACCAACTACTACCATGCTATTACCAGCTACTACCAGCTACTACCATGCTACTACCATGCTACTACCATGCTACTACCAGCTACTACCATGCTACTACCATGCTACTACCAGCTACTACCATGCTACTACCAGCTACTACCAGCTACTACCAGCTACTACCATGCTACTACCAGCTACTACCATACTACTACCAGCTACTACCAGCTACTACCAGCTACTACCATGCTACTACCAGCTACTACCAGCTACTACCAGCTACTACCATGCTACTACCAACTACTACCAGCTACTACCAGCTACTACCAGCTACTACCATGCTACTACCAACTACTACCATGCTATTACCAGCTACTACCAGCTACTACCAGCTACTACCATGCTACTACCAGCTACTACCATACTACTACCAGCTACTACCAGCTACTACCAGCTACTACCATGCTACTACCAGCTACTACCAGCTACTACCAGCTACTACCATGCTACTACCAACTACTACCATGCTACTACCAGCTACTACCAGCTACTACCAGCTACTACCATGCTACTACCGTGCTACAACCAGCTACTACCAGCTACTACCAGCTACTACCATACTACTACCATGCTACTACCAGCTACTACCAGCTACTACCAGCTACTACCAGCTACTACCAGCTACTACCATGCTACTACCAGCTACTACCAGCTACTACCATGCTACTACCAGCTACTACCAGCTACTACTAGCTACTACCATACTACTACCATGCTACTATCAGCTACTACCAGCTACTACCATGCTACTACCAGCTACTACCAGCTACTACCATACTACTACCATGCTACTACCAGCTACTACCATGCTACTACCATGCTACTACCAGCTACTACCAGCTACTACCATGCTACTACCAGCTACTACCAGCTACTACCATACTACTACCATGCTACTACCAGCTACTACCAGCTACTACCGGCTACTACCATGCTACTACCAGCTACTACCAGCTACTACCAGCTACTACCAGATACTACCATGATACTACCAACTACTACCATGCTATTACAAGCTACTACCAGATACTACCAGCTACTACCATGCTACTACCAGCTACTACCATACTACTACCAGCTACTACCAGCTACTACCAGCTACTACCATGCTACTACCAGCTACTACCAGCTACTACCAGCTACTACCATGCTACTACCAACTACTACCATGCTACTACCAGCTACTACCAGCTACTACCAGCTACTACCATGCTACTACCGTGCTACAACCAGCTACTACCAGCTACTACCAGCTACTACCATACTACTACCATGCTACTACCAGCTACTACCAGCTACTACCAGCTACTACCAGCTACTACCAGCTACTACCATGCTACTACCAGCTACTACCAGCTACTACCATGCTACTACCAGCTACTACCAGCTACTACTAGCTACTACCATACTACTACCATGCTACTATCAGCTACTACCAGCTACTACCATGCTACTACCAGCTACTACCAGCTACTACCATACTACTACCATGCTACTACCAGCTACTACCATGCTACTACCATGCTACTACCAGCTACTACCAGCTACTACCATGCTACTACCAGCTACTACCAGCTACTACCATACTACTACCAGCTACTACCAGCTACTACCATACTACTACCATACTACTACCATGCTACTACCAGCTACTACCAGCTACTACCATGCTACTACCAGCTACTACCAGCTACTACCATGCTACTACTAGCTACTACCAGCTACTACCATACTACTACCAGCTACTACCAGCTACTACCATACTACTACCATACTACTACCATGCTACTACCAGCTACTACCAGCTACTACCATGCTACTACCATACTACTACCATGCTACTACCAGCTACTACCAGCTACTACTATACTACTACCATGCTACTACCAGCTACTACCAGCTACTACCATGCTACTACCAGCTACTACCAGCTACTACCAGCTACTACCAGCTACTACCATGCTACTACCAGCTACTACCAGCTACTACCAGCTACTACCAACTACTACCATGCTACTACCATGCAACTATCAGATACTACCATACTACTACTAGCTAATACCAGCTACTACCAGCTACTACTAGCTACTACCATGCTACTACCAACTACTACCATGCTACTACCATGCTACTACCATGCTATTACTATGCTACTACCAGCTACTACCATGCTACTACCATGCTACTACCATGCTACTACCAGCTACTACCAGCTACTACCAGCTACTACCATGCTACTACCATGCTACTACCAGCTACTACCAGCTACTACCATGCTACTACCAACTACTACCATGCTACTACCAGCTACTACAATGCTACTACCATGCTACTACCATGCTACTACCATGCTACTACCATACTACTACCAGCTACTACCAGCTACTACCATGCTACTACCAACTACTACCATGCTACTACCAGCTACTACCAGCTACTACCATGCTACTACCAGCTACTACCATGCTACTACCAGCTACAACCAGCTACTACCATGCTACTACCATGCTACTACCAGCTACTACCATGCTACTACCATGCTACTACTAGCTACTACCAGCTACTACCATACTACTACCAGCTACTACCAGCTACTACCATACTACTACCAGCTACCACCAGCTACTACCATGCTACTACCATGCTACTACCATGCTACTACTAGCTACTACCAGCTACTACCAGCTACTACCAGCTACTACCATGCTACTACTAGCTACTACCAGCTACTACCATACTACTACCAGCTACTACCAGCTACTACCATACTACTACCAGCTACTACCATGCTACTACCATGCTACTACCATGCTACTACCATGCTACTACTAGCTACTAACAGCTACTACCATACTACTACCAGCTACTACCAGCTACTACCATGCTACTACCAGCTACTACCATGCTACTACCAGCTACAACCAGCTACTACCAGCTACTACCAGCTACTACCATACTACTACCAGCTACTACCAGCTACTACCATGCTACTACCATGCTACTACTAGCTACTACCATGCTACTACCATGCTACTACCATGCTACTACTAGCTACTACCAGCTACTACCATGCTACTACCAGCTACTACCAGCTACTACCATGCTACTACCAGCTACTACCAGCTACTACCAGCTACTACCATACTACTACCAGCTACTACCAGCTACAACCAGCTACTACCAGCTACTACCAGCTACTACCATACTACTACTAGCTACTACCAGCTACTACCATACTACTACCAGCTACTACCAGCTACTACCATGCTACTACCATGCTACTACCAGCTACTACCATGCTACTACCATACTACTACCATGCTACTACCAGCTACTACCATACTACTACCATGCTACTACCATGCTACTACTAGCTACTACCATGCTACTACTAGCTACTACCAGCTACTACCATACTACTACTAGCTACTACCAGCTACTACCATGCTACTACTAGCTACTACCAGCTACTACCATACTACTACCAGCTACTACCAGCTACTACCATACTACTACCAGCTACTACCATGCTACTACCATGCTACTACCATGCTACTACCATGCTACTACTAGCTACTACCAGCTACTACCATACTACTACCAGCTACTACCAGCTACTACCATGCTACTACCAGCTACTACCATGCTACTACCAGCTACAACCAGCTACTACCAGCTACTACCAGCTACTACCATACTACTACCAGCTACTACCAGCTACTACCATGCTACTACCATGCTACTACTAGCTACTACCATGCTACTACCATGCTACTACTAGCTACTACCAGCTACTACCATGCTACTACCAGCTACTACCAGCTACTACCATGCTACTACCAGCTACTACCAGCTACTACCAGCTACTACCAGCTACTACCATACTACTACCAGCTACTACCAGCTACAACCAGCTACTACCAGCTACTACCAGCTACTACCATACTACTACTAGCTACTACCAGCTACTACCATACTACTACCAGCTACTACCAGCTACTACCATGCTACTACCATGCTACTACCAGCTACTACCATGCTACTACCATACTACTACCAGCTACTACCATGCTACTACCATGCTACTACCAGCTACTACCAGCTACTACCAGCTACTACCAGCTACTACCAGCTACTACCATGCTACTACCAGCTACTACCATGCTACTACCATGCTACTACCATACTACTACCATGCTACTACCATGCTACTACCAGCTACTACCAGCTACTACCATACTACTACCATGCTACTACCAGCTACTACCAGCTACTACCAGCAACTACCATGCTACTACCAGCTACTACCAGCTACTACCAGCTACTACCATGCTACTACCATGCTACTACCAGCTACTACCAGCTACTACCATGCTACTACCATACTACTACCATGCTACTACCAGCTACTATCAGCTACTACCAGCTACTACCAGCTACTACCAGCTACTACCATGCTACTACCAGCTACTACCAGCTACTTCCATGCTACTACCATGCTACTACCAGCTACTACCAGCTACTACCATACTACTACCATGCTACTACCAGCTACTACCAGCTACTACCAGCTACTACCAGCTACTACCAGCTACTACCAGCTACTACCATGCTACTACCAGCTACTACCAGCTACTACCATGCTACTACCATACTACTACTACCATGCTACTACCAGCTACTACCAGCTACTACTATACTACTACCATGCTACTACCAGCTACTACCAGCTACTACCATGCTACTACCAGCTACTACCATCTACTACCAGCTACTACCAGCTACTACCATGCTACTACCAGCTACTACCAGCTACTACCAGCTACTACCAACTACTACCATGCTACTACCATGCAACTATCAGATACTACCATACTACTACTAGCTAATACCAGCTACTACCAGCTACTACCAGCTACTACCATACTACTACTAAGCTACTACCATGCTACTACCAGCTACTACCATGCTACTACCAGCTACTACCATACTACTACCATACTACTACCATACTACTACCAGCTACTACCAGCTACTACCATGCTACTACCAGCTACTACCAGCTACTACCATGATACTACCAGCTACTACCAGCTACTACCAGCTACTACCATACTACTACCATACTACTACCAGCTACTACCAGCTACTACCATGCTACTACCAGCTACTACCAGCTACTACCATACTACTACCATACTACTACCAGCTACTACCAGCTACTACCAGCTACTACCAGCTACTACCATGCTACTACCAGCTACTACCATACTACTACCATGCTACTACCAGCTACTACCAGCTACTACCATGCTACTACCAGCTACTACCATGCTACTACCATACTACTACCAGCTACTACCAGCTACTACCATGCTACTACCAGCTACTACCATGCTACTACTAGCTACTACCAGCTACTACCAGCTACTACCATACTACTACCATACTACTACCAGCTACTACCAGCTACTACCATGCTACTACCAGCTACTATCATGCTACTACCAGCTACTACCAGCTACTACCAGCTACTACCATGCTACTACCAGCTACTACCATGCTACTACCATGCTACTACCATGCTACTACCAGCTACTACCAGCTACTACCAGCTACTACCATACTACTACCAGCTACTACCATGCTACTACCAGCTACTACCAGCTACTACCAGCTACTACCATGCTACTACCAGCTACTACCATGCTACTACCAGCTACTACCATACTACTACCATATTACTACCAGCTACTACCAGCTACTACCATGCTACTACCAGCTACTACCAGATACTACCATGCTACTACCAGCTACTACCAGCTACTACCAGCTACTACCAGCTACTACCATACTACTACCATACTACTACCAGCTACTACCAGCTACTACCATGCTACTACCAGCTACTACCAGCTACTACCATACTACTATCATACTACTACCAGCTACTATCAGCTACTACCAGCTACTACCAGCTACTACCATGCTACTACCAGCTACTACCATACTACTACCATGCTACTACCAGCTACTACCAGCTACTACCATGCTACTACCAGCTACTACCATGCTACTACCAGCTACTACCATGCTACTACCAGCTACTACCAGCTACTACCAGCTACTACCATGCTACTACCAGCTACTACCATACTACTACCATGCTACTACCAGCTACTACCAGCTACTACCAGCTACTACCAGCTACTACCATGCTACTACCAGCTACTACCATGCTACTACCAGCTACTACCAGCTACTACCAGCTACTACCATACTACTACCATACTACTACCAGCTACTACCATGCTACTACCAGCTACTACCAGCTACTACCATGCTACTACCATGCTACTACCAGCTACTACCAGCTACTACCAGCTACTACCATACTACTACCATACTACTACCAGCTACTACCAGCTACTACCATGCTACTACCAGCTACTACCATACTAATACCAGCTACTACCATGCTACTACCAGCTACTACCATGATACTACCAGCTACTACCAGCTACTACCAGCTACTACCATGCTACTACCAGCTACTACCATGCTATTACCAGCTACTACCATGCTACTACCAGCTACTACCATGCTACTACCATGCTACTACCATGCTACTACCAGCTACTACCAGCTACTACCAGCTACTACCATACTACTACTAAGCTACTACCATGCTACTACCAGCTACTACCATGCTACTACCAGCTACTACCATACTACTACCATACTACTACCATACTACTACCAGCTACTACCAGCTACTACCATGCTACTACCAGCTACTACCAGCTACTACCATGCTACTACCAGCTACTACCAGCTACTACCAGCTACTACCATACTACTACCATACTACTACCAGCTACTACCAGCTACTACCATGCTACTACCAGCTACTACCAGCTACTACCATACTACTACCATACTACTACCAGCTACTACCAGCTACTACCAGCTACTACCAGCTACTACCATGCTACTACCAGCTACTACCATACTACTACCATGCTACTACCAGCTACTACCAGCTACTACCATGCTACTACCAGCTACTACCATGCTACTACCATACTACTACCAGCTACTACCAGCTACTACCATGCTACTACCAGCTACTACCATGCTACTACTAGCTACTACCAGCTACTACCAGCTACTACCATACTACTACCATACTACTACCAGCTACTACCAGCTACTACCATGCTACTACCAGCTACTATCATGCTACTACCAGCTACTACCAGCTACTACCAGCTACTACCATGCTACTACCAGCTACTACCATGCTACTACCATGCTACTACCATGCTACTACCAGCTACTACCAGCTACTACCAGCTACTACCATACTACTACCAGCTACTACCATGCTACTACCAGCTACTACCAGCTACTACCAGCTACTACCATGCTACTACCAGCTACTACCATGCTACTACCAGCTACTACCATACTACTACCATACTACTACCAGCTACTACCAGCTACTACCATGCTACTACCAGCTACTACCAGCTACTACCATGCTACTACCAGCTACTACCAGCTACTACCAGCTACTACCATACTACTACCATACTACTACCAGCTACTACCAGCTACTACCATGCTACTACCAGCTACTACCAGCTACTACCATACTACTACCATACTACTACCAGCTACTACCAGCTACTACCAGCTACTACCAGCTACTACCATGCTACTACCAGCTACTACCATACTACTACCATGCTACTACCAGCTACTACCAGCTACTACCATGCTACTACCAGCTACTACCATGCTACTACCAGCTACTACCATGCTACTACCAGCTACTACCAGCTACTACCAGCTACTACCATGCTACTACCAGCTACTACCATAATACTACCAGCTACTACCATGCTACTACCATACTACTACCAGCTACTACCATGCTACTACCAGCTACTACCATGATACTACCAGCTACTACCAGCTACTACCAGCTACTACCATGCTACTACCAGCTACTACCAGCTACTACCATACTACTACCATACTACTACCAGCTACTACCAGCTACTACCATGCTACTACCAGCTACTACCAGCTACTACCATACTACTACCATACTACTACCAGCTACTACCAGCTACTACCAGCTACTACCAGCTACTACCATGCTACTACCAGCTACTACCATACTACTACCATGCTACTACCAGCTACTACCAGCTACTACCATGCTACTACCAGCTACTACCATGCTACTACCAGCTACTACCATGCTACTACCAGCTACTACCAGCTACTACCAGCTACTACCATGCTACTACCAGCTACTACCATAATACTACCAGCTACTACCATGCTACTACCATACTACTACCAGCTACTACCATGCTACTACCAGCTACTACCATGATACTACCAGCTACTACCAGCTACTACCAGCTACTACCATGCTACTACCAGCTACTACCAGCTACTACCATACTACTACCATACTACTACCAGCTACTACCAGCTACTACCAGCTACTACCAGCTACTACCATGCTACTACCAGCTACTACCATACTACTACCATGCTACTACCAGCTACTACCAGCTACTACCAGCTACTACCAGCTACTACCATGCTACTACCATGCTACTACCAGCTACTACCAGCTACTACCAGCTACTACCATACTACTACCATACTACTACCAGCTACTACCAGCTACTACCATGCTACTACCAGCTACTACCATGCTACTACCAGCTACTACCAGCTACTACCAGCTACTACCATACTACTACCATACTACTACCAGCTACTACCAGCTACTACCAGCTACTACCAGCTACTACCATGCTACTACCAGCTACTACCATACTACTACCATGCTACTACCAGCTACTACCAGCTACTACCATGCTACTACCAGCTACTACCATGCTACTACCATACTACTACCAGCTACTACCAGCTACTACCATGCTACTACCAGCTACTACCATGCTACTACTAGCTACTACCAGCTACTACCAGCTACTACCATACTACTACCATACTACTACCAGCTACTACCAGCTACTACCATGCTACTACCAGCTACTATCATGCTACCACCAGCTACTACCAGCTACTACCAGCTACTACCATGCTACTACCAGCTACTACCATGCTACTACCATGCTACTACCATGCTACTACCAGCTACTACCAGCTACTACCAGCTACTACCATACTACTACCAGCTACTACCATGCTACTACCAGCTACTACCAGCTACTACCAGCTACTACCATGCTACTACCAGCTACTACCATGCTACTACCAGCTACTACCATACTACTACCATACTACTACCAGCTACTACCAGCTACTACCATGCTACTACCAGCTACTACCAGCTACTACCATGCTACTACCAGCTACTACCAGCTACTACCAGCTACTACCATACTACTACCATACTACTACCAGCTACTACCAGCTACTACCATGCTACTACCAGCTACTACCAGCTACTACCATACTACTACCATACTACTACCAGCTACTACCAGCTACTACCAGCTACTACCAGCTACTACCATGCTACTACCAGCTACTACCATACTACTACCATGCTACTACCAGCTACTACCAGCTACTACCATGCTACTACCAGCTACTACCATGCTACTACCAGCTACTACCATGCTACTACCAGCTACTACCAGCTACTACCAGCTACTACCATGCTACTACCAGCTACTACCATACTACTACCAGCTACTACCAGCTACTACCATGCTACTACCATACTACTACCAGCTACTACCATGCTACTACCAGCTACTACCATGATACTACCAGCTACTACCAGCTACTACCAGCTACTACCATGCTACTACCAGCTACTACCATGCTATTACCAGCTACTACCATGCTACTACCAGCTACTACCATGCTACTACCAGCTACTACCATGCTACTACCATGCTACTACCAGCTACTACCATGCTACTACCAGCTACTACCATGCTACTACCAGCTACTACCATACTACTACCATACTACTACCAGCTACTACCAGCTACTACCATGCTACTACCAGCTACTACCAGCTACTACCATGCTACTACCAGCTACTACCAGCTACTACCAGCTACTACCATACTACTACCATACTACTACCAACTACTACCAGCTACTACCATGCTACTACCAGCTACTACCAGCTACTACCATACTACTACCATACTACTACCAGCTACTACCAGCTACTACCAGCTACTACCAGCTACTACCATGCTACTACCAGCTACTACCAGCTACTACTAGCTACTACCAGCTACTACCATGCTACTACCATGCTACTACCATGCTACTACCATGCTACTACCATGCTACTACCAGCTACTACCATGCTACTACCAGCTACTACCATACTACTACCAGCTACTACCAGCTACTACCAGCTACTACCATGCTACTACCAGCTACTACCATCTACTACCAGCTACTACCATGCTACTACCAGCTACTACCAGCTACTACCAGCTACTACCAGCTACTACCATGCTACTACCAACTACTACCATGCTATTACCAGCTACTACCAGCTACTACCATGCTACTACCATGCTACTACCATGCTACTACCAGCTACTACCATGCTACTACCATGCTACTACCAGCTACTACCATGCTACTACCAGCTACTACCAGCTACTACCAGCTACTACCATGCTACTACCAGCTACTACCATACTACTACCAGCTACTACCAGCTACTACCAGCTACTACCATGCTACTACCAGCTACTACCAGCTACTACCAGCTACTACCATGCTACTACCAACTACTACCAGCTACTACCAGCTACTACCAGCTACTACCATGCTACTACCAACTACTACCATGCTATTACCAGCTACTACCAGCTACTACCAGCTACTACCATGCTACTACCAGCTACTACCATACTACTACCAGCTACTACCAGCTACTACCAGCTACTACCATGCTACTACCAGCTACTACCAGCTACTACCAGCTACTACCATGCTACTACCAACTACTACCATGCTACTACCAGCTACTACCAGCTACTACCAGCTACTACCATGCTACTACCGTGCTACAACCAGCTACTACCAGCTACTACCAGCTACTACCATACTACTACCATGCTACTACCAGCTACTACCAGCTACTACCAGCTACTACCAGCTACTACCAGCTACTACCATGCTACTACCAGCTACTACCAGCTACTACCATGCTACTACCAGCTACTACCAGCTACTACTAGCTACTACCATACTACTACCATGCTACTATCAGCTACTACCAGCTACTACCATGCTACTACCAGCTACTACCAGCTACTACCATACTACTACCATGCTACTACCAGCTACTACCATGCTACTACCATGCTACTACCAGCTACTACCAGCTACTACCATGCTACTACCAGCTACTACCAGCTACTACCATACTACTACCATGCTACTACCAGCTACTACCAGCTACTACCGGCTACTACCATGCTACTACCAGCTACTACCAGCTACTACCAGCTACTACCAGATACTACCATGATACTACCAACTACTACCATGCTATTACAAGCTACTACCAGATACTACCAGCTACTACCATGCTACTACCAGCTACTACCATACTACTACCAGCTACTACCAGCTACTACCAGCTACTACCATGCTACTACCAGCTACTACCAGCTACTACCAGCTACTACCATGCTACTACCAACTACTACCATGCTACTACCAGCTACTACCAGCTACTACCAGCTACTACCATGCTACTACCGTGCTACAACCAGCTACTACCAGCTACTACCAGCTACTACCATACTACTACCATGCTACTACCAGCTACTACCAGCTACTACCAGCTACTACCAGCTACTACCAGCTACTACCATGCTACTACCAGCTACTACCAGCTACTACCATGCTACTACCAGCTACTACCAGCTACTACTAGCTACTACCATACTACTACCATGCTACTATCAGCTACTACCAGCTACTACCATGCTACTACCAGCTACTACCAGCTACTACCATACTACTACCATGCTACTACCAGCTACTACCATGCTACTACCATGCTACTACCAGCTACTACCAGCTACTACCATGCTACTACCAGCTACTACCAGCTACTACCATACTACTACCAGCTACTACCAGCTACTACCATACTACTACCATACTACTACCATGCTACTACCAGCTACTACCAGCTACTACCATGCTACTACCAGCTACTACCAGCTACTACCATGCTACTACTAGCTACTACCAGCTACTACCATACTACTACCAGCTACTACCAGCTACTACCATACTACTACCATACTACTACCATGCTACTACCAGCTACTACCAGCTACTACCATGCTACTACCATACTACTACCATGCTACTACCAGCTACTACCAGCTACTACTATACTACTACCATGCTACTACCAGCTACTACCAGCTACTACCATGCTACTACCAGCTACTACCAGCTACTACCAGCTACTACCAGCTACTACCATGCTACTACCAGCTACTACCAGCTACTACCAGCTACTACCAACTACTACCATGCTACTACCATGCAACTATCAGATACTACCATACTACTACTAGCTAATACCAGCTACTACCAGCTACTACTAGCTACTACCATGCTACTACCAACTACTACCATGCTACTACCATGCTACTACCATGCTATTACTATGCTACTACCAGCTACTACCATGCTACTACCATGCTACTACCATGCTACTACCAGCTACTACCAGCTACTACCAGCTACTACCATGCTACTACCATGCTACTACCAGCTACTACCAGCTACTACCATGCTACTACCAACTACTACCATGCTACTACCAGCTACTACAATGCTACTACCATGCTACTACCATGCTACTACCATGCTACTACCATACTACTACCAGCTACTACCAGCTACTACCATGCTACTACCAACTACTACCATGCTACTACCAGCTACTACCAGCTACTACCATGCTACTACCAGCTACTACCATGCTACTACCAGCTACAACCAGCTACTACCATGCTACTACCATGCTACTACCAGCTACTACCATGCTACTACCATGCTACTACTAGCTACTACCAGCTACTACCATACTACTACCAGCTACTACCAGCTACTACCATACTACTACCAGCTACCACCAGCTACTACCATGCTACTACCATGCTACTACCATGCTACTACTAGCTACTACCAGCTACTACCAGCTACTACCAGCTACTACCATGCTACTACTAGCTACTACCAGCTACTACCATACTACTACCAGCTACTACCAGCTACTACCATACTACTACCAGCTACTACCATGCTACTACCATGCTACTACCATGCTACTACCATGCTACTACTAGCTACTAACAGCTACTACCATACTACTACCAGCTACTACCAGCTACTACCATGCTACTACCAGCTACTACCATGCTACTACCAGCTACAACCAGCTACTACCAGCTACTACCAGCTACTACCATACTACTACCAGCTACTACCAGCTACTACCATGCTACTACCATGCTACTACTAGCTACTACCATGCTACTACCATGCTACTACCATGCTACTACCATGCTACTACCAGCTACTACCATGCTACTACCATACTACTACCAGCTACTACCAGCTACTACCATGCTACTACCAGCTACTACCATGCTACTACTAGCTACTACCAGCTACTACCAGCTACTACCATACTACTACCATACTACTACCAGCTACTACCAGCTACTACCATGCTACTACCAGCTACTATCATGCTACCACCAGCTACTACCAGCTACTACCAGCTACTACCATGCTACTACCAGCTACTACCATGCTACTACCATGCTACTACCATGCTACTACCAGCTACTACCAGCTACTACCAGCTACTACCATACTACTACCAGCTACTACCATGCTACTACCAGCTACTACCAGCTACTACCAGCTACTACCATGCTACTACCAGCTACTACCATGCTACTACCAGCTACTACCATACTACTACCATACTACTACCAGCTACTACCAGCTACTACCATGCTACTACCAGCTACTACCAGCTACTACCATGCTACTACCAGCTACTACCAGCTACTACCAGCTACTACCATACTACTACCATACTACTACCAGCTACTACCAGCTACTACCATGCTACTACCAGCTACTACCAGCTACTACCATACTACTACCATACTACTACCAGCTACTACCAGCTACTACCAGCTACTACCAGCTACTACCATGCTACTACCAGCTACTACCATACTACTACCATGCTACTACCAGCTACTACCAGCTACTACCATGCTACTACCAGCTACTACCATGCTACTACCAGCTACTACCATGCTACTACCAGCTACTACCAGCTACTACCAGCTACTACCATGCTACTACCAGCTACTACCATACTACTACCAGCTACTACCAGCTACTACCATGCTACTACCATACTACTACCAGCTACTACCATGCTACTACCAGCTACTACCATGATACTACCAGCTACTACCAGCTACTACCAGCTACTACCATGCTACTACCAGCTACTACCATGCTATTACCAGCTACTACCATGCTACTACCAGCTACTACCATGCTACTACCAGCTACTACCATGCTACTACCATGCTACTACCAGCTACTACCATGCTACTACCAGCTACTACCATGCTACTACCAGCTACTACCATACTACTACCATACTACTACCAGCTACTACCAGCTACTACCATGCTACTACCAGCTACTACCAGCTACTACCATGCTACTACCAGCTACTACCAGCTACTACCAGCTACTACCATACTACTACCATACTACTACCAACTACTACCAGCTACTACCATGCTACTACCAGCTACTACCAGCTACTACCATACTACTACCATACTACTACCAGCTACTACCAGCTACTACCAGCTACTACCAGCTACTACCATGCTACTACCAGCTACTACCAGCTACTACTAGCTACTACCAGCTACTACCATGCTACTACCATGCTACTACCATGCTACTACCATGCTACTACCATGCTACTACCAGCTACTACCATGCTACTACCAGCTACTACCATACTACTACCAGCTACTACCAGCTACTACCAGCTACTACCATGCTACTACCAGCTACTACCATCTACTACCAGCTACTACCATGCTACTACCAGCTACTACCAGCTACTACCAGCTACTACCAGCTACTACCATGCTACTACCAACTACTACCATGCTATTACCAGCTACTACCAGCTACTACCATGCTACTACCATGCTACTACCATGCTACTACCAGCTACTACCATGCTACTACCATGCTACTACCAGCTACTACCATGCTACTACCAGCTACTACCAGCTACTACCAGCTACTACCATGCTACTACCAGCTACTACCATACTACTACCAGCTACTACCAGCTACTACCAGCTACTACCATGCTACTACCAGCTACTACCAGCTACTACCAGCTACTACCATGCTACTACCAACTACTACCAGCTACTACCAGCTACTACCAGCTACTACCATGCTACTACCAACTACTACCATGCTATTACCAGCTACTACCAGCTACTACCAGCTACTACCATGCTACTACCAGCTACTACCATACTACTACCAGCTACTACCAGCTACTACCAGCTACTACCATGCTACTACCAGCTACTACCAGCTACTACCAGCTACTACCATGCTACTACCAACTACTACCATGCTACTACCAGCTACTACCAGCTACTACCAGCTACTACCATGCTACTACCGTGCTACAACCAGCTACTACCAGCTACTACCAGCTACTACCATACTACTACCATGCTACTACCAGCTACTACCAGCTACTACCAGCTACTACCAGCTACTACCAGCTACTACCATGCTACTACCAGCTACTACCAGCTACTACCATGCTACTACCAGCTACTACCAGCTACTACTAGCTACTACCATACTACTACCATGCTACTATCAGCTACTACCAGCTACTACCATGCTACTACCAGCTACTACCAGCTACTACCATACTACTACCATGCTACTACCAGCTACTACCATGCTACTACCATGCTACTACCAGCTACTACCAGCTACTACCATGCTACTACCAGCTACTACCAGCTACTACCATACTACTACCATGCTACTACCAGCTACTACCAGCTACTACCGGCTACTACCATGCTACTACCAGCTACTACCAGCTACTACCAGCTACTACCAGATACTACCATGATACTACCAACTACTACCATGCTATTACAAGCTACTACCAGATACTACCAGCTACTACCATGCTACTACCAGCTACTACCATACTACTACCAGCTACTACCAGCTACTACCAGCTACTACCATGCTACTACCAGCTACTACCAGCTACTACCAGCTACTACCATGCTACTACCAACTACTACCATGCTACTACCAGCTACTACCAGCTACTACCAGCTACTACCATGCTACTACCGTGCTACAACCAGCTACTACCAGCTACTACCAGCTACTACCATACTACTACCATGCTACTACCAGCTACTACCAGCTACTACCAGCTACTACCAGCTACTACCAGCTACTACCATGCTACTACCAGCTACTACCAGCTACTACCATGCTACTACCAGCTACTACCAGCTACTACTAGCTACTACCATACTACTACCATGCTACTATCAGCTACTACCAGCTACTACCATGCTACTACCAGCTACTACCAGCTACTACCATACTACTACCATGCTACTACCAGCTACTACCATGCTACTACCATGCTACTACCAGCTACTACCAGCTACTACCATGCTACTACCAGCTACTACCAGCTACTACCATACTACTACCAGCTACTACCAGCTACTACCATACTACTACCATACTACTACCATGCTACTACCAGCTACTACCAGCTACTACCATGCTACTACCAGCTACTACCAGCTACTACCATGCTACTACTAGCTACTACCAGCTACTACCATACTACTACCAGCTACTACCAGCTACTACCATACTACTACCATACTACTACCATGCTACTACCAGCTACTACCAGCTACTACCATGCTACTACCATACTACTACCATGCTACTACCAGCTACTACCAGCTACTACTATACTACTACCATGCTACTACCAGCTACTACCAGCTACTACCATGCTACTACCAGCTACTACCAGCTACTACCAGCTACTACCAGCTACTACCATGCTACTACCAGCTACTACCAGCTACTACCAGCTACTACCAACTACTACCATGCTACTACCATGCAACTATCAGATACTACCATACTACTACTAGCTAATACCAGCTACTACCAGCTACTACTAGCTACTACCATGCTACTACCAACTACTACCATGCTACTACCATGCTACTACCATGCTATTACTATGCTACTACCAGCTACTACCATGCTACTACCATGCTACTACCATGCTACTACCAGCTACTACCAGCTACTACCAGCTACTACCATGCTACTACCATGCTACTACCAGCTACTACCAGCTACTACCATGCTACTACCAACTACTACCATGCTACTACCAGCTACTACAATGCTACTACCATGCTACTACCATGCTACTACCATGCTACTACCATACTACTACCAGCTACTACCAGCTACTACCATGCTACTACCAACTACTACCATGCTACTACCAGCTACTACCAGCTACTACCATGCTACTACCAGCTACTACCATGCTACTACCAGCTACAACCAGCTACTACCATGCTACTACCATGCTACTACCAGCTACTACCATGCTACTACCATGCTACTACTAGCTACTACCAGCTACTACCATACTACTACCAGCTACTACCAGCTACTACCATACTACTACCAGCTACCACCAGCTACTACCATGCTACTACCATGCTACTACCATGCTACTACTAGCTACTACCAGCTACTACCAGCTACTACCAGCTACTACCATGCTACTACTAGCTACTACCAGCTACTACCATACTACTACCAGCTACTACCAGCTACTACCATACTACTACCAGCTACTACCATGCTACTACCATGCTACTACCATGCTACTACCATGCTACTACTAGCTACTAACAGCTACTACCATACTACTACCAGCTACTACCAGCTACTACCATGCTACTACCAGCTACTACCATGCTACTACCAGCTACAACCAGCTACTACCAGCTACTACCAGCTACTACCATACTACTACCAGCTACTACCAGCTACTACCATGCTACTACCATGCTACTACTAGCTACTACCATGCTACTACCATGCTACTACCATGCTACTACTAGCTACTACCAGCTACTACCATGCTACTACCAGCTACTACCAGCTACTACCATGCTACTACCAGCTACTACCAGCTACTACCAGCTACTACCATACTACTACCAGCTACTACCAGCTACAACCAACTACTACCAGCTACTACCAGCTACTACCATACTACTACTAGCTACTACCAGCTACTACCATACTACTACCAGCTACTACCAGCTACTACCATGCTACTACCATGCTACTACCAGCTACTACCATGCTACTACCATACTACTACCATGCTACTACCAGCTACTACCATACTACTACCATGCTACTACCATGCTACTACTAGCTACTACCATGCTACTACTAGCTACTACCAGCTACTACCATACTACTACTAGCTACTACCAGCTACTACCATGCTACTACTAGCTACTACCAGCTACTACCATACTACTACCAGCTACTACCAGCTACTACCATACTACTACCAGCTACTACCATGCTACTACCATGCTACTACCATGCTACTACCATGCTACTACTAGCTACTACCAGCTACTACCATACTACTACCAGCTACTACCAGCTACTACCATGCTACTACCAGCTACTACCATGCTACTACCAGCTACAACCAGCTACTACCAGCTACTACCAGCTACTACCATACTACTACCAGCTACTACCAGCTACTACCATGCTACTACCATGCTACTACTAGCTACTACCATGCTACTACCATGCTACTACTAGCTACTACCAGCTACTACCATGCTACTACCAGCTACTACCAGCTACTACCATGCTACTACCAGCTACTACCAGCTACTACCAGCTACTACCAGCTACTACCATACTACTACCAGCTACTACCAGCTACAACCAGCTACTACCAGCTACTACCAGCTACTACCATACTACTACTAGCTACTACCAGCTACTACCATACTACTACCAGCTACTACCAGCTACTACCATGCTACTACCATGCTACTACCAGCTACTACCATGCTACTACCATACTACTACCAGCTACTACCATGCTACTACCATGCTACTACCAGCTACTACCAGCTACTACCAGCTACTACCAGCTACTACCAGCTACTACCATGCTACTACCAGCTACTACCATGCTACTACCATGCTACTACCATACTACTACCATGCTACTACCATGCTACTACCAGCTACTACCAGCTACTACCATACTACTACCATGCTACTACCAGCTACTACCAGCTACTACCAGCAACTACCATGCTACTACCAGCTACTACCAGCTACTACCAGCTACTACCATGCTACTACCATGCTACTACCAGCTACTACCAGCTACTACCATGCTACTACCATACTACTACCATGCTACTACCAGCTACTATCAGCTACTACCAGCTACTACCAGCTACTACCAGCTACTACCATGCTACTACCAGCTACTACCAGCTACTTCCATGCTACTACCATGCTACTACCAGCTACTACCAGCTACTACCATACTACTACCATGCTACTACCAGCTACTACCAGCTACTACCAGCTACTACCAGCTACTACCAGCTACTACCAGCTACTACCATGCTACTACCAGCTACTACCAGCTACTACCATGCTACTACCATACTACTACTACCATGCTACTACCAGCTACTACCAGCTACTACTATACTACTACCATGCTACTACCAGCTACTACCAGCTACTACCATGCTACTACCAGCTACTACCATCTACTACCAGCTACTACCAGCTACTACCATGCTACTACCAGCTACTACCAGCTACTACCAGCTACTACCAACTACTACCATGCTACTACCATGCAACTATCAGATACTACCATACTACTACTAGCTAATACCAGCTACTACCAGCTACTATCAGCTACTACCATACTACTACCAGCTACTACCAGCTACTACCAGCTACTACCAGCTACTACTATACTACTACCATGCTACTACCAGCTACTACCAGCTACTACCATGCTACTACCAGCTACTACCAGCTACTACCAGCTACTACCAGCTACTACCATGCTACTACCAGCTACTACCAGCTACTACCAGCTACTACCAACTACTACCATGCTACTACCATGCAACTATCAGATACTACCATACTACTACTAGCTAATACCAGCTACTACCAGCTACTACTAGCTACTACCATGCTACTACCAACTACTACCATGCTACTACCATGCTACTACCATGCTATTACTATGCTACTACCAGCTACTACCATGCTACTACCATGCTACTACCATGCTACTACCAGCTACTACCAGCTACTACCAGCTACTACCATGCTACTACCATGCTACTACCAGCTACTACCAGCTACTACCATGCTACTACCAACTACTACCATGCTACTACCAGCTACTACAATGCTACTACCATGCTACTACCATGCTACTACCATGCTACTACCATACTACTACCAGCTACTACCAGCTACTACCATGCTACTACCAACTACTACCATGCTACTACCAGCTACTACCAGCTACTACCATGCTACTACCAGCTACTACCATGCTACTACCAGCTACAACCAGCTACTACCATGCTACTACCATGCTACTACCAGCTACTACCATGCTACTACCATGCTACTACTAGCTACTACCAGCTACTACCATACTACTACCAGCTACTACCAGCTACTACCATACTACTACCAGCTACCACCAGCTACTACCATGCTACTACCATGCTACTACCATGCTACTACTAGCTACTACCAGCTACTACCAGCTACTACCAGCTACTACCATGCTACTACTAGCTACTACCAGCTACTACCATACTACTACCAGCTACTACCAGCTACTACCATACTACTACCAGCTACTACCATGCTACTACCATGCTACTACCATGCTACTACCATGCTACTACTAGCTACTAACAGCTACTACCATACTACTACCAGCTACTACCAGCTACTACCATGCTACTACCAGCTACTACCATGCTACTACCAGCTACAACCAGCTACTACCAGCTACTACCAGCTACTACCATACTACTACCAGCTACTACCAGCTACTACCATGCTACTACCATGCTACTACTAGCTACTACCATGCTACTACCATGCTACTACCATGCTACTACTAGCTACTACCAGCTACTACCATGCTACTACCAGCTACTACCAGCTACTACCATGCTACTACCAGCTACTACCAGCTACTACCAGCTACTACCATACTACTACCAGCTACTACCAGCTACAACCAGCTACTACCAGCTACTACCAGCTACTACCATACTACTACTAGCTACTACCAGCTACTACCATACTACTACCAGCTACTACCAGCTACTACCATGCTACTACCATGCTACTACCAGCTACTACCATGCTACTACCATACTACTACCATGCTACTACCAGCTACTACCATACTACTACCATGCTACTACCATGCTACTACTAGCTACTACCATGCTACTACTAGCTACTACCAGCTACTACCATACTACTACTAGCTACTACCAGCTACTACCATGCTACTACTAGCTACTACCAGCTACTACCATACTACTACCAGCTACTACCAGCTACTACCATACTACTACCAGCTACTACCATGCTACTACCATGCTACTACCATGCTACTACCATGCTACTACTAGCTACTACCAGCTACTACCATACTACTACCAGCTACTACCAGCTACTACCATGCTACTACCAGCTACTACCATGCTACTACCAGCTACAACCAGCTACTACCAGCTACTACCAGCTACTACCATACTACTACCAGCTACTACCAGCTACTACCATGCTACTACCATGCTACTACTAGCTACTACCATGCTACTACCATGCTACTACTAGCTACTACCAGCTACTACCATGCTACTACCAGCTACTACCAGCTACTACCATGCTACTACCAGCTACTACCAGCTACTACCAGCTACTACCAGCTACTACCATACTACTACCAGCTACTACCAGCTACAACCAGCTACTACCAGCTACTACCAGCTACTACCATACTACTACTAGCTACTACCAGCTACTACCATACTACTACCAGCTACTACCAGCTACTACCATGCTACTACCATGCTACTACCAGCTACTACCATGCTACTACCATACTACTACCAGCTACTACCATGCTACTACCATGCTACTACCAGCTACTACCAGCTACTACCAGCTACTACCAGCTACTACCAGCTACTACCATGCTACTACCAGCTACTACCATGCTACTACCATGCTACTACCATACTACTACCATGCTACTACCATGCTACTACCAGCTACTACCAGCTACTACCATACTACTACCATGCTACTACCAGCTACTACCAGCTACTACCAGCAACTACCATGCTACTACCAGCTACTACCAGCTACTACCAGCTACTACCATGCTACTACCATGCTACTACCAGCTACTACCAGCTACTACCATGCTACTACCATACTACTACCATGCTACTACCAGCTACTATCAGCTACTACCAGCTACTACCAGCTACTACCAGCTACTACCATGCTACTACCAGCTACTACCAGCTACTTCCATGCTACTACCATGCTACTACCAGCTACTACCAGCTACTACCATACTACTACCATGCTACTACCAGCTACTACCAGCTACTACCAGCTACTACCAGCTACTACCAGCTACTACCAGCTACTACCATGCTACTACCAGCTACTACCAGCTACTACCATGCTACTACCATACTACTACTACCATGCTACTACCAGCTACTACCAGCTACTACTATACTACTACCATGCTACTACCAGCTACTACCAGCTACTACCATGCTACTACCAGCTACTACCATCTACTACCAGCTACTACCAGCTACTACCATGCTACTACCAGCTACTACCAGCTACTACCAGCTACTACCAACTACTACCATGCTACTACCATGCAACTATCAGATACTACCATACTACTACCAGCTACTACCAGCTACTACCAACTACTACCATGCTACTACCATGCAACTATCAGATACTACCATACTACTACTAGCTAATACCAGCTACTACCAGCTACTACTAGCTACTACCATGCTACTACCAACTACTACCATGCTACTACCATGCTACTACCATGCTATTACTATGCTACTACCAGCTACTACCATGCTACTACCATGCTACTACCATGCTACTACCAGCTACTACCAGCTACTACCAGCTACTACCATGCTACTACCATGCTACTACCAGCTACTACCAGCTACTACCATGCTACTACCAACTACTACCATGCTACTACCAGCTACTACAATGCTACTACCATGCTACTACCATGCTACTACCATGCTACTACCATACTACTACCAGCTACTACCAGCTACTACCATGCTACTACCAACTACTACCATGCTACTACCAGCTACTACCAGCTACTACCATGCTACTACCAGCTACTACCATGCTACTACCAGCTACAACCAGCTACTACCATGCTACTACCATGCTACTACCAGCTACTACCATGCTACTACCATGCTACTACTAGCTACTACCAGCTACTACCATACTACTACCAGCTACTACCAGCTACTACCATACTACTACCAGCTACCACCAGCTACTACCATGCTACTACCATGCTACTACCATGCTACTACTAGCTACTACCAGCTACTACCAGCTACTACCAGCTACTACCATGCTACTACTAGCTACTACCAGCTACTACCATACTACTACCAGCTACTACCAGCTACTACCATACTACTACCAGCTACTACCATGCTACTACCATGCTACTACCATGCTACTACCATGCTACTACTAGCTACTAACAGCTACTACCATACTACTACCAGCTACTACCAGCTACTACCATGCTACTACCAGCTACTACCATGCTACTACCAGCTACAACCAGCTACTACCAGCTACTACCAGCTACTACCATACTACTACCAGCTACTACCAGCTACTACCATGCTACTACCAGCTACTACCAGCTACTACCATACTACTACCATGCTACTACCAGCTACTACCAGCTACTACCAGCAACTACCATGCTACTACCAGCTACTACCAGCTACTACCAGCTACTACCATGCTACTACCATGCTACTACCAGCTACTACCAGCTACTACCATGCTACTACCATACTACTACCATGCTACTACCAGCTACTATCAGCTACTACCAGCTACTACCAGCTACTACCAGCTACTACCATGCTACTACCAGCTACTACCAGCTACTTCCATGCTACTACCATGCTACTACCAGCTACTACCAGCTACTACCATACTACTACCATGCTACTACCAGCTACTACCAGCTACTACCAGCTACTACCAGCTACTACCAGCTACTACCAGCTACTACCATGCTACTACCAGCTACTACCAGCTACTACCATGCTACTACCATACTACTACTACCATGCTACTACCAGCTACTACCAGCTACTACTATACTACTACCATGCTACTACCAGCTACTACCAGCTACTACCATGCTACTACCAGCTACTACCATCTACTACCAGCTACTACCAGCTACTACCATGCTACTACCAGCTACTACCAGCTACTACCAGCTACTACCAACTACTACCATGCTACTACCATGCAACTATCAGATACTACCATACTACTACCAGCTACTACCAGCTACTACCAACTACTACCATGCTACTACCATGCAACTATCAGATACTACCATACTACTACTAGCTAATACCAGCTACTACCAGCTACTACTAGCTACTACCATGCTACTACCAACTACTACCATGCTACTACCATGCTACTACCATGCTATTACTATGCTACTACCAGCTACTACCATGCTACTACCATGCTACTACCATGCTACTACCAGCTACTACCAGCTACTACCAGCTACTACCATGCTACTACCATGCTACTACCAGCTACTACCAGCTACTACCATGCTACTACCAACTACTACCATGCTACTACCAGCTACTACAATGCTACTACCATGCTACTACCATGCTACTACCATGCTACTACCATACTACTACCAGCTACTACCAGCTACTACCATGCTACTACCAACTACTACCATGCTACTACCAGCTACTACCAGCTACTACCATGCTACTACCAGCTACTACCATGCTACTACCAGCTACAACCAGCTACTACCATGCTACTACCATGCTACTACCAGCTACTACCATGCTACTACCATGCTACTACTAGCTACTACCAGCTACTACCATACTACTACCAGCTACTACCAGCTACTACCATACTACTACCAGCTACCACCAGCTACTACCATGCTACTACCATGCTACTACCATGCTACTACTAGCTACTACCAGCTACTACCAGCTACTACCAGCTACTACCATGCTACTACTAGCTACTACCAGCTACTACCATACTACTACCAGCTACTACCAGCTACTACCATACTACTACCAGCTACTACCATGCTACTACCATGCTACTACCATGCTACTACCATGCTACTACTAGCTACTAACAGCTACTACCATACTACTACCAGCTACTACCAGCTACTACCATGCTACTACCAGCTACTACCATGCTACTACCAGCTACAACCAGCTACTACCAGCTACTACCAGCTACTACCATACTACTACCAGCTACTACCAGCTACTACCATGCTACTACCATGCTACTACTAGCTACTACCATGCTACTACCATGCTACTACCATGCTACTACTAGCTACTACCAGCTACTACCATGCTACTACCAGCTACTACCAGCTACTACCATGCTACTACCAGCTACTACCAGCTACTACCAGCTACTACCATACTACTACCAGCTACTACCAGCTACAACCAGCTACTACCAGCTACTACCAGCTACTACCATACTACTACTAGCTACTACCAGCTACTACCATACTACTACCAGCTACTACCAGCTACTACCATGCTACTACCATGCTACTACCAGCTACTACCATGCTACTACCATACTACTACCATGCTACTACCAGCTACTACCATACTACTACCATGCTACTACCATGCTACTACTAGCTACTACCATGCTACTACTAGCTACTACCAGCTACTACCATACTACTACTAGCTACTACCAGCTACTACCATGCTACTACTAGCTACTACCAGCTACTACCATACTACTACCAGCTACTACCAGCTACTACCATACTACTACCAGCTACTACCATGCTACTACCATGCTACTACCATGCTACTACCATGCTACTACTAGCTACTACCAGCTACTACCATACTACTACCAGCTACTACCAGCTACTACCATGCTACTACCAGCTACTACCATGCTACTACCAGCTACAACCAGCTACTACCAGCTACTACCAGCTACTACCATACTACTACCAGCTACTACCAGCTACTACCATGCTACTACCATGCTACTACTAGCTACTACCATGCTACTACCATGCTACTACTAGCTACTACCAGCTACTACCATGCTACTACCAGCTACTACCAGCTACTACCATGCTACTACCAGCTACTACCAGCTACTACCAGCTACTACCAGCTACTACCATACTACTACCAGCTACTACCAGCTACAACCAGCTACTACCAGCTACTACCAGCTACTACCATACTACTACTAGCTACTACCAGCTACTACCATACTACTACCAGCTACTACCAGCTACTACCATGCTACTACCATGCTACTACCAGCTACTACCATGCTACTACCATACTACTACCAGCTACTACCATGCTACTACCATGCTACTACCAGCTACTACCAGCTACTACCAGCTACTACCAGCTACTACCAGCTACTACCATGCTACTACCAGCTACTACCAGCTACTACCATGCTACTACCAGCTACTACCAGCTACTACCATGCTACTACCATACTACTACTACCATGCTACTACCAGCTACTACCAGCTACTACTATACTACTACCATGCTACTACCAGCTACTACCAGCTACTACCATGCTACTACCAGCTACTACCATCTACTACCATGCTACTACCATACTACTACCATGCTACTACCATGCTACTACCAGCTACTACCAGCTACTACCATACTACTACCATGCTACTACCAGCTACTACCAGCTACTACCAGCAACTACCATGCTACTACCAGCTACTACCAGCTACTACCAGCTACTACCATGCTACTACCATGCTACTACCAGCTACTACCAGCTACTACCATGCTACTACCATACTACTACCATGCTACTACCAGCTACTATCAGCTACTACCAGCTACTACCAGCTACTACCAGCTACTACCATGCTACTACCAGCTACTACCAGCTACTTCCATGCTACTACCATGCTACTACCAGCTACTACCAGCTACTACCATACTACTACCATGCTACTACCAGCTACTACCAGCTACTACCAGCTACTACCAGCTACTACCAGCTACTACCAGCTACTACCATGCTACTACCAGCTACTACCAGCTACTACCATGCTACTACCATACTACTACTACCATGCTACTACCAGCTACTACCAGCTACTACTATACTACTACCATGCTACTACCAGCTACTACCAGCTACTACCATGCTACTACCAGCTACTACCATCTACTACCAGCTACTACCAGCTACTACCATGCTACTACCAGCTACTACCAGCTACTACCAGCTACTACCAACTACTACCATGCTACTACCATGCAACTATCAGATACTACCATACTACTACTAGCTAATACCAGCTACTACCAGCTACTATCAGCTACTACCATACTACTACCAGCTACTACCAGCTACTACCAGCTACTACCAGCTACTACTATACTACTACCATGCTACTACCAGCTACTACCAGCTACTACCATGCTACTACCAGCTACTACCAGCTACTACCAGCTACTACCAGCTACTACCATGCTACTACCAGCTACTACCAGCTACTACCAGCTACTACCAACTACTACCATGCTACTACCATGCAACTATCAGATACTACCATACTACTACTAGCTAATACCAGCTACTACCAGCTACTACTAGCTACTACCATGCTACTACCAACTACTACCATGCTACTACCATGCTACTACCATGCTATTACTATGCTACTACCAGCTACTACCATGCTACTACCATGCTACTACCATGCTACTACCAGCTACTACCAGCTACTACCAGCTACTACCATGCTACTACCATGCTACTACCAGCTACTACCAGCTACTACCATGCTACTACCAACTACTACCATGCTACTACCAGCTACTACAATGCTACTACCATGCTACTACCATGCTACTACCATGCTACTACCATACTACTACCAGCTACTACCAGCTACTACCATGCTACTACCAACTACTACCATGCTACTACCAGCTACTACCAGCTACTACCATGCTACTACCAGCTACTACCATGCTACTACCAGCTACAACCAGCTACTACCATGCTACTACCATGCTACTACCAGCTACTACCATGCTACTACCATGCTACTACTAGCTACTACCAGCTACTACCATACTACTACCAGCTACTACCAGCTACTACCATACTACTACCAGCTACCACCAGCTACTACCATGCTACTACCATGCTACTACCATGCTACTACTAGCTACTACCAGCTACTACCAGCTACTACCAGCTACTACCATGCTACTACTAGCTACTACCAGCTACTACCATACTACTACCAGCTACTACCAGCTACTACCATACTACTACCAGCTACTACCATGCTACTACCATGCTACTACCATGCTACTACCATGCTACTACTAGCTACTAACAGCTACTACCATACTACTACCAGCTACTACCAGCTACTACCATGCTACTACCAGCTACTACCATGCTACTACCAGCTACAACCAGCTACTACCAGCTACTACCAGCTACTACCATACTACTACCAGCTACTACCAGCTACTACCATGCTACTACCATGCTACTACTAGCTACTACCATGCTACTACCATGCTACTACCATGCTACTACTAGCTACTACCAGCTACTACCATGCTACTACCAGCTACTACCAGCTACTACCATGCTACTACCAGCTACTACCAGCTACTACCAGCTACTACCATACTACTACCAGCTACTACCAGCTACAACCAGCTACTACCAGCTACTACCAGCTACTACCATACTACTACTAGCTACTACCAGCTACTACCATACTACTACCAGCTACTACCAGCTACTACCATGCTACTACCATGCTACTACCAGCTACTACCATGCTACTACCATACTACTACCATGCTACTACCAGCTACTACCATACTACTACCATGCTACTACCATGCTACTACTAGCTACTACCATGCTACTACTAGCTACTACCAGCTACTACCATACTACTACTAGCTACTACCAGCTACTACCATGCTACTACTAGCTACTACCAGCTACTACCATACTACTACTAGCTACTACCAGCTACTACCATACTACTACCAGCTACTACCAGCTACTACCATACTACTACCAGCTACTACCATGCTACTACCATGCTACTACCATGCTACTACCATGCTACTACTAGCTACTACCAGCTACTACCATACTACTACCAGCTACTACCAGCTACTACCATGCTACTACCAGCTACTACCATGCTACTACCAGCTACAACCAGCTACTACCAGCTACTACCAGCTACTACCATACTACTACCAGCTACTACCAGCTACTACCATGCTACTACCATGCTACTACTAGCTACTACCATGCTACTACCATGCTACTACTAGCTACTACCAGCTACTACCATGCTACTACCAGCTACTACCAGCTACTACCATGCTACTACCAGCTACTACCAGCTACTACCAGCTACTACCAGCTACTACCATACTACTACCAGCTACTACCAGCTACAACCAGCTACTACCAGCTACTACCAGCTACTACCATACTACTACTAGCTACTACCAGCTACTACCATACTACTACCAGCTACTACCAGCTACTACCATGCTACTACCATGCTACTACCAGCTACTACCATGCTACTACCATACTACTACCAGCTACTACCATGCTACTACCATGCTACTACCAGCTACTACCAGCTACTACCAGCTACTACCAGCTACTACCAGCTACTACCATGCTACTACCAGCTACTACCATGCTACTACCATGCTACTACCATACTACTACCATGCTACTACCATGCTACTACCAGCTACTACCAGCTACTACCATACTACTACCATGCTACTACCAGCTACTACCAGCTACTACCAGCAACTACCATGCTACTACCAGCTACTACCAGCTACTACCAGCTACTACCATGCTACTACCATGCTACTACCAGCTACTACCAGCTACTACCATGCTACTACCATACTACTACCATGCTACTACCAGCTACTATCAGCTACTACCAGCTACTACCAGCTACTACCAGCTACTACCATGCTACTACCAGCTACTACCAGCTACTTCCATGCTACTACCATGCTACTACCAGCTACTACCAGCTACTACCATACTACTACCATGCTACTACCAGCTACTACCAGCTACTACCAGCTACTACCAGCTACTACCAGCTACTACCAGCTACTACCATGCTACTACCAGCTACTACCAGCTACTACCATGCTACTACCATACTACTACTACCATGCTACTACCAGCTACTACCAGCTACTACTATACTACTACCATGCTACTACCAGCTACTACCAGCTACTACCATGCTACTACCAGCTACTACCATCTACTACCAGCTACTACCAGCTACTACCATGCTACTACCAGCTACTACCAGCTACTACCAGCTACTACCAACTACTACCATGCTACTACCATGCAACTATCAGATACTACCATACTACTACTAGCTAATACCAGCTACTACCAGCTACTATCAGCTACTACCATACTACTACCAGCTACTACCAGCTACTAACAGCTACTACCATACTACTACCAGCTACTACCAGCTACTACCATGCTACTACCAGCTACTACCATGCTACTACCAGCTACAACCAGCTACTACCAGCTACTACCAGCTACTACCATACTACTACCAGCTACTACCAGCTACTACCATGCTACTACCATGCTACTACTAGCTACTACCATGCTACTACCATGCTACTACCATGCTACTACTAGCTACTACCAGCTACTACCATGCTACTACCAGCTACTACCAGCTACTACCATGCTACTACCAGCTACTACCAGCTACTACCAGCTACTACCATACTACTACCAGCTACTACCAGCTACAACCAGCTACTACCAGCTACTACCAGCTACTACCATACTACTACTAGCTACTACCAGCTACTACCATACTACTACCAGCTACTACCAGCTACTACCATGCTACTACCATGCTACTACCAGCTACTACCATGCTACTACCATACTACTACCATGCTACTACCAGCTACTACCATACTACTACCATGCTACTACCATGCTACTACTAGCTACTACCATGCTACTACTAGCTACTACCAGCTACTACCATACTACTACTAGCTACTACCAGCTACTACCATGCTACTACTAGCTACTACCAGCTACTACCATACTACTACCAGCTACTACCAGCTACTACCATACTACTACCAGCTACTACCATGCTACTACCATGCTACTACCATGCTACTACCATGCTACTACTAGCTACTACCAGCTACTACCATACTACTACCAGCTACTACCAGCTACTACCATGCTACTACCAGCTACTACCATGCTACTACCAGCTACAACCAGCTACTACCAGCTACTACCAGCTACTACCATACTACTACCAGCTACTACCAGCTACTACCATGCTACTACCATGCTACTACTAGCTACTACCATGCTACTACCATGCTACTACTAGCTACTACCAGCTACTACCATGCTACTACCAGCTACTACCAGCTACTACCATGCTACTACCAGCTACTACCAGCTACTACCAGCTACTACCAGCTACTACCATACTACTACCAGCTACTACCAGCTACAACCAGCTACTACCAGCTACTACCAGCTACTACCATACTACTACTAGCTACTACCAGCTACTACCATACTACTACCAGCTACTACCAGCTACTACCATGCTACTACCATGCTACTACCAGCTACTACCATGCTACTACCATACTACTACCAGCTACTACCATGCTACTACCATGCTACTACCAGCTACTACCAGCTACTACCAGCTACTACCAGCTACTACCAGCTACTACCATGCTACTACCAGCTACTACCATGCTACTACCATGCTACTACCATACTACTACCATGCTACTACCATGCTACTACCAGCTACTACCAGCTACTACCATACTACTACCATGCTACTACCAGCTACTACCAGCTACTACCAGCAACTACCATGCTACTACCAGCTACTACCAGCTACTACCAGCTACTACCATGCTACTACCATGCTACTACCAGCTACTACCAGCTACTACCATGCTACTACCATACTACTACCATGCTACTACCAGCTACTATCAGCTACTACCAGCTACTACCAGCTACTACCAGCTACTACCATGCTACTACCAGCTACTACCAGCTACTTCCATGCTACTACCATGCTACTACCAGCTACTACCAGCTACTACCATACTACTACCATGCTACTACCAGCTACTACCAGCTACTACCAGCTACTACCAGCTACTACCAGCTACTACCAGCTACTACCATGCTACTACCAGCTACTACCAGCTACTACCATGCTACTACCATACTACTACTACCATGCTACTACCAGCTACTACCAGCTACTACTATACTACTACCATGCTACTACCAGCTACTACCAGCTACTACCATGCTACTACCAGCTACTACCATCTACTACCAGCTACTACCAGCTACTACCATGCTACTACCAGCTACTACCAGCTACTACCAGCTACTACCAACTACTACCATGCTACTACCATGCAACTATCAGATACTACCATACTACTACTAGCTAATACCAGCTACTACCAGCTACTATCAGCTACTACCATACTACTACCAGCTACTACCAGCTACTAACAGCTACTACCATACTACTACCAGCTACTACCAGCTACTACCATGCTACTACCAGCTACTACCATGCTACTACCAGCTACAACCAGCTACTACCAGCTACTACCAGCTACTACCATACTACTACCAGCTACTACCAGCTACTACCATGCTACTACCATGCTACTACTAGCTACTACCATGCTACTACCATGCTACTACCATGCTACTACTAGCTACTACCAGCTACTACCATGCTACTACCAGCTACTACCAGCTACTACCATGCTACTACCAGCTACTACCAGCTACTACCAGCTACTACCATACTACTACCAGCTACTACCAGCTACAACCAGCTACTACCAGCTACTACCAGCTACTACCATACTACTACTAGCTACTACCAGCTACTACCATACTACTACCAGCTACTACCAGCTACTACCATGCTACTACCATGCTACTACCAGCTACTACCATGCTACTACCATACTACTACCATGCTACTACCAGCTACTACCATACTACTACCATGCTACTACCATGCTACTACTAGCTACTACCATGCTACTACTAGCTACTACCAGCTACTACCATACTACTACTAGCTACTACCAGCTACTACCATGCTACTACTAGCTACTACCAGCTACTACCATACTACTACCAGCTACTACCAGCTACTACCATACTACTACCAGCTACTACCATGCTACTACCATGCTACTACCATGCTACTACCATGCTACTACTAGCTACTACCAGCTACTACCATACTACTACCAGCTACTACCAGCTACTACCATGCTACTACCAGCTACTACCATGCTACTACCAGCTACAACCAGCTACTACCAGCTACTACCAGCTACTACCATACTACTACCAGCTACTACCAGCTACTACCATGCTACTACCATGCTACTACTAGCTACTACCATGCTACTACCATGCTACTACTAGCTACTACCAGCTACTACCATGCTACTACCAGCTACTACCAGCTACTACCATGCTACTACCAGCTACTACCAGCTACTACCAGCTACTACCAGCTACTACCATACTACTACCAGCTACTACCAGCTACAACCAGCTACTACCAGCTACTACCAGCTACTACCATACTACTACTAGCTACTACCAGCTACTACCATACTACTACCAGCTACTACCAGCTACTACCATGCTACTACCATGCTACTACCAGCTACTACCATGCTACTACCATACTACTACCAGCTACTACCATGCTACTACCATGCTACTACCAGCTACTACCAGCTACTACCAGCTACTACCAGCTACTACCAGCTACTACCATGCTACTACCAGCTACTACCATGCTACTACCATGCTACTACCATACTACTACCATGCTACTACCATGCTACTACCAGCTACTACCAGCTACTACCATACTACTACCATGCTACTACCAGCTACTACCAGCTACTACCAGCAACTACCATGCTACTACCAGCTACTACCAGCTACTACCAGCTACTACCATGCTACTACCATGCTACTACCAGCTACTACCAGCTACTACCATGCTACTACCATACTACTACCATGCTACTACCAGCTACTATCAGCTACTACCAGCTACTACCAGCTACTACCAGCTACTACCATGCTACTACCAGCTACTACCAGCTACTTCCATGCTACTACCATGCTACTACCAGCTACTACCAGCTACTACCATACTACTACCATGCTACTACCAGCTACTACCAGCTACTACCAGCTACTACCAGCTACTACCAGCTACTACCAGCTACTACCATGCTACTACCAGCTACTACCAGCTACTACCATGCTACTACCATACTACTACTACCATGCTACTACCAGCTACTACCAGCTACTACTATACTACTACCATGCTACTACCAGCTACTACCAGCTACTACCATGCTACTACCAGCTACTACCATCTACTACCAGCTACTACCAGCTACTACCATGCTACTACCAGCTACTACCAGCTACTACCAGCTACTACCAACTACTACCATGCTACTACCATGCAACTATCAGATACTACCATACTACTACTAGCTAATACCAGCTACTACCAGCTACTATCAGCTACTACCATACTACTACCAGCTACTACCAGCTACTACCAGCTACTACCAGCTACTACCAGCTACTAACATGCTACTACTAGTTACTACCCAAGCAACCAAAATGTAGTTTCAGAAACCAGGTTTATTGGTAGGCTTTGCAACGTTTCAAAAGTAGGGTTTTTGTGAGCAAATTTAAACCGGTTTTTTCCAACCTAAAAACCCCTACAAATAAACTAAGGTTTATTTAGGTTGGAAAAAACCAGGGTTTTTTCCAACCTAAAAACCCCTACAAATAAACTAAGGTTTATTTAGGTTGGAAAAAACCAGGGTTTTTTCCAACCTAAAAACCCCTACAAATAAACTAAGGTTTATTTAGGTTGGAAAAAACCCTGGTTTTTTCCAACCTAAAAACCCCTACAAATAAACTAAGGTTTATTTAGGTTGGAAAAAACCCTGGTTTTTTCCAACCTAAAAACCCCTACAAATAAACTAAGGTTTATTTAGGTTGGAAAAAACCCTGGTTTTTTCAAACCTAAAAACCCCTACAAATAAACTAAGGTTTATTTAGGTTGGAAAAAACCCTGGTTTTTTCCAACCTAAAAACCCCTACAAATAAACTAAGGTTTATTTAGGTTGGAAAAAACCCTGGTTTTTTCCAACCTAAAGACCCCTACAAATAAACTAAGGTTTATTTAGGTTGCAAAAAATCCTTGATGTCCTAAAAACCCTGCAAATAAATATAGATATATTTATACACTATTTATAAATTTATAAAACAAAAATAAAAATGTAATATACTTAGATTATAATATATTCATAATATTTATTTTATTAAAACATTTAACAAATATCATCTTCATGTTGGCTATCAATATTTTTAGATGGATCTTTATCTTCAACTGTAAAATATTTTATAAATATATAATTGTTATATAAATTTTGTATAATGTATACCTCTTTTTTTCTTGGGTGTTTCATCGATTACTTCTATATCCGTTGTTTCAATTAGATTATCCAAGATAATATTTGCAGACTTTAATGTATCTTTTTAGTTTGAATGAAAATATTAATTAATATATAATGTATGGCATTATAGTAATAAATAATTTTATTTATGATAAAATTATATTAATATAATTATTTATAAGTCAAATGCAATACAGATACAATTCTAAAAGGTATGATTTCACATAAGTTATGAGAAATGTATATATTAATACTATTGATTAATAGTATGTCAATAGTTAAATTAACAAGAGCATTTTACCTCGACATGTCAGTATCCGTACTTTGTCCTTTTTCCAGATTATTTGATTAGGTTTATTGGCTTTCAATAAATGATCATGGTAATTACTACCCGGATAAAGAATATTGTATAGATCCTGTAATTTTTACAAATATATTAGAGTATTGGATTTGAAATATATTGTAATATTCCAACTATATAAAAATCTCGTAAATAACCTATTCTAAATTATGTTACTTTATTAATTTTGGTTGTTTTAGTTTAAATAATTCACTAACATCAGTTTTTTCTCCTAACCAAGAATTATGTATTACATACATTTCTGGTAATCCATTGCAATAGAGCATAGATGATTCAACAATTATAAATGCTTTCATTTTGTAAATATAACTATCTGTTTAATTGTTTTATTTTAAATTAAAACAAAATACTCATAATAAATTATAATATTGGATGGGCAAAATATAGTTTAATTTCATTATAGTTCATAGTTAGATATACACATTTATATTATACACTAATATCAATAAACATACTTTTGAAATGATATAACTTATAATAAACAAACCTGTCATGTGTTTAAAATGGAAGAAAATTTGAATATTTCCCAGAATTCAATATAAATATACAATAATTATAAATAGTATATTTAAACATAGATTTTAAATATGTTATTTGTTTTCAAAAATATATATTATTATAATTCAGATTATATATAATCTGAATTATAATTATAATCAAACTTTTGTTTGTTGTATAATAGATATACATAAATATTTTTAATATGCACCAATTAAAAATTGTATGTAAATATATTGATACACTATTAAAATAATGTAAGCTTATAAAATATCTGGCAGGTTTTTTTTTATTTTTGTATTTTATAAAATTCTAAAATAAAAATCACTAACAAACCTAAAAAACTAAAATTAATAAATAAGAATTTAAGTGTCATTGATCGTTAATACAATTTACAGAGTTTAAATAAAGTTTAAATATGCCTATATATCCATATGTTTTATATTTATAATAAAAGTTATATTAGATTTAAAATATTTTTTTAACAAAATTACAATAAAACAAAAAAATGTATAAATAATAATTTCATTTTCACTTGAATTGTTTGTGTATTCTACATTATCACTATTTATTTCTTTTTCAAATGTAGTAGGTTTACTAGATACTTGTTTCATCTCAATATTAAATTTCTGATTATCTGTAAAGATTGTATTTAAATTTACTAATGAAAAGATACTTATATTATATCTCAGACTATATGAGAATATACTAATATACATTAATTCTAGTTAGATAACACCAATATATTACTATATATACTATATATATATATATATATATATATATATACAATTTTATAACAATAAGTATTTTATTAATTTGTTTATTATTTAAAATTAATTAGTAAATGATAATAATATGATATTAATAATGACATTAATAATTGATATACCATTTAATACAAACTTTTATGACCAATTGTTTTTTGTTTATCACAGCATCTCTTTGCTCTCATATAATAACAATGTTTTTCCTTTCGATTCATATTTTTCTATTAAATTATAATATACTTAAATTTGTATAATTTATTTATATTTATTTATCATATTTATTTATATTATATATAATTTTAAAAACTATTTAAAGTTATCTAAAAGATGTATTGTATTATTATAAAAAAATTATATTATTATAATATTAATATTAATTGTTATATACTAAATACATTTAATATAGTAGTTATAATGAATATGTTGTATATATTTATAATTCAAGTGTATATTTATTAATATTAAAATTATAATTGTTTACAATAATAATTTTATACAAATTTTAAAAACTAACTTTTTTCTAAAGATTCAAATTATAGATATATTCAATCTTGATGTATTGTATAATATATATCGTAAAATTATATTTCAATAATTACATATAGTTGAAATTATAATATGTAACGAATATTATGCAAGTCAGAATATTAAAATATCACGTGTAAATCATGTATGCATTGTAAAATATCACATGATAAACGTAGTCTATATAAAATCCTATTTATAGAATATCCAATTAACAAATGTAGATATGGTGATATATCCTATACTATAGCATATATGTATATTAACATTTTGAATATAGTTATATTTAATTATTAATATCACAAATTATGTATAAGTATTGAATTATTATAAATAATAGCTTATTTTTATCTAGAGAATAACATTATATTATACTTATTATATTAAAATAAATAATTTAATATGCCTAATTAATTAAACTAAATATATTATATAAATATATTTAGTTTAAAATATAGTTGCAAAAAAAAACTATAAAAATATATTTGCACATGTAAAATAAAATAAATAAATAGTTTGGTTTTGACCAACATATAATACATATAACGTAAAATAAGCCTTAATAAATTAGATAGTTTTTAAATAAACCTAAATAAACTAGATAGTTTTTAAATAAACCTAAATAAACTAGCTAGTTTTTAAATAAACCTAAATAAACTAGCTAGTTTTTAAATAAACCTAAATAAACTAGCTAGTTTTTAAATAAACCTAAATAAACTAGCTAGTTTTTAAATAAACCTAAATAAACTAGCTAGTTTTTAAATAAACCTAAATAAACTAGCTAGTTTTTAAATAAACCTAAATAAACTAGCTAGTTTTTAAATAAACCTAAATAAACTAGCTAGTTTTTAAATAAACCTAAATAAACTAGCTAGTTTTTAAATAAACCTAAATAAACTAGTAGAAAACTTCATTACATTTGATAGTTGCAAAATAAACTTAAAAACACTACTTTATAAACTAGTGGTTTTTTTTGCAACTAATAAACCCTACTTTTGAAACTATATTTTGACAACTAGTTTCTTTTGCAACGTAAATAAACCAATTTGGTTGCTTGGGTACCATGCTCAAACAATACTGAGACAAATACCTGACAATACAAAATTTATGAATTAACAAATTCATGAAAGATTTAAACTATAGTTTATATATAATTTTAAATGAGTCTTAATAATATTCAAAATAATGACAATAACTAAAAATAAACTATTTATAAAAGTTAATTTCAAATACATTAATAAACAAAAAAGAATGTATAAAAATAATGTATAAATATCAGTTCTATAAATTTTCTTTCGGATCGGTTCCTTAATTTCTTGTTCGAAAAAATAAAATGTTCTTAAATCTTCAGTTCGGGTTTTATACCAACTTCCCATAATATGCATAGTTATGCCAAGATTTTCAAAATAAATATGTTCAACATCCAATAATTACAAATTTAAATAAATTTTAAATATTTCCATTATAGTATTCTGATTTCCGAATATTAATGGAACTAGATTATCATTTAATATTATTGAATTATTTAAACATATTGGAATTAATTGAAATTATTTGAATACTTATTAAGACGATATGAAAATAATAAGAAAATAAACTTGTTCACATATTGAAGAATATTTGACGACAACATTTAAATATATATGTATAGATAGAAATATAAATATATATATATATATATATATTTTGTCTTCAAATATTCTTCAATATGTGCATTGAAAATAAAAGTATCTCGACTTATAATATTGATGTAATTATTAAAGTGTTTAAACAATTAAAATTTAAATATGTATTTTCTATAACTACACATTTGTTCCAATTGTCCCAATTATTACACATTATTACTTATAATAAAATGTATTAGAATAGTATTATTTAATCTACAAAATTATATTGATCTATTATTACAAAATGAATATTAATAATATTAAATAATTTAATTGGACACAAATGAAAAACATAGACAATGTAATGACTATAGACACTTTAATAATTATAATATTTTAATAATTAATAATATAAATTCACATAGTCTAATAACATTGTATATTTAAAATTGCTATCATGAGCATTTTTTTGATTAAATATATTATTGGGTATACACGTGATCGTATAAGTAAAAAAAATGATATCAAATTTGTTATTAAAACTTCACTTCGATATATGATAATTAGTATACACCTGAAATATGAAGTATTATAATTTAGACTGACCCCACATCATCCTAGAGATTAAATTATAATAGAATTCTTCTAGGTGAATAAATAACTTATAACTTATAAGTTGATATCATATGGCTGATATCACAAGACAAATCTTTTTAGTCCTGATCGTATTTATGATGATAACAATTGTTATATATATTAATATTTCGACATTATCCTACTCGCTTGTCTCATTAAATTAAATATAATCGATATTTAGTCAAATCTTACATGACAATTCTTATCCATTTTAAAAACTACTTTTGGGGCAGAATATAATACAATACTACAATATAGACATTAGCATATCCTATCCCACTAGTTACATATGTAACATGTGTATACAATATAGTATTAGTTAATTAACGCACGACCGTAATAATAATCAAATGTTCAGATATTATAATGGCTATATATATATTAATAATTGGCCGTTTTCGGTATATTTATAACTTTTAATATTTCATTAAAATGTCACCATATACAATACAATAAACTTGTTAAATAATTGTTTTATAAAATAATAAATATATCTTTTGTAAATAACAGTATCCATCTAACACTGATAATTACCAATAAAGTGACTTGTATTTTGTTCCGTGAATTTGATCGAATTAAAGATGCCATCTTAGAATTAAAGATGCAATCTACACTCGTATCCTAGAATTAATTTGAACTTTTAATCAAAAATTTATTGGTTTATAACTTTTTAAATACCATATTCTGTACTTCAAAATTATCCAATTATAAATATATTAATATTATCTTTTATATTAAAATCACTTTACAATGAGAGTCAGGTAAACTAATTTATAAAATCAAAACACACATATACTTAGAAATATACTCAGCTAGAGTTATCATTTATGATAATTAGCTTGCAGATTGTAAGAATTGATTATTTAATTTTAAGGTGTAATGTTCATGTTCTAGAGTTCCATAATATTATTAATTTAGACTTTAAGTCGTGAAACTTTGTAATCGATATGTTGGATGTATAACAAAAATATATATATAGCATTCAAATTCTCTTATGAGTGATTATTAGTACTGTCATGTTGGGTATTACTTTTGTCTTTTATATATTATATGTACATCTTTCTTCATTTTTTATTTAAAAAAAATCTTATTAATATTTATAAATCAATAACACTTTCAGTTTCGCCTTCTTTTGGTACTTCTAAATATAGATTGATACAATCTAAATATATACATTTTTATTTGGAAATGTTTGATATATATATTACCTATAGGTAATATTCTTATATAATAATATTCTTTGAAAATTAATCGTATGAGTTTGGTCTAAAATTATATTCATAAAATATTATTCCAAAAATGTAATATTTATTATAGTATCTATCTTTATCTTTTTTGTATCTCTTTTCATATTTATTTATCAATGTTTACTTCTCTTTATCAAGCTTTATCTATTTCTATCTATATATATATATATATATATATATATATATATATATATATTTGTATCTATCTTTATATATTTTTTTTTATCTATTTCTATATATCTTAGTCTACTTATATTTATAGTTATCTATCTTTATCTATTTTTATCTATAACTATCGTACTAGAATGGTGTTAGAATATCACTGTTCTATAGTGTTCTAGAATATACTTAAGTTAAGGTAACAACATGAAGAAATGTTCATTTAATTACATTTAAGGACATATACTGGGTTCGATTAATCTATGAATAGATTAATAGGTTAATAGCAAAGATGACCTAATATTGGTAATCATGGTTAATAAATTAATAAATTATTAAATTAATAAATTAATAAATTAATAAATTAATAAATTAATAAATTAATAAATTAATAAATTAATAAATTAATAAATTAATAAATTAATAAATTAATAAATTAATAAATTAATAAATTAATATATTAATAAATTAATAAATTAATAAATTAATAAATTAATAAATTAATAAATTAATAAATTAATAAATTAATAAATTAATAAATTAATAAATTAATAAATTAATAAATTAATAAATTAATAAATTAATAAATTAATAAATTAATAAATTAATAAATTAATAAATTAATAAATTAATAAATTAATAAATTAATAAATTAATAAATTAATAAATTAATAAATTAATAAATCAATAAATTAATAAATCAATAAATCAATAAATTAATAAATTAATAAATTAATAAATTAATAAATTAATAAATTAATAAATTAATAAATTAATAAATTAATAAATTAATAAATTAATAAATTAATAAATTAATAAATTAATAAATTAATAAATTAATAAATTAATAAATTAATAAATTAATAAATTAATAAATTAATAAATTAATAAATTAATAACTTAATAAATTAATAAATTAATAAATTAATAAATTAATAAATTAATAAATTATTAAATTAATAAATTAATAAATTAATAAATTAATAAATTAATGGATTAATAAATTAATAAATTAATAGATTAATAAATTAATTGATTCATAAATTAATAGATTAATAGATTAATAAATTAATAAATTAATTGATTCATAAATTAATAGATTAATAGATTAATAAATTAATAAATTAATAAATTAATAAATTAATAAATTAATAAATTAATAAATTAATAAATTAATAAATTAATAAATTAATAAATTAATAAATTAATAAATTATTAAATTAATAAAATAATAAATTAATAAATTAATAAATTAATAAATTAATAAATTAATAAATTAATAAATTAATAAATTAATAAATTAATAAATTAATAAATTAATAAATTAATAAATTAATAAATTAATAAATTAATAAATTAATAAATTAATAAATTAATAAATTAATAAATTAATAAATTAATAAATTAATAAATTAATAAATTAATAAATTAATAAATTAATAAATTAATAAATTAATAAATTAATAAATTAATAAATTAATAAATTAATAAATTAATAAATTAATAAATTAATAAATTAATATATTAATATATTAATAAATTAATAAATTAATAAATTAATAAATTAATAAATTAATAAATTAATAAATTAATAAATTAATAAATTAATAAATTAATAAATTAATAAATTAATAAATTAATAAATTAATAAATTAATAAATTAATAAATTAATAAATTAATTAATTAATAAATTAATAAATTAATAAATTAATAAATTAATAAATTAATAAATTAATAAATTAATAAATTAATAAATTAATAAATTAATAAATTAATAAATTAATAAATTAATAAATTAATAAATTAATAAATTAATAAATTAATAAATTAATAAATTAATTAATTAATAAATTAATTAATTAATAAATTAATAAATTAATAAATTAATAACTTAATAAATTAATAAATTAATAAATTAATAAATTAATAAATTAATAAATTATTAAATTAATAAATTAATAAATTAATAAATTAATGGATTAATAAATTAATAAATTAATAGATTAATAAATTAATTGATTCATAAATTAATAGATTAATAGATTAATAAATTAATAGATTCATAAATTAATAGATTAATAAATTAATAAATTAATAAATTAATAAATTAATAAATTAATAAATTAATAAATTAATAAATTAATAAATTAATAAATTAATAAATTAATAAATTAATAAATTAATAAATTATTAAATTAATAAAATAATAAATTAATAAATTAATAAATTAATAAATTAATAAATTAATAAATTAATAAATTAATAAATTAATAAATTAATAAATTAATAAATTAATAAATTAATAAATTAATAAATTAATAAATTAATAAATTAATAAATTAATAAATTAATAAATTAATAAATTAATAAATTAATAAATTAATAAATTAATAAATTAATAAATTAATAAATTAATAAATTAATAAATTAATAAATTAATAAATTAATAAATTAATAAATTAATAAATTAATAAATTAATAAATTAATAAATTAATAAATTAATAAATTAATTAATTAATAAATTAATAAATTAATAAATTAATAAATTAATAAATTAATAAATTAATAAATTAATAAATTAATAAATTAATAGATTAATAAATTAATAAATTAATAAATTAATAAATTAATAAATTAATAAATTAATAAATTAATTAATTAATAAATTAATAAATTAATAAATTAATAAATTAATAAATTAATAGATTGATAATTTATATATTAATAAATTAATATATGAATAAATGAATATATTAATAAATTAATAGATTACTAAATTAATAGATTAATACATGAATAGATTAATAAATTAATAGATTAATATTGATAGATTAATAGATAATATATTAATATATTAATCTATTATCAGTTTAATATATGAATGAATGTAATAATAGATTAATATATATTAATTAATAGATTAATATATTAATAGATTGATAGATTAATAGGTAATATATTAATCTTATTAATATATTAATCTATTATCAGATTAATATATTAATTAATAGATTAATATATATTAATTAAATCTTGATTAATAAATTAATAGATAAATTAATTAATAAATAATGATGTAATAGATTATTATCTGATAATACCATCATCGGACCTGTAGACCTAGGTTAGTTATATTATTTACACTTATAACATACGGCATTGGATATCATCAGTGAATAAAAGATTAGTTGAGGATAATGGAAAAAAACAAATTTAAGTTTACGTGGTTAATATAAATTGTTTAGCGTAGTAGGATTACGTATGTATGTAACAACTTACGTTTGTAACAAGTGCATTATAATTATATAATACTCACCTTTGAATGATCACATCTGAATAAAGTATAGCTAGTAACGTGTATGTCCATCGCATATTGTCCGAAGAACAATGCATGCAGACAATAGCACTGATACATAAAACTCAAGTGTATTCGTTAGTTGTAGATTTGAACTTATAACTGGTATTTTAAACTACATTCCGAAGTATAATTGTAATTACAATATTTATTCCTCAATTTATAATAATAAACACTATGATATATCTAACCGATATACGATGTACAGTATACATTGTACACTGTATTCCGTACAGCGGACAGTTTAATATAGGTCTGTAAATATATTTAATATATTATTATATTAGTGTATATTTGCATTATTGCTAACTACAGTTAAAACATGGTGATCGGTTTACATTGTTCGATATGAATTTCAATTTTTTATAAAACTATATTATTCATTAATACATTGTATATTAAACTTTTATGTTTATTTAATTAAATATACGTATTTCAATTAGTATCGAATTTATAGTGGATTATGTTCAATGTCTATGTTTGCTTTATATTATGGTAATTTGTAATACCTATTCCAATCAATAGAGGTATTTTTTGATGTTGTGATACGTAAACAAATAAATATTAAATCCTAAATTAAAAATGAAATCTTTTATAATAATTATATTATGTTATCTGCTATCAGTATATTGTTCATCTATTACCCGCAATGGTTTATATTTATGCATATATCTATTTACATATTAAAAATAATTCCAAGTATATTAATATCCTATTTTGATATCTCATTATTTTAAGACGTGGAATAATATATTCTATCGATAATATTCTTTAAATTTTATTAATAATATAAATATTAATTATGAGTGGTTAATTAAACATTTAATTGAGTGATTAATATCCAAGGGGTTTCACTCAGCCGATTTTGAGAATTCGTAATGTTATGAAAAATTGAGGGTCATGTGATCAAATCCGCCATTGTTGATGATTTATTTTTAATTTCGAATAATTGTTATATATTCTAGAATATTAGCAATATGTCAATTAAAAAAGGTAGTAGGTGTTCTGCAATCAATTACAATGAATACTCATTTAATAATGAATACCCTTTCCACAAATTTCCTGCAGATCACGATCAGTAAGTATTAATATTATTAAAATAAAATATTTATAAAATTATTGAAATTTTATTGTTTTATTATATATTTATCACACATATACATAATATATGTTTTCTTATTCTATAATATACATTTACCAATATATATATATATTCTATATTCTAATCAAATATATAGGAGAAAGAAATGGGCTATTTATACACGAAATAGTGAACTTACTGAAAGAATAAAAAAAGAAGGTATTGATTCAGTATATAATCAGAGGATATGTGGAAGTCACTTTGCTGATAATCAATATAATACTATAGAAAGGTTTATAATTTATATATAACTTTATTTATGTATGTTCTTTATACTACTTAATATTTATAATAATATATTCAAATTAAATTACATAGGAAACGTTTGGTTTATAATGCCTTACCAACACTAATCGATGCTCCAAATCCACCTCCACAAATAAATACCCGGCGGCATATTGTAAAGACTCCAGTTAAAAGGAAGAAAAGAAAAAGTTAATTAGTGTTTTGTTACTATAGTAATATAAATAAATAATAATAGTTTAATAACTATACTAAAACAAAATTTAATTTTAATTGCAGTAGAAGAAAAGAATACTGATTCATCAACGGATACAGCTGGTGAAGAAGAAGACTAAAGTAGAATAAAGTACACTTATTAGTAGGTACATGCACTAAAGATTGAAATTGGTTTAGCTTAATTAAAAAATCACCTGCATCCGTACTACAATTACTACCACATACCTTTACAAATATTGACTCTATACTTACCTTTCTATATTCCGACATAAACTCAAAGACTGATGGATTATCACGATTTCCTCAACCATGCCTCATTCTTGAAAAGAAGTTCTCAACATTATCTTGATTGCAGTTTTTAAGGTATAATTTACTAATGGAATAATGTGCTCTTTTATTCGATCATTTAAGATCACATTATTCCATTAGTAAATTTAATTATACCTTAAAAACTGCAATCAAGATAATGTTAAGAACTTCTTTTCAAGAATGAGGCATGGTGAAGGAAATCGTGATAATCCATCAGTCTTTGAGTTTATGTCGGAATATAGAAAGGTAAGTATAGAGTCAATATTTGCAAAGGTATATGGTAGTAATTGTAGTACGGATGCAGGTGATTTTTTAATTAAGCTAAACCAATTTCAATCTATAGTGCATGTACCTACTAATAAGTGTACTTTATTAACCCTTTATTAGAGAATAATGCACTTATTGCTCTTTGTATTGATATCGTCGTAAAGTTTTGTAAACATTTTCATTGTTCTGACTGTTTTAAATTAATATGCAATAATGTAAAAACCGAATTTTCAAGCAATTTTCTTTATATAATGGATAAATCTAAAAATATAAACAATATAATATCACCAACAAATTCATTTATTGCATATATAAAGCAGTTAGAATATTACTTTTCTAAATATATCTACTCTATACTTCATCTTTGTAATGTTCGTCAATTATGTAAGCGTATTATTACTTATTACGACATATTATTTAATTTCTGTAAAAATTGTAATACTCTTAATCCGTTTATTAATGATTTTATTATTAATTTATTTGTACATATAGGATTTAAATCAATTCTATCAAAAGAAAATCATGATATGTCAATTACCTTTAATAAGAAAGGTATCCGTAAATGTTGAAAATTATTAAAATTAAAGCATGTATTAAAGTCATATATGTGTATACTATTTTTTTATACATTATATATAGCATGATGTTTATTTATATTTTATTAATTTATATATATGTGCTAATAAAACAAAATCACAATACAAGTTTTATTCATTTATATAAATCATTTATAAATAAAAATTAAATAGTTACAATATATATATATATAATATATACATTGTAAAAAATACACTTATACAATGTATGTATATAATATATACATTGTATAAGTGTATTTATCAATTATTTATATAAAATATTATTTATGAATGTAGTATTTTGATTATATATATATATAATAAGTATTTATAATAATGAAATGTATATATCTATGAATTAAAAAACTATCAACAATGGCGGTTGTTTACAAAAACGCGGGTTTGTTTACATTCGCTATATTTGCATTGCGAGATAGCGGAGTGAAACCCCTTGGATTAATATATTGGAACTAATTATATTTCAATATAAATTCATAAGCACTAACTAATCTTATTAACTTTATAAATAAATATTTGTATAAATATTAGTATAATTGTGGAATAACGTAAACATATTAAATAATATATCTGATTCCTTTATATCATAATGAGTAAAACTATTTTAAAGTCCATAATAATTGTTTACGTTTTTATAGAAACCACTAGAAAACCTTTTACGTAATTTTCAATTTTTGATAACTCGCAAATTAGCTTATAAATTAAAATGTATACATATGAATATACAACTATTAAAGATTATTAAAAATCATATAATATAATTTTTTATATTAACAAAAATTAAATATATGATATACATGCATGTTATATATAAATTTGAAAAATTAAATATATATGATACAACTAATAAATAAATAAATACTTATTTTAATTATGTTTATATTCTGTAATATTTTTTGGATAATGTGTATTGATTTAGAAAACAATTATTATCAATATATAATAAGTTATTGTGATATTTATATTCTGTAATATTTTTTGATATGTATTGATTTAGATAACAATTATCAATATATCATAAGTTATCATGATATTTATAATTTTGTAAATATTTAATAATTTTTAAAGAAACAAAAATAAAATATTTCCCCTGTTATTTATTTAATTTATATAAAATACAATGAACTATTTACTTATATATTATTTCCTTTAAAGCATAATATTTATTATAAAATAGTTTACAATAAGTTATATATCATTATTTTTGATTACACAACTGTAATTTCATTGTCTCATTTACCGAATACTTTTTAAGTTCAAATAATTTATATATTAACAACTGAATAGTCTTCTTAGTATATAATATTGGTGATTTCATTTATTGCATTGTATAATTAATTTTAAATATTAAAAAAATGTTTGTCATTAAAGAATTTTACTAAATAAGGTAATTTATTTCAGTGATAAAATAATGATGTAATGGTTAGGCAATATGAATATTATCATTCATATTAACTATATATACTATATGCTATATATACTATATATTGTAAGTACTAAATAAAAGATACCAACTCATATTAATGTATTTTATATGTAATATATATTTACTATATATTTACTATACATTTACTACATATTTACTACATATTTACTATGTATTACTATGTATTTACTATGTATTTACTATATATTTACAATATACTTACTTTACATTTACTTTATATTTACTATATATTTACTATATATTTATTATATATTTATTATATATATACTATATATTGACTATATATTTACTATATATTTACTCTATATTGACTATTTATTTACTCTATATTTACTCTATATTGACTATATATTTACTATATATTTACTCTATATTTACTCTATATTGACTATTTATTTACTCTATATTTACTCTATATTTATTATATATTTACTATATATATATATATATGTTAATATATTATTCTTAGATATGTAATAGAATGAAGTTTTTAATTTGTATAATTATACATTTCTTTCCAATCTATTATGACATCATTATTTATTATCATTGAAGTTGAATCATTATATTGTTTTGACAAATTTTCAACCATGCAAATATATTTAAACATCATATTTAATTTTCAGATTATCTTTTTAAAATCTAAATTCGTTGTATAATATATATATATATATATAATAGTGTTTCAGAAAAATGGTGAAATACAGTAGTTATAATTTGTATATTTGATTATCTGATATTGATTAGGATTTTTGTTTAGATGTATCCAATTTGAATGTTTAAATAGACGAATAAAGGAAATAATATTAGATATTCTAGAGTATAATTTATACTCTAACTGTTATAATATATTCAATAATATAACAGTTTATTAACCATTTACTAAACATTTGTACTTTTTAACAATACATTTCTAACTAAAAATACAATTTTAAGACCTATTGAACTCATTACTGTATATAGCAAATTTATTATTGTAATAATATCTGAAAAGGGGAAAGTGTATTTTTTTAAATAATTAATATTGAAATAATAATGTATTATTATTCAATGACATTTTTTTTTAGGTCTTTCTGAAATACAATTTATGAAGGCGAATTATAACACAAAGTTAGATCTAAATAACGCAAAGGAGGGAGAAGAAGGAACAGGTCCATATAATCCCAAGGAGGGAGAAGATGGAACAGATACAAGAACTCCAAAGAAGGGAAAAGAAGGAACAGATACAAGAACTCCAAAGAAAGGAGAAGATGGAACAGATACAAGAACTCTAAAGAAGGGAAAAGAAGGAACAGATACAAGAACTCCAAAGAAAGGAGAAGATGGAACAGATACAAGAACTCCAAAGGAAGGAGAAGATGGAACAGATACAAGAACTCCAAAGAAAGGAGAAGATGGAACAGATACAAGAACTCCAAAGAAGGGAAAAGAAGGAACAGATACAAGAACTCCAAAGAAAGGAGAAGATGGAACAGATACAAGAACTCCAAAGAAAGGAGAAGATGGAACAGATACAAGAACTCCAAAGAAAGGAGAAGATGGAACAGATACAAGAACTCCAAATAAAGGAGAAGATGGAACAGATACAAGAACTCCAAAGAAAGGAGAAGATGGAACAGATACAAGAACTCCAAAGAAAGGAGAAGATGGAACAGATACAAGAACTCCAAAGAAAGGAGAAGATGGAACAGATACAAGAACTCCAAAGAAAGGAGAAGATGGAACAGATACAAGAACTCCAAAGAAGGGAAAAGAAGGAACAGATACAAGAACTCCAAAGAAAGGAGAAGATGGAACAGATATAAGAACTCCAAAGAAGGGAGAAGATGGAACAGATACAAGAACTCCAAAGAAGGGAGAAGATGGAACAGATATAAGAACTCCAAAGAAAGGAGAAGATGGAACAGATATAAGAACTCCAAAGAAGGGAGAAGATGGAACAGATACAAGAACTCCAAAGAAGGGAGAAGATGGAACAGATACAAGAACTCCAAAGGAAGGAGAAGATGGAACGGATATAAGAACTCCAAAGAAAGGAGAAGATGGAACAGATACAAGAACTCCAAAGAAAGGAGAAGATGGAACAGATACAAGAACTCCAAAGAAAGGAGAAGATGGAACAGATACAAGAACTCCAAAGAAAGGAGAAGATGGAACAGATACAAGAACTCCAAAGAAAGGAGAAGATGGAACAGATACAAGAACTCCAAATAAAGGAGAAGATGGAACAGATACAAGAACTCCAAAGAAAGGAGAAGATGGAACAGATACAAGAACTCCAAAGAAAGGAGAAGATGGAACAGATACAAGAACTCCAAAGAAAGGAGAAGATGGAACAGATACAAGAACTCCAAAGAAGGGAGAAGATGGAACAGATACAAGAACTCCAAAGAAAGGAGAAGATGGAACAGATACAAGAACTCCAAAGAAAGGAGAAGATGGAACAGATATAAGAACTCCAAAGAAGGGAGAAGATGGAACAGATACAAGAACTCCAAAGAAGGGAGAAGATGGAACAGATATAAGAACTCCAAAGAAAGGAGAAGATGGAACAGATATAAGAACTCCAAAGAAGGGAGAAGATGGAACAGATACAAGAACTCCAAAGAAGGGAGAAGATGGAACAGATACAAGAACTCCAAAGAAAGGAGAAGATGGAACAGATACAAGAACTCCAAAGAAAGGAGAAGATGGAACAGATATAAGAACTCCAAAGAAGGGAGAAGATGGAACAGATACAAGAACTCCAAAGAAAGGAGAAGATGGAACAGATATAAGAACTCCAAAGAAGGGAGAAGATGGAACAGATACAAGAACTCCAAAGAAAGGAGAAGATGGAACAGATACAAGAACTCCAAAGAAAGGAGAAGATGGAACAGATACAAGAACTCCAAAGAAAGGAGAAGATGGAACAGATACAAGAACTCCAAAGAAGGGAGAAGATGGAACAGATACAAGAACTCCAAAGAAAGGAGAAGATGGAACAGATACAAGAACTCCAAAGAAAGGAGAAGATGGAACAGATACAAGAACTCCAAAGAAAGGAGAAGATGGAACAGATACAAGAACTCCAAAGAAGGAAGAATTTTCAATCGACACTTCTGATAAATCAACTATAAAAACTGGACATTTCATGAGCTATTTTCTAAGCTTTGGTGCACTTGTGATAATCTGTTATGTGGTTTACCACAACAAAAGACGAGTTAGTATATCATTTATACTTCAAATATCATTTATACATACTTCAAATATCATTTATACATACTTTAAATATCATTTATACATACTTTACATATCATTTATATATACTTTAAATATCATTTATACATACTTCAAATATCATTTATACATACTTCAAATATCATTTATACATACTTTAAATATCATTTATACAATTCTTCTTAATTAATACTCAGTAATAGTTTTAGTAGAAATTGTGGTATTTAATTTACAGATTGCTGCTCATTTACTGGAGAGGGATCATAAAACCCACAGGAGATCAACAAATGTAGATTACAAAAGACTGCCTACTCTCGATACTGGATCTATAGATGAGAAACCAAAAGATTCTGAGTTTATATATTAAGAGTTTATTTATTATTGCTGGTATTCAATAATATACTTGACAAATCATCCTTTTTAATATTCCTTATATACAATTGTGATTATATTTATTTGATTTTATTTTATTTCGACATATTGAGCTATAAAAAAGATTATTTTTATAAATAAAAACAAAATATTTGTAGTCAATAAAAAAGTTTGTTTATGAAATGCGAACAGTTTTGTAAATATTTCTTGATATCAATATTTTATAAAAATCTGTTATTCATAATAAAGAAGTTTACTCTATTTATATATTCTGTTATCCTATCAAACGTAGGTATATCTAGTGACATAAATGCCCTATTGTTGTAGCGTACAATGTACACTACATTGTATAGAGTGTATTGAATTAGTTTATATAGAAATTCATAAAAGGTTTTTTAAAATATGAACTTGTAATGGGAATCATTTTCAGCTGTAAAGATGAAAATCTAGAGTTGAACATAATGAGATATTCCACTTTTGTAGATATGCTGTTATGATCCAATTGTTTATAAAACAACTTTACTTACACAACTAGTTTAGGCAAATTATGAATTGTAGGATCTTACTTATACTCTTACTTAGACTAGCGTTTCTATAAATGAAATCATCGTTCCACTTATCTTATATATGCTAACACATTGCGATATCTACTATACGATAACGATAACATTAATATATATTTTACTATATATTATTGTCTCGCTTTAGCATCAGCTGCACAATGCCATTCATAATACAATTAGAACAATATAAGGGGTCAACACAAAGAACTAACTATTTCGAATGTCGTGTTTGTAGGGCATAATATAAATACTATTTATACTGAACACTAAGAATATAGTTTTGATTTAAATCTTTACATTCAGGAAAAGCTGCAAAAAACTTATATGAATTTGAATACAAATTAAAATTGGAATATCAACAAAATCCTAATATATTATATAATTATAAATAATGACTACATCAATATTATCATGACTATTAATATAGCATAATGATAAGTACTAGTCTTCATTATTATAGTTATAAGGCATCCTTAAACATATTTCTAATTGATAATACTTGTTAATTATTTTATAAAATAAATAAAAGTTTAACAAAAATAATAATTTTATTCAATAACAATAAATGTTTTACAATCATTCAGTTTTATATTGATTGTCTATAATCACTTGATTCTGTGAATAGATAATGGATTAGGCTTTAATTAAGTTGTCCAGAAAATAGAGTGATGTAATAGTTTTATAAAATTCAATAATTATTGGTTATTATTATAATTATTAAATAAATGAAACTGGACTAGCTTTATCTGGTGCACACAATGATTGTCTAGTTCATAATTATAATAAGTGTCACTGCATAGAATTAGAATTGATATCAATAAATTATATAAGTAAATCATTTTATGAACAAACTCGAGATTTTCACACCTTAATAATAATTTGTCCCGGGTTTTTCTTGTTTTTTTCATATTTAATTAAACTGCCGTCGGCATTCCTATAAACTAAATTCTGATGCATAGCAAGTTGTTGTATCTGTAATTAATCAATGATTAATTTAAATTTGTTAAATAATAGAATTTATGTTATTTTAAGTAAAACTTTTATAAATTCACATTAGAATTATATAAATAAATTAAGAATTTCTAAATATCTAATTAAATATACAATTGAATCTCTAATGTATTAACTATACGGTTCAAATTAAAGCGGAGACAAGAGCCAATAACTAACTTGTTCGGTAGACAGGAGAATTGGGTCCATTTGTGAATTGTGGGTGTGGGGCGCAATACCAGCGGGTGTCGTAAGCACCGTGGGCTGGGCGGTATTTAACTGGGCGGAGGAATTCTGTAGTAATAACAAAGGCAGAGTTTCGAGAGGTTTAGGTACCGAGTCCATTGCGTTCGACTGCATAGCTTTGCCGTTCACGCACTTCATGATGGGGTTTACTGCCCCCTTATTAGGTCCGGGTGCTGCGGGGATATCTCAACTATTACCTCACCATTACATTAATATCAATACAGTTGCTATGTCATAAGAAACCTGTTTCAGCTGGAGCGTGGAATCTTCCTCCATCTCCTCTCACTCTATTCATAGCATGCTTGTGTCTCGATTCATGAAGGTATTTCTACAGTAAAGTACTCGTATTAGTAACACATGTACTTATAATAAGTAGATACAAGGTACACATGTACTTATAATAAGTAGATACAAGGTACACCTGTACTTATGATAAGTAGATACAAGGTACACCTGTACTTATGATAAGTAGATACAAGGTACACCTGTACTTATGATATAACCTATATTCTCCAGCCCCACTACCCCATTACCTACCCCATTACCTACCCCACTACCTACCCCACTACCTCTCCTTATACTGAGGTTAAGACCCTATACCTTCCTCTCCTTTGGAATCCTGCCCATGTTCTCCAGTTTAGCTCTTGCCATGCGTCTCTTCAAGATACGACTGTATTGTCTCGCGTTCACATACAATGGCTGGTCAGACTCCGTTGCGGCCGGAGCCGCCCCGCTGACCACCGCCTGACTGGCGACTTGGACAGTAGACTGACCAGGGTCAACGAGTTGAGCCGTCGTCGTACCGGACTCATCAGTGGTCAGTTGCGCTTGTTGACCGTCTATCTGTCTTACATTGTCTTACATTGTCTTACATTGTCTTACATTGTCTTACATTGTCTTACATTGTCTTACATTGTCTTACATTGTCTTACATTGTCTTACATTGTCTTACATTGTCTTACATTGTCTTACATTGTCTTACATTGTCTTACATTGTCTTACATTGTCTTACATTGTCTTACATTGTCTTACATTGTCTTACATTGACTTACATTGTCTTACATTGTCTTACATTGTCTTACATTGTCTTACATTGTCTTACATTGTCTTACATTGTCTTACATTGTCTTACATTGTCTTACATTGTCTTACATTGTCTTACATTGTCTTACATTGTCTTACATTGTCTTACATTGTCTTACATTGACTTACATTGTCTTACATTGTCTTACATTGTCTTACATTGTCTTACATTGTCTTACATTGTCTTACATTGTCTTACATTGTCTTACATTGTCTTACATTGTCTTACATTGTCTTACATTGTCTTACATTGTCTTACATTGTCTTACATTGTCTTACATTGTCTTACATTGTCTTACATTGTCTTACATTGTCTTACATTGTCTTACATTGTCTTACATTGTCTTACATTGTCTTACATTGTCTTACATTGTCTTACATTGTCTTACATTGTCTTACATTGTCTTACATTGACTTACATTGTCTTACATTGACTTACATTGTCTTACATTGTCTTACATTGTCTTACATTGACTTACATTGACTTACATTGTCTTACATTGTCTTACATTGTCTTACATTGTCTTACATTGTCTTACATTGTCTTACATTGTCTTACATTGTCTTACATTGACTTACATTGTCTTACATTGTCTTACATTGTCTTACATTGACTTACATTGACTTACATTGTCTTACATTGTCTTACATTGTCTTACATTGACTTACATTGACTTACATTGTCTTACATTGTCTTACATTGTCTTACATTGTCTTACATTGTCTTACATTGTCTTACATTGACTTACATTGACTTACATTGTCTTACATTGTCTTACATTGTCTTACATTGTCTTACATTGTCTTACATTGTCTTACATTGTCTTACATTGTCTTACATTGTCTTACATTGTCTTACATTGACTTACATTGACTTACATTGTCTTACATTGTCTTACATTGTCTTACATTGTCTTACATTGTCTTACATTGTCTTACATTGTCTTACATTGTCTTACATTGTCTTACATTGACTTACATTGACTTACATTGTCTTACATTGTCTTACATTGTCTTACATTGTCTTACATTGTCTTACATTGTCTTACATTGTCTTACATTGACTTACATTGTCTTACATTGTCTTACATTGTCTTACATTGTCTTACATTGTCTTACATTGTCTTACATTGTCTTACATTGTCTTACATTGTCTTACATTGTCTTACATTGTCTTACATTGTCTTACATTGTCTTACATTGTCTTACATTGTCTTACATTGTCTTACATTGTCTTACATTGACTTACATTGTCTTACATTGTCTTACATTGTCTTACATTGTCTTACATTGACTTACATTGTCTTACATTGTCTTACATTGTCTTACATTGTCTTACATTGTCTTACATTGACTTACATTGTCTTACATTGTCTTACATTGTCTTACATTGTCTTACATTGTCTTACATTGTCTTACATTGTCTTACATTGACTTACATTGATAATAGGCCGAGGGTCAGAGAAAACATTGTTAGGTTTACTTTTGAAAGATAGGGAATAGTGTCTTAAAATAAACTTTCTATTTATATAGTCATGATGTAGATACAGTCTATACATATGATCATGATATAGATATAAAGTGTCGTATAAAAATATGGTAGCATTAAACTTTTTTTGCTTCTGTAACTATTTGTATATATCACTATTTTTTCAAATAAATTTCAGTTTTTGATCTCTAGTAAAATAGCTTACAACACAAAAACTAGAAATATTATGAATATAAAACTATTATTTATTTTAAAGCTTACTAAAAATTACACAATATTATGTACTTTATATTCGAAAGAAATATAAAATAAATATATACACATAATAAACTTTATTTATATTTTCTTTGTGGTAAAATTTATGTAATACTATTTTTAATAATTAATTACTTTCGTTAAGTATGTACATATATATCATATGTACATACTTATATGTACATATTGTAGTTTTAGATAATGCAATACTCATTATAGTGATCTTTATTTAGTTTAAAAATAATTAATATATAAAAAGTTATTATAAATATAATTTTCTGTATA
>OZ038316.1:2728859-2803859 GCA_964035775.1 Osedax frankpressi | reverse complement strand
ACACATTATCTCTACATCTTATAATTAAGCACTTTATTTTCAGAAAATAGTCTACATTTTTATACTTGAAGCATTTATTTTATTAATTTGTTAAATTGCTTTCTAAATATGCATTAAATATAAAGTTTAGTGGTCAATTCAATTGTAGACTTGGAATATGATATGCATATATTATCTATTCGAATATGATTTATAATAATATGATCATTACAATTGCGTGAATATTTCTTTCTTTGCTTTAATATAAATATATATGTATGACTTAATAAATGTGAATATTATTTGTTTGACTGGTTTGACATATATTGCTAACAGGGTAGAGTAAAGTGGTACCATCAGAAGCCACTTGTACGATTTGAGTTGAATTCGGATTCTGAATCACGAATTGCTGTACAAATGTAGTCAAATTAAATAGATTTTAGGCTTATTATTGAATTCGTCTCTAATAAATGATTTAGAAAATTAAAAAGCTAATAAATTCAAACGCTTACTAAATAATTATTGTAAAAGACAATGGAATGTTTTATTTACCTTCTTATCGTTGTCAGCAATCTGAATACTATTATCATCTGCATCTACAAAACAATCGGTCTATGATATATGTAACATGTTACGCAATCATTCACGGCGTTTCCAAAAAGTTAGGTTACATAAGTTTTATTGGGAAAACTTGTGAATAAAATAAATTATTGAGTTCATTAAAGTAGAATTGCATAATATTATATAAACTTGTATTAATAAATATACAAAATAAATGATACCTCTATTATTTAATTTTAGAGATTACAGAGGCTATTACAGAAGTGTCAATGGAATCTAATTTTTAATTGAATGTTTAGATATATTGTAATTGAAGACATTGACCAAAACCCAGAATATTTCCTAGAACTAGATGTAAACCAGGACCCAGAATATTTCCTAGAACTAGATATAAACCAGGACCCAGAATATATCCTAGAACTAGATATAAACCAGGACCCAGAATATATCCTAGAACTAGATATAAACCAGGACCCAGAATATTTCCTAGAACTAGATATAAACCAGGACCCAGAATATATCCTAGGACTAGATGTAAACCAGGACCCAGAATATATCCTAGAACTAGATATAAACCAGGACCCAGAATATTTCCTAGAACTAGATATAAACCAGGACCCAGAATATATCCTAGGACTAGATGTAAACCAGGACTCAGAATATATCCTAGAACTAGATATAAACCAGGACCCAGAATATTTCCTAGAACTAGATATAAACCAGGACCCAGAATATATCCTAGGACTAGATGTAAACCAGGACCCAGAATATATCCTAGAACTAGATATAAACCAGGACCCAGAATATTTCCTAGAACTAGATATAAACCAGGACCCAGAATATATCCTAGGACTAGATGTAAACCAGGACCCAGAATATATCCTAGAACTAGATATAAACCAGGACCCAGAATATTTCCTAGAACTAGATATAAACCAGGACCCAGAATATATCCTAGGACTAGATGTAAACCAGGACCCAGAATATATCCTAGAACTAGATATAAACCAGGACCCAGAATATTTCCTAGAACTAGATATAAACCAGGACCCAGAATATATCCTAGGACTAGATGTAAACCAGGACCCAGAATATATCCTAGAACTAGATATAAACCAGGACCCAGAATATTTCCTAGAACTAGATATAAACCAGGACCCAGAATATATCCTAGAGCAAGACCTAAATCTAAGACTAGACCCAACACAATAACTAGATCTAACATTATACCCAGAACAAGACCTAGATCTAACTCTAGACCCATAAAGAGAACTAGCTCTATAATTAGAACTAAAACTTGCACTGACCATTGTTAATGGTCTGAATGATGATCTGCTGACCATCCGGTGCAGTTATAACTTGCTGACCATTGGCTACAGCTGTAGACAAGATTTGATTGGCAGTTTCCGAGTCCATGACGTTGTTGGTGGCGCCACCCGAAGCGGCGCCACTCACCAGATCCTGAATGGTGATGGTGTTGTTGTCCTTGAGAACCGAGGCCACTCCGGTGATTCCAGTCACCAGGGGATTACCGCGGTTGTCCGTACTGTTTGTCACGTATTGAAACACGTTCATTCTGCGCAGGAAGTAAGGTGTTACGTCGTGAAAACGCATTGCGTAATACTGTACGATATCATACTTCTCCGCCCGTTTTCTGTGGGGCAGGCCTAGAATGGGCACGGATATGAGAGTATGCCTTTTTAGTGGTCAAATCTACTCCATGAGAGTTTCATAATTATTTGTTATCGTATTATTTTTTAAATTTACACTATTTTGTCGTTTGCGAGATATTCAATTAAAATCTTGCATCGACACAAAAAAACAAGAAATTAGAATGCATTTTATTCCTGTAATTTACAATCAATTTCAATATTGTGTTACGTCATGAGCACGTTAGGTCAAGGTCAATAATGTAATGTGGTATGTCATATGCATGTTAGGTCAAGGTCAATAATGTAATGTGTTACGTCATGTGCATGTTAGGTCAAGGTAAATAATGTAATGTGTTACGTCATGTGCATGTTAGGTCAAGGTCAATAATGTAATGTGGTATGTCATGTGCATATTAGGTCAAGGTCAATAATGTAATGCGTTACGTCATGTGCACGTTAGGTCAAGGTCAATAATTTAATTTTGTTATGTCATGTACATTTAGGTCAATAATTGAATCTGTTGTAAAGAAATTCTCATTGTCATTATCTCTACAAATACTAATCAAATCAATTCATCCCTTAATATCCTTCAAATAATAATACATGCAATTAACTTTCAAATATAGAATTACTGCAAGTATGAAGGTCTGGTAAACTAAATTGCAACTAAATTGCAACTAATTGTTTGATTATGTGAAAAAGTAAAAATAAAAACACAATAAAATCTGCACAGAAATGAATTATGAATATGGGTATTATTACTGCTTTCAAGACATAATGATTAATCGATGATTTATAAAATGTATTTAGATGAGAAGTCTTCATTTGATACACCAGACCATATCTTACTTATATCTAGTTGGAATTATTAAGAGTCAGGGAATCCAAATTAATTGAAATCCATTCCAAAATACCTAAAACCTTTTTTAATAAATAGAAACAAATCATTCTCCAAACGAAACAATTTGTTTTTACACATTAATATTCCAAAATACTAAATAAATCAATAAATTTAAACTGACACCCCTAGAGATTTACATAAAACATCATTTCTATATTTAAAATGTGCGATAAGGAATCTTGTTTAATGAATGACACTAAAAACAAAAAGATTACTACTACTACTACTACTACTACTACGTCTACTGCTGCTACTACTGCTGCTGCTGCTACTGCTACTGCTACTGCTACTGCTACTGCTACTGCTACTGCTACTGCTACTGCTGCTACTACTGCTGCTGCTGCTGCTGCTACTGCTACTGCTACTGCTACTGATACTACTACTACTACTACTACTACGTCTACTGCTGCTGCTACTACTGCTGCTGCTACTGCTACTGCTACTGCTACTGCTACTGCTACTGCTACTGCTACTGCTACTGCTACTGCTACTGCTACTGCTACTGCTACTGCTACTGCTACTGCTACTGCTACTGCTACTGCTACTGCTACTGCTACTGCTACTGCTACTACTACTACTACTACTACTACTACTACTACTACTACTACTGTAAAGGGAAGATCTGTTATGTAATGCCATCATAAATGTAATTACATCAATGTACTTACATCAATGTACTTACATACTTGATTGTTTCAGCTGTATAGTGAATAATGAACTGAAATAATTAAGGGAAATATTGAGAAATAAGTATTTCTGATTTAAGCAATTACTTCTGTACTGCATTACAATTACTTACTCAATTACTTACTAGATTCCTACAAACATGATAATTGATTAAAAAATATATTTAGGCTGATTATATACCATATATGGTATATATTACTATAGCAGTTATTAACTGGGGAATTGTATTGCATTGAAAACCGTATCCACAAATATTTACATATTAAATTACTTTTTCAGCATTCTTTTAATATACATTCAATTATAGAAATTATATAAAGAATAATTACGACCTATAAATAGAAATTTCATAATAGATGATATAATCGTTATACTAATTAGTACTAAATAGTACAAATTTAACTTATATAAAAATAATCTAAAGTATTATTAAATGAATGGTACTGAACTAAATATAGTTAGTATATTAAGTTTTAGTCTATTAATCGAGCTTATCTCAAAGTTCCCTTTTAATATGAATATTGATATTCAGATTTGGGATGGTATATAATACTAATTCAGAAAATAAGAATTAATATAATATATAAATATTTGTAATAAATTATAAAATTTATAGAATAAAAACTCTAAAATATTAAATTTTAAAATATACTTATTATAATATGTATATATTTAACTATTCATAGTTAATTCTATTAATAATTAATCGCTGATAAAATAGTAATTATAAAATACCTTCTAATTTCATAAGTAATAATATTTTATTAACTAATTTCATAGTAAATCCATTAAAATTGTAATACAATATTCAATGTAAATAAAGTTAACTTAGCTAATCGATTATATTGTAAATATTGTATTGTATGCATATTTAATATTTACAAAATGGTATATTTGTTTACTAATCGCATGTTCTAAGCAAAATATAATTCAAAACAAATAAAAACTAATAATATATTATCGATTATAATCAAGTGAATAAATAGTATTGAATATAATGTAAATAATGTCAAACAATTTATTTTAAAAGGAAGAGAAGAATCTATTTAAAACAATCAAAACTTAATACCTAACAAATTTTGGTATTAGATTCAAATTATTGATATAAAATACAAATATATTGTATACAACATATGTAAAATAAAATGTATGCAAAACTAAATAAAAAATCAATATTTTAATTCACTTATTAAAATATTATGTATTATATCAAGACCATTATACACATTCCTGCGATGGCTTTTAAGTGTAATCTGTATATAATATAATATTCAAACTGTATAAGATAAGTATTACTTAATATACTTTAAAAACTAGATTGGGTATTTTCAAAAAATAAAATAATGTTATAATAAATATTTATTAGAAAATGTATATTAAATAATTGATATCAATATCATAAAATGAAAGTGAATTATTTCAAAAATATCACATATCTTGAATATTATATATGTATATAAATATGAATTGAAACTTATATTTGATTAGAAACTGATAAATTTATTAATTATATAAATATAAATTACAATAGTATATATTATTTTATACAAGTTATATAATGAGCTAGTTCTTGAAATAAAAGATTATCACTAAACATAATATTCTTATAATAATTATAAAAACTCCAAATACCTAGTAATTTATATTCTTAGACAAAAAATATTGAATATATAATGTTACTGTTATAAGTTTAAAAATATGTACATTGAAATTTACATTAATAATATATTAAAAAAATTGATTATTGTTATTGTTAAATTATAGCGTTGGTTATTTCAATACAATGTTATATTGCATAAAGCGGAAATACAATATTATAGTAAAAACTCTATCTTATTCACAATGAAATCTAAACAAGTGAGAAATAATTGACTAGTGTGCGTTGATTAATATTTAAATAATAATTACATTTGTTTATTGTAGTAGATGAACTTACATTGGATGAAATACTCTTGAAACGATTGGTCTGAGAAGATTGACGAATAGAGTTTGACAAAGAAAACACTATTATTGGTGGAATTTGTCACATCGAAATTATGTTACGCCATCTATATTTATTAAAATCAAAAAATATTTTGAATTATAGATTTTATTTCTTTTATAAAATATATAAACTAACATAAAGTATATAAAACTGAATAGCTAACTAAAGTATACAAAACTGACATAGCTAATAAGTTGCTATTATAGTAAATAAAATTCAATTTATAAGATCATTTCTAAAAGCAATTTCAAAAGTCCCCTTATATCATATCACAATTAATAATTTGTACGATATTTATGTTAAAATATAATCAAACTTAAATGGAATATATGTATCGTAGCTTTTATAAATAGAAATAATAGATAAAAAAAAATGTATATATTAAATATTAATCAATAACGAACATGCCACCAATTTAATATACTAATGTATCAAGATATCATTATCAGTTGAGATATGAATATAACCTACATATTCATAACACATATGATTGCCAGGTAGTCTTGGAAATAACTATGTATACCAGAAGAGATACAGAGATTGTAGAGACATTATTACATTATATAAATATTATTTAATAAATTATTAAAAATAATAATATGTGTAGCATAATTATTTGTCTATGAAGTAGTTTAATTTGAATGATACAATGCATACATATAACCTACGATTACCTTAATCTTGGTTATAACTGTTGATTTTATATCCAATTATAAATGTTATAACTAATTAAGCATGAAGGATATATGAAATCATTTATATGCACATATAGACTTCTATTTTAGAAAGATATAATTGACACAAAATGGTATGCGACTCATATCCCGATGTTACTTCACTACTCACAATAGACAATTAGTCCTAATTACTAATAAGTCAATGAAAGCAAGTCACGATACAAAGCGATACCTATTGAAAACTATCGTTATGTTGTTTGTTTAAAAACCGTATCCAGATAGTAATCACGGTATTTCATATTTAGCCATTGCAGTAAGATGATTTTACATCGCTGTTTCTGGTAAATCTAATCCAAACTAAAGTCAACAACTTAATAGTAATTGATTATTAATATAACTTATTTTTTATTACATAACTTTAAACTGAAGCTTACTACGTATCCGTTTATATTAAGTCATGTTCCCAAACATATATTATGATCTCATCAGAAACTTTTTTGTATTCAACTCTCCCTCTCCCCCATCTCTTTGCCTCCATTATTGTGTATATTCTATACATGTGAATTTAGGGGTATGGGTATATGTTACACCCATAGATTTGTTATCATAGGCTCGAATTCAAGGTCATTGTAGCGTAGCATGAATGGTGACTTGTGGCTATATATTTGTATTATGTAACAGGCCTATTCCAAATCTATGATTGAGGCGAATTTCATTTTATATTATATTATTTAATATTAAATAAAAAAATCCTAAAAAATAAGACCTCCAAAGATCATATATTAAACAAACTCAACAAACAATATAAATAAATGTCAACAATTATTATTTATTTTTATATTAGATAATTACAAATTAATTGAAAATAGCGATTCAAAATCATACAACTGAATATTTTAAAGGTAAGTTACTTTGAATATAATTAATATGGTACAAATACCCACATATATCATTATAATATAGTATTATTCGTATATATTATTTAGTTATATATATGTATTTATTATACAAAATATTTATTTAGTTCATTGAAAATTTACAAACAATTATATTTGTTATATATTTATAAAAATAGATACACTAGGGAATCATACGTTTTTATTACAATCAGGTATCGGTTGCAATCATAATGGTATCTATTTGCGATGACCGCTTGAAAAAAGAACTTATGCAAATCCAGGAAAATAATGGAATGGAAGGATATATTTTGCTCTCCGGTTTCGAGGATAATATTAGAAAATGGACTTTCGGTTTATTCGGAGAACCCGACACTTTGTACGCAGGGGGCTACTTTAAGGTTATACAATTAACCTATGAATAATATACTATAATTTATGATATTCTGTATAACTAATACTATGGCAATTCAATATATATATATATATATATATATATATATATATATATATATATATATATATATATATATGATAATAAGTGTGTATATATCGTAATCATAATTATATGTTTCTATTATATATATATATATATATATATATATATATATATATATATATATATATTCATATATCTATATAATATGATATTATATATTATAATATATCATAATATATATGATTATTAACATAAATGATATTGCATAACCTTAGATAACATTGAATGTTCTGGGAAATATAAAGTGTTTTATTACTTCGTTTTATTAGTCAAATACAATAAACTGTATTAATTAAGTAATTATCTAATTCATCGGTGTGTCTAATATTGTATAATTAATATGTATGATAGCATTTCTTTGTTTATATAAACAAAGTTTTATGACCATGCTAATGTAATATATATAATTAATTAAATATTCTAAGTTCATAGATATTATGTAAAATAATTACATAATTTGAGGAATTAAAACGAATAAAAGAAATCAACCATTTTTGAACATTCATAAATATCAAGTTCCCTGATAAGGGTATAAATAATTAGCTATGGTATGTTAATAGTGAATGGAAATGAATCGATGGTCATATCCCAGGCATTAATGTTTGTTAAAAAGGACACTCAATTGGTTAAATAACAATACGAAGTTATAGAGAATCGTAAGATCAAAACTCACTTTTCTATTATAAACACTGTATCATATATTAATTAGAACTTATAAAACTTGTAAGAAATTTCCATTGTAACTTTATTTTTAATTTGTATAACTATATACATAAATATCTATTTTTATAATTTTTTTATATCTAGCTAATTATTAGACATTATTATTAAGATATATATATATATATATATATATATATATATATATATATATATATATACTTGTGTTATATATACATATATATATATATATATATAAATATGGAATTACAATATCAAATGATGGAAATAATAAATATATAATAAAAGAAAATTAATTATATTTTTAACACATTTATATCAGATAATTTTTTTTATTTAGAAAATATGATATTGTTGTTTATTTGTATTGTCCAGTAATATTTAGTTGCATATTTACTATAATATAATACATCAATTTATAAATAACAATATATAACATCAATTTAGAAACAATAATGTATAACTTATGCAGTTGTTCAGGGATTTATTTCATAGCATTAATTTTGTTCTTAATTTATAACTGAGTGTTAATTGCATTAATAATATGCATTCACTACAAATAATTTGATAAATATTCATGAAATTATCATTTCTCGATAGTGTCGAAGATTTTACATAAACATTAACGGATTTGAATTTAGATTAGAAGTTGTGGCTGCTGATGTCGATTCTAAGTTATGGTTTCGTTTGTTGGTTGAAGGCTTTGCTGATGAATAAAATCATTTATTATAATGAAACTATTTATAAAAATGTGTAGTGGACACATAGTGAGTTATAAGGTTAAACAATGTATACGTATTGATAATGTGATTACTAATATGTCTAGGCTAGCGGTAAGTAAGTCAACTGAATAACTAGAATCTTGGTTACGTGAAAATATAAATGCAACAGCGGTTCTGGAATTTGTAAATGTGAAGCTCTGAGTATGGTAATTAGAATTCATATTAACAGATTGTTATGACGCTAAGTGACTCACCGAGTATGAGTCATTTTCAGATGTTGTATTAGAGGAAGCAATTGCATTTTTTTAAATATTATTTACAGTCAATAAATTCTAGGAGTTGGAATGATGGAGCGAATGTTCAAATTGAGTAGATTAGTTTGATACTTGATATTTAATACTTAATGTTTAATACTAGATGTTTAATACTTAATATTTAATACTTAATGTTTAATACTAGATGTTTAATACTTAATATTTAATACTTAATGTTTAATACTAGATATTTAATAATTAATGTTTAATACTAGATGTTTAATACTAGATATTTAATACTTAATGTTAAATACTAGATGTTTAATACTTAATGTTTAATACTTAATGTTTAATACTTAATGTTTAATACTTAATGTTTAATACTTAATGTTTAATACTAGATGTTTAATACTTAATGTTTAATACTTAATGTTTAAAACTAGATGTTTAATACTAGATGTTTAATACTTAATGTTTAATACTAGATGTTTAATACTAGATGTTTAATACTTAATGTTTAATACTTAATGTTTAATACTAGATGTTTAATACTTAATGTTTAATACTAGATGTTTAATACTAGATGTTTAATACTTAATGTTTAATACTTAATGTTTAATACTTAATGTTTAATACTTAATGTTTAATACTAGATGTTTAATACTTAATGTTTAATACTTAATGTTTAAAACTAGATGTTTAATACTAGATGTGTAATACTTAATGTTTAATACTAGATGTTTAATACTAGATGTTTAATACTAGATGTTTAATACTTAATGTTTAATACTTAATGTTTAATACTTAATGTTTAATACTAGATGTTTAATACTTAATGTTTAATACTAGATGTTTAATACTAGATGTTTAATACTTAATGTTTAATACTTAATGTTTAATACTAAATGTTTAATACTTAATGTTTAATACTAGACGTTTAATACTTAATGTTTAATACTTAATGTTTAATACTTAATGTTTAATACTTAATGTTTAATACTTAATGTTTAATACTTAATGTTTAATACTTAATGTTTAATACTTAATGTTTAATACTTAATGTTTAATACTTAATGTTTAATACTTAATGTTTAATACTTAATGTTTAATACTTAATGTTTAATACTTAATGTTTAATACTTAATGTTTAATACTTAATGTTTAATACTTAATGTTTAATACTTAATGTTTAATACTTAATGTTTAATACTTAATGTTTAATACTTAATGTTTAATACTTAATGTTTAATACTTAATGTTTAATACTTAATGTTTAATACTTAATGTTTAATACTTAATGTTTAATACTTAATGTTTAATACTTAATGTTTAATACTTAATGTTTAATACTTAATGTTTAATACTTAATGTTTAATACTTAATGTTTAATACTTAATGTTTAATACTTAATGTTTAATACTTAATGTTTAATACTTAATGTTTAATACTTAATGTTTAATACTTAATGTTTAATACTTAATGTTTAATACTTAATGTTTAATACTTAATGTTTAATACTTAATGTTTAATACTTAATGTTTAATACTTAATGTTTAATACTTAATGTTTAATACTTAATGTTTAATACTTAATGTTTAATACTTAATGTTTAATACTTAATGTTTAATACTTAATGTTTAATACTTAATGTTTAATACTTAATGTTTAATACTTAATGTTTAATACTTAATGTTTAATACTTAATGTTTAATACTTAATGTTTAATACTTAATGTTTAATACTTAATGTTTAATACTTAATGTTTAATACTTAATGTTTAATACTTAATGTTTAATACTTAATGTTTAATACTTAATGTTTAATACTTAATGTTTAATACTTAATGTTTAATACTTAATGTTTAATACTTAATGTTTAATACTTAATGTTTAATACTTAATGTTTAATACTTAATGTTTAATACTTAATGTTTAATACTAGATGTTTAATACTTAATGTTTAATACTAGATGTTTAATACTTAATGTTTAATACTAGATGTTTAATACTTAATGTTTAATACTAGATGTTTAATACTTAATGTTTAATACTAGATGTTTAATACTTAATGTTTAATACTAGATGTTTAATACTTAATGTTTAATACTAGATGTTTAATACTAGATGTTTAATACTAGATGTTTAATACTAGATGTTTAATACTAGATGTTTAATACTAGATGTTTAATACTAGATGTTTAATACTAGATGTTTAATACTTAATGTTTAATACTAGATGTTTAATACTAGATGTTTAATACTAGATGTTTAATACTTAATGTTTAATACTTAATGTTTAATACTTAATGTTTAATACTAGATGTTTAATACTTAATGTTTAATACTAGATGTTTAATACTTAATGTTTAATACTAGATGTTTAATTCTAGATGTTTAATACTAGATTTTTAATACTTAATGTTTAATACTAGATGTTTAATACTTAATGTTTAATACTAGATGTTTAATACTAGATGTTTAATACTAGATGTTTAATACTAGATGTTTAATACTAGATGTTTAATACTAGATGTTTAATACTAGATGTTTAATACTTAATGTTTAATACTTAATGTTTAATACTAGATGTTTAATACTTAATGTTTAATACTTAATGTTTAATACTTAATGTTTAATACTAGATGTTTAATACTTAATGTTTAATACTAGATGTTTAATACTTAATGTTTAATACTAGATGTTTAATACTTAATGTTTAATACTAGATGTTTAATACTTAATGTTTAATACTAGATGTTTAATACTTAATGTTTAATACTAGATGTTTAATACTTAATGTTTAATACTAGATGTTTAATATTTATGTTTAATACTAGATGTTTAATACTAGATGTTTAATACTAGATGTTTAATACTAGATGTTTAATACTTAATGTTTAATACTAGATGTTTAATACTAGATGTTTAATACTAGATGTTTAATACTAGATGTTTAATACTTAATGTTTAATACTAGATGTGTAATACTTAATGTTTAATACTAGATGTTTAATACTTAATGTTTAATACTAGATGTTTAATACTTAATGTTCAATACTTAATGTTTAATACTAGATGTTTAATACTAGATGTTTAATACTAGATGTTTAATACTAGATGTTTAATACTAGATGTTTAATACTAGATGTTTAATACTAGATGTTTAATACTAGATGTTTAATACTAGATGTTTAATACTAGATGTTTAATACTTAATGTTTAATACCAGATGTTTAATATTAGATATTTAATACTTAATGTTTGATACTTAATGTTTAATACTAGATGTTTAATACTTAATGTTTAATACTTAATGTTTAATACTAGATGTTTAATACTTAATGTTTAATACTAGATGTTTAATACTAGATGTTTAATACTAGATGTTTAATACTAGATATTTAATACTTAATGTTTAATACTTAATGTTTAATACTAGATGTTTAATACTAGATGTTTAATACTAGATGTTTAATACTAGATATTTAATACTTAATGTTTAATACTTAATGTTTAATACTAGATGTTTAATACTAGATGTTTAATACTAGATGTTTAATACTAGATGTTTAATACTAGATGTTTAATACTAGATGTTTAATACTAGATGTTTAATACTAGATGTTTAATACTAGATGTTTAATACTAGATGTTTAATACTAGATATTTAATACTTAATGTTTAATACTTAATGTTTAATACTAGATGTTTAATACTTAATGTTTAATACTTAATGTTTAATACTAGATGTTTAATACTTAATGTTTAATACTTAATGTTTAATACTAGATGTTTAATACTAGATGTTTAATACTTAATGTTTAATACTAGATGTTTAATACTAGATGTTTAATACTTAATGTTTAATACTAGATGTTTAATACTTAATGTTTAATACTTAATGTTTAATACTAGATGTTTAATACTAGATGTTTGATACTAGATGTTTAATACTAGATGTTTAATACTTAATGTTTAATACTTAATGTTTAATACTAGATGTTTAATACTAGATGTTTAATACTTAATGTTTAATACTAGATGTTTAATACTTAATGTTTAATACTTAATGTTTAATACTAGATGTTTAATACTTAATGTTTAATACTAGATGTTTAATACTAGATGTTTAATACTTAATGTTTAATACTAGATGTTTAATACTTAATGTTTAATACTTAATGTTTAATACTAGATGTTTAATACTAGATGTTTAATACTAGATGTTTAATACTAGATGTTTAATACTTAATGTTTAATACTTAATGTTTAATACCAGATGTTTAATACTTAATGTTTAATACTTAATGTTTAATACTAGATGTTTAATACTAGATGTTTAATACTAGATGTTTAATACTAGATGTTTAATACTAGATGTTTAATACTAGATGTTTAATACTAGATGTTTAATACTAGATGTTTAATACTAGATGTTTAATACTAGATGTTTAATACTAGATGTTTAATACTTAATTTTAATACTAGATGTTTAATACTTAATTTTAATACTAAATGTTTAATACTTAATGTTTAATACTAGATGTTTAATACTTAATGTTTAATACTAGATGTTTAATACTTAATGTTTAATACTAGATGTTTAATACTTAATGTTTAATACTAGATGTTTAATACTAGATGTTTAATACTAGATGTTTAATACTTAATGTTTAATACTAGATGTTTAATACTTAATGTTTAATACTAGATGTTTAATACTAGATGTTTAATACTAGATGTTTAATACTAGATGTTTAATACTAGATGTTTAATACTTAATGTTTAATACTTAATGTTTAATACTTAATGTTTAATACTTAATGTTTAATACTAGATGTGTAATACTTAATGTTTAATACTAGATGTTTAATACTTAATGTTTAATACTAGATGTTTAATACTTAATGTTTAATACTAGATGTTTAATACTAGATGTTTAATACTAGATGTTTAATACTAGATGTTTAATACTAGATGTTTAATACTAGATGTTTAATACTAGATGTTTAATACTAGATGTTTAATACTTAATGTTTAATACTAGATGTTTAATACTTAATGTTTAATACTTAATGTTTAATACTAGATGTTTAATACTAGATGTTTAATACTAGATGTTTAATACTAGATGTTTAATACTTAATGTTTAATACTAGATGTTTAATACTTAATGTTTAATACTAGATGTTTAATACTAGATATTTAATACTTAATGTTTAATACTAGATGTTTAATACTAGATGTTTAATACTAGATGTTTAATACTAGATGTTTAATACTAGATGTTTAATACTAGATGTTTAATACTAGATGTTTAATACTAGATGTTTAATACTTAATGTTTAATACTAGATGTTTAATACTTAATGTTTAATACTAGATGTTTAATACTAGATGTTTAATACTAGATGTTTAATACTAGATGTTTAATACTAGATGTTTAATACTAGATGTTTAATACTAGATGTTTAATACTAGATGTTTAATACTAGATGTTTAATACTAGATATTTAATACTTAATGTTTAATACTTAATGTTTAATACTAGATGTTTAATACTTAATGTTTAATACTTAATGTTTAATACTAGATGTTTAATACTTAATGTTTAATACTTAATGTTTAATACTAGATGTTTAATACTAGATGTTTAATACTTAATGTTTAATACTAGATGTTTAATACTAGATGTTTAATACTTAATGTTTAATACTAGATGTTTAATACTTAATGTTTAATACTTAATGTTTAATACTAGAGGTTTAATACTTAATGTTTAATACTTAATGTTTAATACTAGATGTTTAATACTTAATGTTTAATACTAGATGTTTAATACTAGATGTTTAATACTAGATGTTTAATACTAGATATTTAATACTTAATGTTTAATACTTAATGTTTAATACTAGATGTTTAATACTAGATGTTTAATACTAGATGTTTAATACTAGATATTTAATACTTAATGTTTAATACTTAATGTTTAATACTAGATGTTTAATACTAGATGTTTAATACTAGATGTTTAATACTAGATGTTTAATACTAGATGTTTAATACTAGATGTTTAATACTAGATGTTTAATACTAGATGTTTAATACTAGATGTTTAATACTAGATGTTTAATACTAGATATTTAATACTTAATGTTTAATACTTAATGTTTAATACTAGATGTTTAATACTTAATGTTTAATACTTAATGTTTAATACTAGATGTTTAATACTTAATGTTTAATACTTAATGTTTAATACTAGATGTTTAATACTAGATGTTTAATACTTAATGTTTAATACTAGATGTTTAATACTAGATGTTTAATACTTAATGTTTAATACTAGATGTTTAATACTTAATGTTTAATACTTAATGTTTAATACTAGATGTTTAATACTAGATGTTTGATACTAGATGTTTAATACTAGATGTTTAATACTTAATGTTTAATACTTAATGTTTAATACTAGATGTTTAATACTAGATGTTTAATACTTAATGTTTAATACTAGATGTTTAATACTTAATGTTTAATACTTAATGTTTAATACTAGATGTTTAATACTTAATGTTTAATACTAGATGTTTAATACTAGATGTTTAATACTTAATGTTTAATACTAGATGTTTAATACTTAATGTTTAATACTTAATGTTTAATACTAGATGTTTAATACTAGATGTTTAATACTAGATGTTTAATACTTAATGTTTAATACTTAATGTTTAATACTAGATGTTTAATACTTAATGTTTAATACTTAATGTTTAATACTAGATGTTTAATACTAGATATTTAATACTAGATGTTTAATACTAGATGTTTAATACTAGATGTTTAATACTAGATGTTTAATACTAGATGTTTAATACTAGATGTTTAATACTAGATGTTTAATACTAGATGTTTAATACTAGATGTTTAATACTAGATGTTTAATACTAGATGTTTAATACTTAATTTTAATACTAGATGTTTAATACTTAATTTTAATACTAGATGTTTAATACTTAATGTTTAATACTAGATGTTTAATACTTAATGTTTAATACTAGATGTTTAATACTTAATGTTTAATACTAGATGTTTAATACTTAATGTTTAATACTAGATGTTTAATACTAGATGTTTAATACTAGATGTTTAATACTTAATGTTTAATACTAGATGTTTAATACTTAATGTTTAATACTAGATGTTTAATACTAGATGTTTAATACTAGATGTTTAATACTAGATGTTTAATACTAGATGTTTAATACTTAATGTTTAATACTTAATGTTTAATACTTAATGTTTAATACTAGATGTGTAATACTTAATGTTTAATACTAGATGTTTAATACTTAATGTTTAATACTAGATGTTTAATACTTAATGTTTAATACTAGATGTTTAATACTAGATGTTTAATACTAGATGTTTAATACTAGATGTTTAATACTAGATGTTTAATACTAGATGTTTAATACTTAATGTTTAATACTAGATGTTTAATACTTAATGTTTAATACTTAATGTTTAATACTAGATGTTTAATACTAGATGTTTAATACTAGATGTTTAATACTAGATGTTTAATACTTAATGTTTAATACTAGATGTTTAATACTTAATGTTTAATACTAGATGTTTAATACTAGATATTTAATACTTAATGTTTAATACTAGATGTTTAATACTAGATGTTTAATACTAGATGTTTAATACTAGATGTTTAATACTAGATGTTTAATACTAGATGTTTAATACTAGATGTTTAATACTAGATGTTTAATACTTAATGTTTAATACTAGATGTTTAATACTTAATGTTTAATACTAGATGTTTAATACTAGATGTTTAATACTAGATGTTTAATACTAGATGTTTAATACTAGATGTTTAATACTAGATGTTTAATACTAGATGTTTAATACTAGATGTTTAATACTAGATGTTTAATACTAGATGTTTAATACTAGATATTTAATACTTAATGTTTAATACTTAATGTTTAATACTAGATGTTTAATACTTAATGTTTAATACTTAATGTTTAATACTAGATGTTTAATACTTAATGTTTAATACTTAATGTTTAATACTAGATGTTTAATACTAGATGTTTAATACTTAATGTTTAATACTAGATGTTTAATACTAGATGTTTAATACTTAATGTTTAATACTAGATGTTTAATACTTAATGTTTAATACTTAATGTTTAATACTAGATGTTTAATACTAGATGTTTGATACTAGATGTTTAATACTAGATGTTTAATACTTAATGTTTAATACTTAATGTTTAATACTAGATGTTTAATACTAGATGTTTAATACTTAATGTTTAATACTAGATGTTTAATACTTAATGTTTAATACTAGATGTTTAATACTAGATGTTTAATACTAGATGTTTAATACTTAATGTTTAATACTTAATGTTTAATACTAGATGTTTAATACTTAATGTTTAATACTTAATGTTTAATACTAGATGTTTAATACTAGATGTTTAATACTTAATGTTTAATACTAGATGTTTAATACTTAATGTTTAATACTTGATGTTTAATACTTAATGTTTAATACTTAATGTTTAATACTAGATGTTTAATACTAGATGTTTGATACTAGATGTTTAATACTAGATGTTTAATACTTAATGTTTAATACTTAATGTTTAATACTAGATGTTTAATACTAGATGTTTAATACTTAATGTTTAATACTAGATGTTTAATACTTAATGTTTAATACTTAATGTTTAATACTAGATGTTTAATACTAGATGTTTAATACTTAATGTTTAATACTAGATGTTTAATACTTAATGTTTAATACTTAATGTTTAATACTAGATGTTTAATACTAGATGTTTAATACTAGATGTTTAATACTAGATGTTTAATACTAGATGTTTAATACTAGATGTTTAATACTAGATGTTTAATACTAGATGTTTAATACTAGATGTTTAATACTAGATGTTTAATACTAGATGTTTAATACTAGATGTTTAATACTAGATGTTTAATACTAGATGTTTAATACTAGATGTTTAATACTAGATGTTTAATACTTAATTTTAATACTAGATGTTTAATACTTAATTTTAATACTAGATGTTTAATACTTAATGTTTAATACTAGATGTTTAATACTTAATGTTTAATACTAGATGTTTAATACTTAATGTTTAATACTAGATGTTTAATACTTAATGTTTAATACTAGATGTTTAATACTAGATGTTTAATACTTAATGTTTAATACTAGATGTTTAATACTTAATGTTTAATACTAGATGTTTAATACTTAATGTTTAATACTAGATGTTTAATACTAGATGTTTAATACTAGATGTTTAATACTAGATGTTTAATACTTAATGTTTAATACTAGATGTTTAATACTTAATGTTTAATACTAGATGTTTAATACTAGATGTTTAATACTAGATGTTTAATACTAGATGTTTAATACTAGATGTTTAATACTAGATGTTTAATACTTAATGTTTAATACTTAATGTTTAATACTTAATGTTTAATACTAGATGTGTAATACTTAATGTTTAATACTAGATGTTTAATACTTAATGTTTAATACTAGATGTTTAATACTTAATGTTTAATACTAGATGTTTAATACTTAATGTTTAATACTAGATGTTTAATACTAGATGTTTAATACTAGATGTTTAATACTAGATGTTTAATACTAGATGTTTAATACTTAATGTTTAATACTAGATGTTTAATACTTAATGTTTAATACTTAATGTTTAATACTTAATGTTTAATACTAGATGTTTAATACTAGATGTTTAATACTAGATGTTTAATACTAGATGTTTAATACTAGATATTTAATACTTAATGTTTAATACTAGATGTTTAATACTAGATGTTTAATACTAGATATTTAATACTTAATGTTTAATACTAGATGTTTAATACTAGATGTTTAATACTAGATGTTTAATACTAGATGTTTAATACTAGATGTTTAATACTAGATGTTTAATACTAGATGTTTAATACTAGATGTTTAATACTAGATGTTTAATACTTAATGTTTAATACTAGATGTTTAATACTTAATGTTTAATACTAGATGTTTAATACTAGATGTTTAATACTAGATGTTTAATACTAGATGTTTAATACTAGATGTTTAATACTAGATGTTTAATACTAGATGTTTAATACTAGATATTTAATACTTAATGTTTAATACTTAATGTTTAATACTAGATGTGTAATACTTAATGTTTAATACTTAATGTTTAATACTAGATGTTTAATACTTAATGTTTAATACTTAATGTTTAATACTAGATGTTTAATACTTAATGTTTAATACTTAATGTTTAATACTAGATGTTTAATACTAGATGTTTAATACTTAATGTTTAATACTAGATGTTTAATACTTAATGTTTAATACTTAATGTTTAATACTAGATGTTTAATACTAGATGTTTGATACTAGATGTTTAATACTAGATGTTTAATACTTAATGTTTAATACTTAATGTTTAATACTAGATGTTTAATACTAGATGTTTAATACTTAATGTTTAATACTAGATGTTTAATACTTAATGTTTAATACTTAATGTTTAATACTAGATGTTTAATACTAGATGTTTAATACTAGATGTTTAATACTTAATGTTTAATACTTAATGTTTAATACTAGATGTTTAATACTTAATGTTTAATACTTAATGTTTAATACTAGATGTTTAATACTAGATGTTTAATACTAGATGTTTAATACTAGATGTTTAATACTAGATGTTTAATACTAGATGTTTAATACTAGATGTTTAATACTAGATGTTTAATACTAGATGTTTAATACTAGATGTTTAATACTAGATGTTTAATACTAGATGTTTAATACTAGATGTTTAATACTAGATGTTTAATACTAGATGTTTAATACTAGATGTTTAATACTTAATTTTAATACTAGATGTTTAATACTTAATTTTAATACTAGATGTTTAATACTTAATGTTTAATACTAGATGTTTAATACTTAATGTTTAATACTAGATGTTTAATACTTAATGTTTAATACTAGATGTTTAATACTTAATGTTTAATACTAGATGTTTAATACTAGATGTTTAATACTAGATGTTTAATACTTAATGTTTAATACTAGATGTTTAATACTAGATGTTTAATACTAGATGTTTAATACTAGATGTTTAATACTAGATGTTTAATACTAGATGTTTAATACTAGATGTTTAATACTAGATGTTTAATACATAATTTTAATACTAGATGTTTAATACTTAATTTTAATACTAGATGTTTAATACTTAATGTTTAATACTAGATGTTTAATACTTAATGTTTAATACTAGATGTTTAATACTTAATGTTTAATACTAGATGTTTAATACTTAATGTTTAATACTAGATGTTTAATACTAGATGTTTAATACTAGATGTTTAATACTTAATGTTTAATACTAGATGTTTAATACTTAATGTTTAATACTAGATGTTTAATACTAGATGTTTAATACTAGATGTTTAATACTAGATGTTTAATACTAGATGTTTAATACTTAATGTTTAATACTTAATGTTTAATACTTAATGTTTAATACTAGATGTGTAATACTTAATGTTTAATACTAGATGTTTAATACTTAATGTTTAATACTAGATGTTTAATACTTAATGTTTAATACTAGATGTTTAATACTAGATGTTTAATACTAGATGTTTAATACTTAATGTTTAATACTAGATGTTTAATACTTAATGTTTAATACTTAATGTTTAATACTAGATGTTTAATACTAGATGTTTAATACTAGATGTTTAATACTAGATGTTTAATACTTAATGTTTAATACTAGATGTTTAATACTTAATGTTTAATACTAGATGTTTAATACTAGATATTTAATACTTAATGTTTAATACTAGATGTTTAATACTAGATGTTTAATACTAGATGTTTAATACTAGATGTTTAATACTAGATGTTTAATACTTAATGTTTAATACTAGATGTTTAATACTAGATATTTAATACTAGATGTTTAATACTAGATGTTTAATACTTAATGTTTAATACTTAATGTTTAATACTAGATATTTAATACTTAATGTTTAATACTTAATGTTTAATACTAGATGTTTAATACTTAATGTTTAATACTTAATGTTTAATACTAGATGTTTAATACTTAATGTTTAATACTTAATGTTTAATACTAGATGTTTAATACTTAATGTTTAATACTAGATGTTTAATACTAGATGTTTAATACTAGATGTTTAATACTAGATATTTAATACTTAATGTTTAATACTTAATGTTTAATACTAGATGTTTAATACTAGATGTTTAATACTAGATGTTTAATACTAGATATTTAATACTTAATGTTTAATACTTAATGTTTAATACTAGATGTTTAATACTAGATGTTTAATACTAGATGTTTAATACTAGATGTTTAATACTAGATGTTTAATACTAGATGTTTAATACTAGATGTTTAATACTAGATGTTTAATACTAGATGTTTAATACTAGATGTTTAATACTAGATGTTTAATACTAGATGTTTAATACTAGATGTTTAATACTAGATGTTTAATACTTAATGTTTAATACTAGATGTTTAATACTAGATGTTTAATACTTAATGTTTAATACTAGATGTTTAATACTTAATGTTTAATACTAGATGTTTAATACTTAATGTTTAATACTAGATGTTTAATACTAGATGTTTAATACTAGATGTTTAATACTAGATGTTTAATACTTAATGTTTAATACTAGATGTTTAATACTTAATGTTTAATACTAGATGTTTAATACTAGATGTTTAATACTAGATGTTTAATACTAGATGTTTAATACTAGATGTTTAATACTAGATGTTTAATACTTAATGTTTAATACTTAATGTTTAATACTTAATGTTTAATACTAGATGTGTAATACTTAATGTTTAATACTAGATGTTTAATACTTAATGTTTAATACTAGATGTTTAATACTTAATGTTTAATACTAGATGTTTAATACTTAATGTTTAATACTAGATGTTTAATACTAGATGTTTAATACTAGATGTTTAATACTAGATGTTTAATACTAGATGTTTAATACTTAATGTTTAATACTAGATGTTTAATACGTAATGTTTAATACTTAATGTTTAATACTAGATGTTTAATACTAGATGTTTAATACTAGATGTTTAATACTAGATGTTTAATACTAGATATTTAATACTTAATGTTTAATACTAGATGTTTAATACTTAATGTTTAATACTAGATGTTTAATACTAGATATTTAATACTTAATGTTTAATACTAGATGTTTAATACTAGATGTTTAATACTAGATGTTTAATACTAGATGTTTAATACTAGATGTTTAATACTAGATGTTTAATACTAGATGTTTAATACTAGATGTTTAATACTTAATGTTTAATACTAGATGTTTAATACTTAATGTTTAATACTAGATGTTTAATACTAGATGTTTAATACTAGATGTTTAATACTAGATGTTTAATACTAGATGTTTAATACTAGATGTTTAATACTAGATGTTTAATACTAGATGTTTAATACTAGATATTTAATACTTAATGTTTAATACTTAATGTTTAATACTAGATGTGTAATACTTAATGTTTAATACTTAATGTTTAATACTAGATGTTTAATACTTAATGTTTAATACTTAATGTTTAATACTAGATGTTTAATACTTAATGTTTAATACTTAATGTTTAATACTAGATGTTTAATACTAGATGTTTAATACTTAATGTTTAATACTAGATGTTTAATACTTAATGTTTAATACTTAATGTTTAATACTAGATGTTTAATACTAGATGTTTGATACTAGATGTTTAATACTAGATGTTTAATACTTAATGTTTAATACTTAATGTTTAATACTAGATGTTTAATACTAGATGTTTAATACTTAATGTTTAATACTAGATGTTTAATACTTAATGTTTAATACTTAATGTTTAATACTAGATGTTTAATACTAGATGTTTAATACTAGATGTTTAATACTTAATGTTTAATACTTAATGTTTAATACTAGATGTTTAATACTTAATGTTTAATACTTAATGTTTAATACTAGATGTTTAATACTAGATGTTTAATACTAGATGTTTAATACTAGATGTTTAATACTAGATGTTTAATACTAGATGTTTAATACTAGATGTTTAATACTAGATGTTTAATACTAGATGTTTAATACTAGATGTTTAATACTAGATGTTTAATACTAGATGTTTAATACTAGATGTTTAATACTAGATGTTTAATACTAGATGTTTAATACTAGATGTTTAATACTTAATTTTAATACTAGATGTTTAATACTTAATTTTAATACTAGATGTTTAATACTTAATGTTTAATACTAGATGTTTAATACTTAATGTTTAATACTAGATGTTTAATACTTAATGTTTAATACTAGATGTTTAATACTTAATGTTTAATACTAGATGTTTAATACTAGATGTTTAATACTAGATGTTTAATACTTAATGTTTAATACTAGATGTTTAATACTAGATGTTTAATACTAGATGTTTAATACTAGATGTTTAATACTAGATGTTTAATACTAGATGTTTAATACTAGATGTTTAATACATAATTTTAATACTAGATGTTTAATACTTAATTTTAATACTAGATGTTTAATACTTAATGTTTAATACTAGATGTTTAATACTTAATGTTTAATACTAGATGTTTAATACTTAATGTTTAATACTAGATGTTTAATACTTAATGTTTAATACTAGATGTTTAATACTAGATGTTTAATACTAGATGTTTAATACTTAATGTTTAATACTAGATGTTTAATACTTAATGTTTAATACTAGATGTTTAATACTAGATGTTTAATACTAGATGTTTAATACTAGATGTTTAATACTAGATGTTTAATACTTAATGTTTAATACTTAATGTTTAATACTTAATGTTTAATACTAGATGTTTAATACTAGATGTTTAATACTAGATGTTTAATACTAGATATTTAATACTTAATGTTTAATACTTAATGTTTAATACTAGATGTTTAATACTAGATGTTTAATACTAGATGTTTAATACTAGATGTTTAATACTAGATGTTTAATACTAGATGTTTAATACTAGATGTTTAATACTAGATGTTTAATACTAGATGTTTAATACTAGATGTTTAATACTAGATGTTTAATACTAGATGTTTAATACTAGATGTTTAATACTAGATGTTTAATACTAGATGTTTAATACTAGATGTTTAATACTAGATGTTTAATACTAGATGTTTAATACTAGATGTTTAATACTAGATGTTTAATACTAGATGTTTAATACTAGATGTTTAATACTAGATGTTTAATACTAGATGTTTAATACTAGATGTTTAATACTAGATGTTTAATACTAGATGTTTAATACTAGATGTTTAATACTAGATGTTTAATACTAGATGTTTAATACTAGATGTTTAATACTAGATGTTTAATACTAGATGTTTAATACTAGATGTTTAATACTAGATATTTAATACTTAATGTGTAATACTTAATGTTTAATACTAGATGTTTAATACTTAATGTTTAATACTTAATGTTTAATACTAGATGTTTAATACTTAATGTTTAATACTTAATGTTTAATACTAGATGTTTAATACTAGATGTTTAATACTTAATGTTTAATACTAGATGTTTAATACTAGATGTTTAATACTTAATGTTTAATACTAGATGTTTAATACTTAATGTTTAATACTTAATGTTTAATACTAGATGTTTAATACTAGATGTTTGATACTAGATGTTTAATACTAGATGTTTAATACTTAATGTTTAATACTTAATGTTTAATACTAGATGTTTAATACTAGATGTTTAATACTTAATGTTTAATACTAGATGTTTAATACTTAATGTTTAATACTTAATGTTTAATACTAGATGTTTAATACTAGATGTTTAATACTTAATGTTTAATACTTAATGTTTAATACTAGATGTTTAATACTTAATGTTTAATACTTAATGTTTAATACTAGATGTTTAATACTAGATGTTTAATACTAGATGTTTAATACTAGATGTTTAATACTAGATGTTTAATACTAGATGTTTAATACTAGATGTTTAATACTAGATGTTTAATACTAGATGTTTAATACTAGATGTTTAATACTTAATGTTTAATACTTAATGTTTAATACTAGATGTTTTATACTAGATGTTTAATACTAGATGTTTAATACTAGATGTTTAATACTAGATGTTTAATACTAGATGTTTAATACTAGATGTTTAATACTAGATGTTTAATACTAGATGTTTAATACTAGATGTTTAATACTAGATGTTTAATACTAGATGTTTAATACTAGATGTTTAATACTAGATGTTTAATACTAGATGTTTAATACTAGATGTTTAATACTAGATGTTTAATACTAGATGTTTAATACTAGATGTTTAATACTAGATGTTTAATACTAGATGTTTAATACTAGATGTTTAATACTAGATGTTTAATACTAGATGTTTAATACTAGATGTTTAATACTAGATGTTTAATACTAGATGTTTAATACTAGATGTTTAATACTAGATGTTTAATACTAGATGTTTAATACTAGATGTTTAATACTAGATGTTTAATACTTAATGTTTAATACTTAATGTTTAATACTTAATGTTTAATACTAGATGTGTAATACTTAATGTTTAATACTAGATGTTTAATACTTAATGTTTAATACTAGATGTTTAATACTTAATGTTTAATACTAGATGTTTAATACTAGATGTTTAATACTAGATGTTTAATACTAGATGTTTAATACTAGATGTTTAATACTTAATGTTTAATACTAGATGTTTAATACTAGATGTTTAATACTAGATGTTTAATACTAGATGTTTAATACTAGATGTTTAATACTAGATGTTTAATACTTAATGTTTAATACTAGATGTTTAATACTAGATGTTTAATACTAGATGTTTAATACTTAATGTTTAATACTAGATGTTTAATACTTAATGTTTAATACTAGATGTTTAATACTAGATGTTTAATACTAGATGTTTAATACTAGATGTTTAATACTAGATGTTTAATACTAGATGTTTAATACTAGATGTTTAATACTAGATGTTTAATACTAGATGTTTAATACTAGATGTTTAATACTAGATATTTAATACTAGATGTTTAATACTAGATGTTTAATACTTAATGTTTAATACTTAATGTTTAATACTAGATATTTAATACTTAATATTTAATACTTAATGTTTAATACTAGATGTTTAATACTTAATGTTTAATACTTAATGTTTAATACTAGATGTTTAATACTAGATGTTTAATACTTAATGTTTAATACTTAATGTTTAATACTAGATGTTTAATACTTAATGTTTAATACTAGATGTTTAATACTAGATGTTTAATACTAGATGTTTAATACTAGATGTTTAATACTAGATGTTTAATACTTAATGTTTAATACTTAATGTTTAATACTAGATGTTTAATACTAGATGTTTAATACTAGATGTTTAATACTAGATGTTTAATACTAGATGTTTAATACTAGATATTTAATACTTAATGTTTAATACTTAATGTTTAATACTAGATGTTTAATACTAGATGTTTAATACTAGATGTTTAATACTAGATGTTTAATACTAGATGTTTAATACTAGATGTTTAATACTAGATGTTTAATACTAGATGTTTAATACTAGATGTTTAATACTAGATGTTTAATACTAGATGTTTAATACTAGATGTTTAATACTAGATGTTTAATACTAGATGTTTAATACTAGATGTTTAATACTAGATGTTTAATACTAGATGTTTAATACTAGATGTTTAATACTAGATGTTTAATACTAGATGTTTAATACTAGATGTTTAATACTAGATGTTTAATACTAGATGTTTAATACTAGATGTTTAATACTTAATGTGTAATACTTAATGTTTAATACTAGATGTTTAATACTTAATGTTTAATACTTAATGTTTAATACTAGATGTTTAATACTTAATGTTTAATACTTAATGTTTAATACTAGATGTTTAATACTAGATATTTAATACTTAATGTTTAATACTAGATGTTTAATACTAGATGTTTAATACTTAATGTTTAATACTAGATGTTTAATACTTAATGTTTAATACTTAATGTTTAATACTAGATGTTTAATACTAGATGTTTGATACTAGATGTTTAATACTAGATGTTTAATACTTAATGTTTAATACTTAATGTTTAATACTAGATGTTTAATACTAGATGTTTAATACTTAATGTTTAATACTAGATGTTTAATACTTAATGTTTAATACTTAATGTTTAATACTAGATGTTTAATACTAGATGTTTAATACTTAATGTTTAATACTTAATGTTTAATACTTAATGTTTAAAACTAGATGTTTAATACTTAATGTTTAATACTAGATATTTAATACTTAATGTTTAATACTAGATGTTTAATACTTAATGTTTAAAACTAGATGTTTAATACTTAATGTTTAATACTAGATGTTTAATACTAGATGTTTAATACTAGATGTTTAATACTAGATGTTTAATACTTAATGTTTAATACTAGATGTTTAATACTTAATGTTTAATACTAGATGTTTAATACTTAATGTTTAATACTAGATGTTTAATACTAGATGTTTAATACTAGATGTTTAATACTAGATGTTTAATACTAGATGTTTAATACTAGAAGTTTAATACTTAATGTTTAATAATAGATGTTTAATACTAGATGTTTAATACTTAATGTTTAATACTAGATGTTTAATACTAGATGTTTAATACTAGATGTTTAATACTAGATGTTTAATACTAGATGTTTAATACTTAATGTTTAATACTAGATGTTTAATACTTAATGTTTAATACTTAATGTGTAATACTTAATGTTTAATACTAGATGTTTAATACTAGATGTTTAATACTTAATGTTTAATACTAGATGTTTAATACTTAATGTTTAATACTTAATGTTTAATACTAGATGTTTAATACTAGATGTTTAATACTTAATGTTTAATACTAGATGTTTAATACTTAATGTTTAATACTTAATGTTTAATACTAGATGTTTAATACTTAATGTTTAATACTTAATGTTTAATACTAGATGTTTAATACTAGATATTTAATACTTAATGTTTAATACTTAATGTTTAATACTAGATGTTTAATACTAGATGTTTAATACTAGATGTTTAATACTAGATATTTAATACTTAATGTTTAATACTTAATGTTTAATACTAGATGTTTAATACTAGATGTTTAATACTAGATATTTAATACTTAATGTTTAATACTTAATGTTTAATACTAGATGTTTAATACTAGATGTTTAATACTAGATGTTTAATACTAGATGTTTAATACTAGATGTTTAATACTAGATGTTTAATACTAGATGTTTAATACTAGATGTTTAATACTAGATGTTTAATACTAGATGTTTAATACTAGATGTTTAATACTAGATGTTTAATACTAGATGTTTAATACTAGATGTTTAATACTAGATGTTTAATACTAGATGTTTAATACTAGATGTTTAATACTAGATGTTTAATACTAGATGTTTAATACTAGATGTTTAATACTAGATGTTTAATACTAGATGTTTAATACTAGATGTTTAATACTAGATGTTTAATACTAGATGTTTAATACTAGATGTTTAATACTAGATGTTTAATACTAGATGTTTAATACTAGATGTTTAATACTAGATGTTTAATACTAGATGTTTAATACTAGATGTTTAATACTAGATGTTTAATACTTAATGTGTAATACTTAATGTTTAATACTAGATGTTTAATACTTAATGTTTAATACTTAATGTTTAATACTAGATGTTTAATACTTAATGTTTAATACTTAATGTTTAATACTAGATGTTTAATACTAGATGTTTAATACTTAATGTTTAATACTAGATGTTTAATACTAGATGTTTAATACTTAATGTTTAATACTAGATGTTTAATACTTAATGTTTAATACTTAATGTTTAATACTAGATGTTTAATACTAGATGTTTGATACTAGATGTTTAATACTAGATGTTTAATACTTAATGTTTAATACTTAATGTTTAATACTAGATGTTTAATACTAGATGTTTAATACTTAATGTTTAATACTAGATGTTTAATACTTAATGTTTAATACTTAATGTTTAATACTAGATGTTTAATACTAGATGTTTAATACTTAATGTTTAATACTTAATGTTTAAAACTAGATGTTTAATACTTAATGTTTAATACTAGATATTTAATACTTAATGTTTAATACTAGATGTTTAATACTTAATGTTTAAAACTAGATGTTTAATACTTAATGTTTAATACTAGATGTTTAATACTAGATGTTTAATACTAGATGTTTAATACTAGATGTTTAATACTAGATGTTTAATACTAGATGTTTAATACTAGATGTTTAATACTAGATGTTTAATACTTAATGTTTAATACTAGATGTGTAATACTTAATGTTTAATACTAGATGTTTAATACTTAATGTTTAATACTAGATGTTTAATACTAGATGTTTAATACTAGATGTTTAATACTAGATGTTTAATACTAGAAGTTTAATACTTAATGTTTAATAATAGATGTTTAATACTAGAATTTTAATACTTAATGTTTAATACTAGATGTTTAATACTAGATGTTTAATACTAGATGTTTAATACTTAATGTTTAATACTAGATGTTTAATACTTAATGTTTAATACTTAATGTGTAATACTTAATGTTTAATACTAGATGTTTAATACTAGATGTTTAATACTTAATGTTTAATACTAGATGTTTAATACTTAATGTTTAATACTTAATGTTTAATACTAGATGTTTAATACTAGATGTTTAATACTTAATGTTTAATACTAGATGTTTAATACTTAATGTTTAATACTTAATGTTTAATACTAGATGTTTAATACTTAATGTTTAATACTTAATGTTTAATACTAGATGTTTAATACTAGATGTTTAATACTTAATGTTTAATACTAGATGTTTAATACTTAATGTTTAATACTTAATGTTTAATACTAGATGTTTAATACTTAATGTTTAATACTTAATGTTTAATACTAGATGTTTAATACTTAATGTTTAATACTTAATGTTTAATACTTAATGTTTAATACTTAATGTTTAATACTAGATGTTTAATACTAGATGTTTAATACTTAATGTTTAATACTAGATGTTTAATACTAGATGTTTAATACTAGAAGTTTAATACTTAATGTTTAATACTAGATGTTTAATACTAGATGTTTAATACTTAATGTTTAATACTAGATGTTTAATACTTAATGTTTAATACTTAATGTTTAATACTAGATGTTTAATACTTAATGTTTAATACTTAATGTTTAATACTAGATGTTTAATACTTAATGTTTAATACTTAATGTTTAATACTAGATGTTTAATACTAGATGTTTAATACTAGATGTTTAATACTAGATGTTTAATACTAGATGTTTAATACTAGATGTTTAATACTAGATGTTTAATACTAGATGTTTAATACTAGATGTTTAATACTAGATGTTTAATACTAGATGTTTAATACTAGATGTTTAATACTAGATGTTTAATACTTAATGTTTAATACTTAATGTTTAATACTTAATATTTAATACTAGATGTTTAATACTAGATGTGTAATACTAGATGTTTAATACTAGATGTTTAATACTAGATGTTTAATACTAGATGTTTAATACTAGATGTTTAATACTTAATGTTTAATACTAGATGTTTAATACTTAATGTTTAATACTTAATGTTTAATACTAGATGTTTAATACTTAATGTTTAATACTTAATGTTTAATACTTAATGTTTAATACTTAATGTTTAATACTAGATGTTTAATACTAGATGTTTAATACTTAATGTTTAATACTAGATGTTTAATACTAGATGTTTAATACTAGAAGTTTAATACTTAATGTTTAATACTAGATGTTTAATACTAGATGTTTAATACTTAATGTTTAATACTAGATGTTTAATACTTAATGTTTAATACTTAATGTTTAATACTAGATGTTTAATACTTAATGTTTAATACTTAATGTTTAATACTAGATGTTTAATACTTAATGTTTAATACTTAATGTTTAATACTAGATGTTTAATACTAGATGTTTGATACTAGATGTTTAATACTAGATGTTTAATACTAGATGTTTAATACTAGATGTTTAATACTTAATGTTTAATACTTAATGTTTAATACTAGATGTTTAATACTTAATGTTTAATACTTAATGTTTAATACTAGATGTTTAATACTAGATGTTTAATACTTAATGTTTAATACTAGATGTTTAATACTTAATGTTTAATACTTAATGTTTAATACTAGATGTTTAATACTTAATGTTTAATACTTAATGTTTAATACTAGATGTTTAATACTTAATGTTTAATACTAGATGTTTAATACTTAATGTTTAATACTTAATGTTTAATACTAGATGTTTAATACTTAATGTTTAATACTTAATGTTTAATACTAGATGTTTAATACTAGATGTTTAATACTTAATGTTTAATACTAGATGTTTAATACTTAATGTTTAATACTTAATGTTTAATACTAGATGTTTAATACTTAATGTTTAATACTTAATGTTTAATACTAGATGTTTAATACTTAATGTTTAATACTTAATGTTTAATACTTAATGTTTAATACTTAATGTTTAATACTAGATGTTTAATACTAGATGTTTAATACTTAATGTTTAATACTAGATGTTTAATACTAGATGTTTAATACTAGAAGTTTAATACTTAATGTTTAATACTAGATGTTTAATACTAGATGTTTAATACTTAATGTTTAATACTAGATGTTTAATACTTAATGTTTAATACTTAATGTTTAATACTAGATGTTTAATACTTAATGTTTAATACTTAATGTTTAATACTAGATGTTTAATACTTAATGTTTAATACTTAATGTTTAATACTAGATGTTTAATACTAGATGTTTAATACTAGATGTTTAATACTAGATGTTTAATACTAGATGTTTAATACTAGATGTTTAATACTAGATGTTTAATACTTAATGTTTAATACTTAATGTTTAATACTAGATGTTTAATACTAGATGTTTAATACTTAATGTTTAATACTAGATGTTTAATACTTAATGTTTAATACTTAATGTTTAATACTAGATGTTTAATACTAGATGTTTAATACTAGATGTTTAATACTAGATGTTTAATACTAGATGTTTAATACTAGATGTTTAATACTAGATGTTTAATACTTAATGTTTAATACTAGATGTTTAATACTTAATGTTTAATACTTAATGTTTAATACTAGATGTTTAATACTAGATATTTAATACTTAATGTTTAATACTAGATGTTTAATACTAGATGTTTAATACTTAATGTTTAATACTAGATGTTTAATACTTAATGTTTAATACTTAATGTTTAATACTAGATGTTTAATACTAGATGTTTGATACTAGATGTTTAATACTAGATGTTTAATACTTAATGTTTAATACTTAATGTTTAATACTAGATGTTTAATACTAGATGTTTAATACTTAATGTTTAATACTAGATGTTTAATACTTAATGTTTAATACTTAATGTTTAATACTAGATGTTTAATACTTAATGTTTAATACTTAATGTTTAAAACTAGATGTTTAATACTTAATGTTTAATACTAGATATTTAATACTTAATGTTTAATACTAGATGTTTAATACTTAATGTTTAAAACTAGATGTTTAATACTTAATGTTTAATACTAGATGTTTAATACTAGATGTTTAATACTAGATGTTTAATACTAGATGTTTAATACTAGATGTTTAATACTAGATGTTTAATACTTAATGTTTAATACTAGATGTTTAATACTTAATGTTTAATACTAGATGTTTAATACTTAATGTTTAATACTAGATGTTTAATACTAGATGTTTAATACTAGATGTTTAATACTAGATGTTTAATACTAGATGTTTAATACTAGAAGTTTAATACTTAATGTTTAATAATAGATGTTTAATACTAGATGTTTAATACTTAATGTTTAATACTAGATGTTTAATACTAGATGTTTAATACTAGATGTTTAATACTAGATGTTTAATACTAGATGTTTAATACTTAATGTTTAATACTAGATGTTTAATACTTAATGTTTAATACTTAATGTGTAATACTTAATGTTTAATACTAGATGTTTAATACTAGATGTTTAATACTTAATGTTTAATACTAGATGTTTAATACTTAATGTTTAATACTTAATGTTTAATACTAGATGTTTAATACTAGATGTTTAATACTTAATGTTTAATACTAGATGTTTAATACTTAATGTTTAATACTTAATGTTTAATACTAGATGTTTAATACTTAATGTTTAATACTTAATGTTTAATACTAGATGTTTAATACTAGATATTTAATACTTAATGTTTAATACTTAATGTTTAATACTAGATGTTTAATACTAGATGTTTAATACTAGATGTTTAATACTAGATATTTAATACTTAATGTTTAATACTTAATGTTTAATACTAGATGTTTAATACTAGATGTTTAATACTAGATGTTTAATACTAGATGTTTAATACTAGATGTTTAATACTAGATGTTTAATACTAGATGTTTAATACTAGATGTTTAATACTAGATGTTTAATACTAGATGTTTAATACTAGATGTTTAATACTAGATGTTTAATACTAGATGTTTAATACTAGATGTTTAATACTAGATGTTTAATACTAGATGTTTAATACTAGATGTTTAATACTAGATGTTTAATACTAGATGTTTAATACTAGATGTTTAATACTAGATGTTTAATACTAGATGTTTAATACTAGATGTTTAATACTAGATGTTTAATACTAGATGTTTAATACTAGATGTTTAATACTAGATGTTTAATACTAGATGTTTAATACTAGATGTTTAATACTAGATGTTTAATACTTAATGTGTAATACTTAATGTTTAATACTAGATGTTTAATACTTAATGTTTAATACTTAATGTTTAATACTAGATGTTTAATACTTAATGTTTAATACTTAATGTTTAATACTAGATGTTTAATACTAGATGTTTAATACTTAATGTTTAATACTAGATGTTTAATACTAGATGTTTAATACTTAATGTTTAATACTAGATGTTTAATACTTAATGTTTAATACTTAATGTTTAATACTAGATGTTTAATACTAGATGTTTGATACTAGATGTTTAATACTAGATGTTTAATACTTAATGTTTAATACTTAATGTTTAATACTAGATGTTTAATACTAGATGTTTAATACTTAATGTTTAATACTAGATGTTTAATACTTAATGTTTAATACTTAATGTTTAATACTAGATGTTTAATACTAGATGTTTAATACTTAATGTTTAATACTTAATGTTTAAAACTAGATGTTTAATACTTAATGTTTAATACTAGATATTTAATACTTAATGTTTAATACTAGATGTTTAATACTTAATGTTTAAAACTAGATGTTTAATACTTAATGTTTAATACTAGATGTTTAATACTAGATGTTTAATACTAGATGTTTAATACTAGATGTTTAATACTAGATGTTTAATACTAGATGTTTAATACTAGATGTTTAATACTAGATGTTTAATACTAGATGTTTAATACTTAATGTTTAATACTAGATGTTTAATACTTAATGTTTAATACTAGATGTTTAATACTTAATGTTTAATACTAGATGTTTAATACTAGATGTTTAATACTAGATGTTTAATACTAGAAGTTTAATACTTAATGTTTAATAATAGATGTTTAATACTAGAATTTTAATACTTAATGTTTAATACTAGATGTTTAATACTAGATGTTTAATACTAGATGTTTAATACTTAATGTTTAATACTAGATGTTTAATACTTAATGTTTAATACTTAATGTGTAATACTTAATGTTTAATACTAGATGTTTAATACTAGATGTTTAATACTTAATGTTTAATACTAGATGTTTAATACTTAATGTTTAATACTTAATGTTTAATACTAGATGTTTAATACTAGATGTTTAATACTTAATGTTTAATACTAGATGTTTAATACTTAATGTTTAATACTTAATGTTTAATACTAGATGTTTAATACTTAATGTTTAATACTTAATGTTTAATACTAGATGTTTAATACTAGATGTTTAATACTTAATGTTTAATACTAGATGTTTAATACTTAATGTTTAATACTTAATGTTTAATACTAGATGTTTAATACTTAATGTTTAATACTTAATGTTTAATACTAGATGTTTAATACTTAATGTTTAATACTTAATGTTTAATACTTAATGTTTAATACTTAATGTTTAATACTTAATGTTTAATACTAGATGTTTAATACTAGATGTTTAATACTTAATGTTTAAAACTAGATGTTTAATACTAGATGTTTAATACTAGAAGTTTAATACTTAATGTTTAATACTAGATGTTTAATACTAGATGTTTAATACTTAATGTTTAATACTAGATGTTTAATACTTAATGTTTAATACTTAATGTTTAATACTAGATGTTTAATACTTAATGTTTAATACTTAATGTTTAATACTAGATGTTTAATACTTAATGTTTAATACTTAATGTTTAATACTAGATGTTTAATACTAGATGTTTAATACTAGATGTTTAATACTAGATGTTTAATACTAGATGTTTAATACTAGATGTTTAATACTAGATGTTTAATACTTAATGTTTAATACTTAATGTTTAATACTTAATATTTAATACTAGATGTTTAATACTAGATGTGTAATACTAGATGTTTAATACTAGATGTTTAATACTAGATGTTTAATACTAGATGTTTAATACTAGATGTTTAATACTTAATGTTTAATACTTAATGTTTAATACTAGATGTTTAATACTAGATGTTTAATACTAGATGTTTAATACTAGATGTTTAATACTTAATGTTTAATACTAGATGTTTAATACTAGATGTTTAATACTAGATGTTTAATACTAGATGTTTAATACTAGATGTTTAATACTAGATGTTTAATACTAGATGTTTAATACTTAATGTTAATACTTAATGTTTAATACTTAATGTTTAATACTTAATGTTTAATACTTAATGTTTAATACTAGATGTTTAATACTAGATGTTTAATACTTAATGTTTAATACTAGATGTTTAATACTAGATGTTTAATACTTAATGTTTAATACTAGATGTTTAATACTTAATGTTTAATACTTAATGTTTAATACTAGATGTTTAATACTAGATGTTTGATACTAGATGTTTAATACTAGATGTTTAATACTTAATGTTTAATACTTAATGTTTAATACTAGATGTTTAATACTAGATGTTTAATACTTAATGTTTAATACTAGATGTTTAATACTTAATGTTTAATACTTAATGTTTAATACTAGATGTTTAATACTAGATGTTTAATACTTAATGTTTAATACTTAATGTTTAAAACTAGATGTTTAATACTTAATGTTTAATACTAGATATTTAATACTTAATGTTTAATACTAGATGTTTAATACTTAATGTTTAAAACTAGATGTTTAATACTTAATGTTTAATACTAGATGTTTAATACTAGATGTTTAATACTAGATGTTTAATACTAGATGTTTAATACTAGATGTTTAATACTAGATGTTTAATACTAGATGTTTAATACTTAATGTTTAATACTAGATGTTTAATACTTAATGTTTAATACTAGATGTTTAATACTTAATGTTTAATACTAGATGTTTAATACTAGATGTTTAATACTAGATGTTTAATACTAGAAGTTTAATACTTAATGTTTAATAATAGATGTTTAATACTAGATGTTTAATACTTAATGTTTAATACTAGATGTTTAATACTAGATGTTTAATACTAGATGTTTAATACTAGATGTTTAATACTTAATGTTTAATACTAGATGTTTAATACTTAATGTTTAATACTTAATGTGTAATACTTAATGTTTAATACTAGATGTTTAATACTAGATGTTTAATACTTAATGTTTAATACTAGATGTTTAATACTTAATGTTTAATACTTAATGTTTAATACTAGATGTTTAATACTAGATGTTTAATACTTAATGTTTAATACTAGATGTTTAATACTTAATGTTTAATACTTAATGTTTAATACTAGATGTTTAATACTTAATGTTTAATACTTAATGTTTAATACTAGATGTTTAATACTAGATGTTTAATACTTAATGTTTAATACTAGATGTTTAATACTTAATGTTTAATACTTAATGTTTAATACTAGATGTTTAATACTTAATGTTTAATACTTAATGTTTAATACTAGATGTTTAATACTTAATGTTTAATACTTAATGTTTAATACTTAATGTTTAATACTTAATGTTTAATACTAGATGTTTAATACTAGATGTTTAATACTTAATGTTTAATACTAGATGTTTAATACTAGATGTTTAATACTAGAAGTTTAATACTTAATGTTTAATACTAGATGTTTAATACTAGATGTTTAATACTTAATGTTTAATACTAGATGTTTAATACTTAATGTTTAATACTTAATGTTTAATACTAGATGTTTAATACTTAATGTTTAATACTTAATGTTTAATACTAGATGTTTAATACTTAATGTTTAATACTTAATGTTTAATACTAGATGTTTAATACTAGATGTTTAATACTAGATGTTTAATACTAGATGTTTAATACTAGATGTTTAATACTAGATGTTTAATACTAGATGTTTAATACTAGATGTTTAATACTAGATGTTTAATACTAGATGTTTAATACTAGATGTTTAATACTTAATGTTTAATACTTAATGTTTAATACTAGATGTTTAATACTAGATGTTTAATACTAGATGTTTAATACTAGATGTTTAATACTTAATGTTTAATACTAGATGTTTAATACTAGATGTTTAATACTAGATGTTTAATACTAGATGTTTAATACTTAATGTTAATACTTAATGTTTAATACTTAATGTTTAATACTTAATGTTTAATACTTAATGTTTAATACTAGATGTTTAATACTAGATGTTTAATACTAGATGTTTAATACTAGATGTTTAATACTAGATGTTTAATACTAGATGTTTAATACTAGATGTTTAATACTAGATGTTTAATACTTAATGTTTAATACTAGATGTTTAATACTTAATGTTTAATACTTAATGTTTAATACTAGATGTTTAATACTAGATGTTTAATACTAGATGTTTAATACTAGATGTTTAATACTAGATGTTTAATACTAGATGTTTAATACTAGATGTTTAATACTAGATGTTTAATACTAGATGTTTAATACTAGATATTTAATACTAGATGTTTAATACTAGATGTTTAATACTTAATGTTTAATACTTAATGTTTAATACTAGATATTTAATACTTAATGTTTAATACTTAATGTTTAATACTAGATGTTTAATACTTAATGTTTAATACTTAATGTTTAATACTAGATGTTTAATACTTAATGTTTAATACTTAATGTTTAATACTAGATGTTTAATACTTAATGTTTAATACTAGATGTTTAATACTAGATGTTTAATACTAGATGTTTAATACTAGATATTTAATACTTAATGTTTAATACTTAATGTTTAATACTAGATGTTTAATACTAGATGTTTAATACTAGATGTTTAATACTAGATATTTAATACTTAATGTTTAATACTTAATGTTTAATACTAGATGTTTAATACTAGATGTTTAATACTAGATGTTTAATACTAGATGTTTAATACTAGATGTTTAATACTAGATGTTTAATACTAGATGTTTAATACTAGATGTTTAATACTAGATGTTTAATACTAGATGTTTAATACTAGATGTTTAATACTAGATGTTTAATACTAGATGTTTAATACTAGATGTTTAATACTAGATGTTTAATACTAGATGTTTAATACTAGATGTTTAATACTAGATGTTTAATACTAGATGTTTAATACTAGATGTTTAATACTAGATGTTTAATACTAGATGTTTAATACTAGATGTTTAATACTAGATGTTTAATACTAGATGTTTAATACTAGATGTTTAATACTAGATGTTTAATACTAGATGTTTAATACTAGATGTTTAATACTAGATGTTTAATACTAGATGTTTAATACTAGATGTTTAATACTAGATGTTTAATACTAGATGTTTAATACTAGATGTTTAATACTAGATGTTTAATACTTAATGTTTAATACTTAATGTTTAATACTAGATGTTTAATACTTAATGTTTAATACTAGATGTTTAATACTAGATGTTTAATACTTAATGTTTAATACTAGATGTTTAATACTTAATGTTTAATACTAGATGTTTAATACTAGATGTTTGATACTAGATGTTTAATACTAGATGTTTAATACTTAATGTTTAATACTAGATGTTTAATACTAGATGTTTAATACTTAATATTTAATACTAGATGTTTAATACTTAATGTTTAATACTTAATGTTTAATACTAGATGTTTAATACTAGATGTTTAATACTTAATGTTTAATACTTAATGTTTAAAACTAGATGTTTAATACTTAATGTTTAATACTAGATATTTAATACTTAATGTTTAATACTAGATGTTTAATACTTAATGTTTAAAACTAGATGTTTAATACTTAATGTTTAATACTAGATGTTTAATACTTAATGTTTAATACTAGATGTTTAATACTTAATATTTAATACTAGATGTTTAATACTAGATGTTTAATACTAGAAGTTTAATACTTAATATTTAATAATAGATGTTTAATACTAGATGTTTAATACTTAATGTTTAATACTAGATGTTTAATACTAGATGTTTAATACTAGATGTTTAATACTTAATGTTTAATACTAGATGTTTAATACTTAATGTTTAATACTTAATGTGTAATACTTAATGTTTAATACTAGATGTTTAATACTAGATGTTTAATACTTAATGTTTAATACTAGATGTTTAATACTTAATGTTTAATACTTAATGTTTAATACTAGATGTTTAATACTTAATGTTTAATACTAGATGTTTAATACTTAATGTTTAATACTTAATGTTTAATACTTAATGTTTAATACTTAATGTTTAATACTAGATGTTTAATACTAGATGTTTAATACTTAATGTTTAATACTAGATGTTTAATACTAGATGTTTAATACTAGAAGTTTAATACTTAATGTTTAATACTAGATGTTTAATACTAGATGTTTAATACTTAATGTTTAATACTAGATGTTTAATACTTAATGTTTAATACTTAATGTTTAATACTAGATGTTTAATACTTAATGTTTAATACTTAATGTTTAATACTAGATGTTTAATACTTAATGTTTAATACTTAATGTTTAATACTTAATGTTTAATACTAGATGTTTAATACTAGATGTTTAATACTAGATGTTTAATACTAGATGTTTAATACTAGATGTTTAATACTAGATGTTTAATACTAGATGTTTAATACTAGATGTTTAATACTTAATGTTTAATACTTAATGTTTAATACTTAATATTTAATACTAGATGTTTAATACTAGATGTTTAATACTAGATGTTTAATACTAGATGTTTAATACTAGATGTTTAATACTTAATGTTAATACTTAATGTTTAATACTTAATGTTTAATACTTAATGTTTAATACTTAATGTTTAATACTAGATGTTTAATACTAGATGTTTAATACTAGATGTTTAATACTAGATGTTTAATACTAGATGTTTAATACTAGATGTTTAATACTAGATGTTTAATACTAGATGTTTAATACTAGATGTTTAATACTTAATGTTTAATACTAGATGTTTAATACTAGATGTTTAATACTAGATGTTTAATACTAGATGTTTAATACTTAATGTTAATACTTAATGTTTAATACTTAATGTTTAATACTTAATGTTTAATACTTAATGTTTAATACTAGATGTTTAATACTAGATGTTTAATACTAGATGTTTAATACTAGATGTTTAATACTTAATGTTTAATACTAGATGTTTAATACTAGATGTTTAATACTAGATGTTTAATACTAGATGTTTAATACTAGATGTTTAATACTTAATGTTAATACTTAATGTTTAATACTTAATGTTTAATACTTAATGTTTAATACTTAATGTTTAATACTTAATGTTTAATACTAGATGTTTAATACTAGATGTTTAATACTAGATGTTTAATACTAGATGTTTAATACTAGATGTTTAATACTAGATGTTTAATACTAGATGTTTAATACTTAATGTTTAATACTAGATGTTTAATACTAGATGTTTAATACTTAATGTTTAATACTAGATGTTTAATACTAGATGTTTAATACTAGATGTTTAATACTTAATGTTTAATACTTAATGTTTAATACTTAATGTTTAATACTAGATGTTTAATACTAGATGTTTAATACTAGATGTTTAATACTAGATGTTTAATACTTAATGTTTAATACTAGATGTTTAATACTTAATGTTTAATACTAGATGTTTAATACTAGATGTTTAATACTTAATGTTTAATACTTAATGTTTAATACTAGATGTTTAATACTAGATGTTTAATACTAGATGTTTAATACTAGATGTTTAATACTTAATGTTTAATACTTAATGTTTAATACTAGATGTTTAATACTTAATGTTTAATACTTAATGTTTAATACTTAATGTTTAATACTAGATGTTTAATACTAGATGTTTATTACTAGATGTTTAATACTAGATGTTTAATACTAGATGTTTAATACTTAATGTTTAATACTAGATGTTTAATACTTAATGTTTAATACTAGATGTTTAATACTAGATGTTTAATACTAGATGTTTAATACTTAATGTTTAATACTTAATGTTTAATACTAGAAGTTTAATACTTAATGTTTAATACTAGATGTTTAATACTTGATGTTTAATACTAGATGTTTAATACTAGATGTTTAATACTAGATGTTTAATACTAGATGTTTAATACTTAATGTTTAATACTAGATGTTTAATACTAGATGTTTAATACTAGATGTTTAATACTTAATGTTTAATACTAGATGTTTAATACTTAATGTTTAATACTTAATGTTTAATACTAGATGTTTAATACTTAATGTTTAATACTAGATGTTTAATACTAGATGTTTAATACTTAATGTTTAATACTTAATGTTTAAAGCTAGATGTTTAATACTTAATGTTTAATACTAGATATTTAATACTTAATGTTTAATACTAGATGTTTAATACTTAATGTTTAATACTAGATATTTAATACTTAATGTTTAATACTAGATGTTTAATACTTAATGTTTAAAACTAGATGTTTAATACTTAATGTTTAATACTAGATGTTTAATACTAGATGTTTAATACTAGATGTTTAATACTTAATGTTTAATACTAGATGTTTAATACTTAATGTTTAATACCTAATGTTTAATACTTAATGTTTAATACTAGATGTTTAATACTTAATGTTTAATACTAGATGTTTAATACTAGATGTTTAATACTAGATGTTTAATACTAGAAGTTTAATACTTAATGTTTAATAATAGATGTTTAATACTAGATGTTTAATACTTAATGTTTAATACTAGATGTTTAATACTAGATGTTTAATACTAGATGTTTAATACTTAATGTTTAATACTAGATGTTTAATACTTAATGTTTAATACTTAATGTTTAATACTTAATGTTTAATACTTAATGTTTAATACTAGATGTTTAATACTAGATGTTTAATACTTAATGTTTAATACTAGATGTTTAATACTTAATGTTTAATACTTAATGTTTAATACTAGATGTTTAATACTAGATGTTTAATACTTAATGTTTAATACTTAATGTTTAATACTAGATGTTTAATACTAGATGTTTAATACTTAATGTTTAATACTAGATGTTTAATACTTAATGTTTAATACTTAATGTTTAATACTAGATGTTTAATACTAGATGTTTAATACTTAATGTTTAATACTAGATGTTTAATACTTAATGTTTAATACTTAATGTTTAATACTTAATGTTTAATACTAGATGTTTAATACTAGATGTTTAATACTTAATGTTTAATACTAGATGTTTAATACTTAATGTTTAATACTTAATGTTTAATACTAGATGTTTAATACTAGATGTTTAATACTTAATGTTTAATACTAGATGTTTAATACTTAATGTTTAATACTTAATGTTTAATACTAGATGTTTAATACTTAATGTTTAATACTTAATGTTTAATACTAGATGTTTAATACTAGATGTTTAATACTTAATGTTTAATACTAGATGTTTAATACTTAATGTTTAATACTTAATGTTTAATACTAGATGTTTAATACTTAATGTTTAATACTTAATGTTTAATACTAGATGTTTAATACTAGAAGTTTAATACTTAATGTTTAATACTAGATGTTTAATACTAGATGTTTTATACTAGATGTTTAATACTTAATGTTTAATACTAGATGTTTAATACTTAATGTTTAATACTTAATGTTTAATACTTAATGTTTAATACTTAATGTTTAATACTTAATGTTTAATACTTAATATTTAATACTAGATGTTTAATACTAGATGTTTAATACTAGATGTTTAATACTAGATGTTTAATACTAGATGTTTAATACTAGATATTTAATACTTAATGTTTAATACTAGATGTTTAATACTAGATGTTTAATACTAGATGTTTAATACTAGATGTTTAATACTTAATGTTTAATACTAGATGTTTAATACTAGATGTTTAATACTAGATGTTTAATACTAGATGTTTAATACTTAATGTTTAATACTAGATGTTTAATACTTAATGTTTAATACTAGATGTTTAATACTAGATGTTTAATACTAGATGTTTAATACTAGATGTTTAATACTAGATGTTTAATACTAGATGTTTAATACTAGATGTTTAATACTAGATGTTTAATACTAGATGTTTAATACTAGATGTTTAATACTAGATGTTTAATACTAGATGTTTAATACTAGATGTTTAATACTTAATGTTTAATACTTAATGTTTAATACTTAATGTTTAATACTAGATGTTTAATACTAGATGTTTAATACTAGATGTTTAATACTAGATGTTTAATACTAGATGTTTAATACTAGATGTTTAATACTAGATGTTTAATACTAGATGTTTAATACTAGATGTTTAATACTAGATGTTTAATACTAGATGTTTAATACTAGATGTTTAATACTAGATGTTTAATACTAGATGTTTAATACTAGATGTTTAATACTAGATGTTTAATACTAGATGTTTAATACTAGATGTTTAATACTAGATGTTTAATACTAGATGTTTAATACTAGATGTTTAATACTAGATGTTTAATACTAGATGTTTAATACTAGATGTTTAATACTAGATGTTTAATACTAGATGTTTAATACTAGATGTTTAATACTAGATGTTTAATACTAGATGTTTAATACTAGATGTTTAATACTAGATGTTTAATACTTAATGTTTAATACTAGATGTTTAATACTTAATGTTTAATACTAGATGTTTAATACTTAATGTTTAATACTTAATGTTTAATACTAGATGTTTAATACTTAATGTTTAATACTTAATGTTTAATACTAGATGTTTAATACTAGATGTTTAATACTAGATGTTTAATACTAGATGTTTAATACTAGATGTTTAATACTAGATGTTTAATACTAGATGTTTAATACTAGATGTTTAATACTAGATGTTTAATACTAGATGTTTAATACTTAATGTTTAATACTAGATGTTTAATACTTAATGTTTAATACTAGATGTTTAATACTAGATGTTTAATACTAGATGTTTAATACTTAATGTTTAATACTTAATGTTTAATACTAGATGTTTAATACTAGATGTTTAATACTAGATGTTTAATACTAGATGTTTAATACTTAATGTTTAATACTTAATGTTTAATACTAGATGTTTAATACTTAATGTTTAATACTTAATGTTTAATACTTAATGTTTAATACTAGATGTTTAATACTTAATGTTTAATACTAGATGTTTAATACTAGATGTTTAATACTAGATGTTTAATACTAGATGTTTAATACTTAATGTTTAATACTAGATGTTTAATACTTAATGTTTAATACTAGATGTTTAATACTTAATGTTTAATACTAGATGTTTAATACTAGATGTTTAATACTAGATGTTTAATACTAGATGTTTAATACTTAATGTTTAATACTTAATGTTTAATACTAGATGTTTAATACTAGATGTTTAATACTAGATGTTTAATACTAGATGTTTAATACTAGATGTTTAATACTAGATGTTTAATACTTAATGTTTAATACTAGATGTTTAATACTAGATGTTTAATACTTAATGTTTAATACTAGATGTTTAATACTTAATGTTTAATACTTAATGTTTAATACTAGATGTTTAATACTTAATGTTTAATACTTAATGTTTAATACTAGATGTTTAATACTAGATGTTTAATACTTAATGTTTAATACTAGATGTTTAATACTTAATGTTTAATACTTAATGTTTAATACTAGATGTTTAATACTTAATGTTTAATACTTAATGTTTAATACTAGATGTTTAATACTTAATGTTTAATACTTAATGTTTAATACTTAATGTTTAATACTTAATGTTTAATACTAGATGTTTAATACTAGATGTTTAATACTTAATGTTTAATACTAGATGTTTAATACTAGATGTTTAATACTAGAAGTTTAATACTTAATGTTTAATACTAGATGTTTAATACTAGATGTTTAATACTTAATGTTTAATACTAGATGTTTAATACTTAATGTTTAATACTTAATGTTTAATACTAGATGTTTAATACTTAATGTTTAATACTAGATGTTTAATACTAGATGTTTAATACTAGATGTTTAATACTTAATGTTTAATACTAGATTTTTAATACTTAATGTTTAATACTAGATGTTTAATACTTAATGTTTAATACTAGATGTTTAATACTAGATGTTTAATACTAGATGTTTAATACTAGATGTTTAATACTTAATGTTTAATACTTAATGTTTAATACTAGATGTTTAATACTAGATGTTTAATACTAGATGTTTAATACTAGATGTTTAATACTAGATGTTTAATACTAGATGTTTAATACTTAATGTTTAATACTAGATGTTTAATACTAGATGTTTAATACTTAATGTTTAATACTAGATGTTTAATACTAGATGTTTAATACTTAATGTTTAATACTTAATGTTTAATACTTAATGTTTAATACTTAATGTTTAATACTTAATGTTTAATACTTAATGTTTAATACTTAATGTTTAATACTTAATGTTTAATACTTAATGTTTAATACTTAATGTTTAATACTTAATGTTTAATACTTAATGTTTAATACTTAATGTTTAATACTTAATGTTTAATACTTAATGTTTAATACTTAATGTTTAATACTTAATGTTTAATACTTAATGTTTAATACTTAATGTTTAATACTTAATGTTTAATACTTAATGTTTAATACTTAATGTTTAATACTTAATGTTTAATACTTAATGTTTAATACTAGATGTTTAATACTAGATGTTTAATACTAGATGTTTAATACTTAATGTTTAATACTTAATGTTTAATACTTAATGTTTAATACTAGATGTTTAATACTAGATGTTTAATACTAGATGTTTAATACTAGATGTTTAATACTAGATGTTTAATACTAGATGTTTAATACTTAATGTTTAATACTTAATGTTTAATACTAGATGTTTAATACTAGATTTTTAATACTAGATGTTTAATACTAGAAGTTTAATACTTAATGTTTAATACTTAATGTTTAATACTTAATGTTTAATACTTAATGTTTAATACTTAATGTTTAATACTTAATGTTTAATACTTAATGTTTAATACTAGATGTTTAATACTAGATGTTTAATACTAGATGTTTAATACTTAATGTTTAATACTTAATGTTTAATACTTAATGTTTAATACTAGATGTTTAATACTAGATGTTTAATACTAGATGTTTAATACTAGATGTTTAATACTTAATGTTTAATACTAGATGTTTAATACTAGATGTTTAATACTAGATGTTTAATACTTAATGTTTAATACTTAATGTTTAATACTAGATGTTTAATACTAGATGTTTAATACTTAATGTTTAATACTTAATGTTTAATACTAGATGTTTAATACTAGATGTTTAATACTAGATGTTTAATACTTAATGTTTAATACTAGATGTTTAATACTTAATGTTTAATACTAGATATTTAATACTTAATGTTTAATACTTAATGTTTAATACTAGATGTTTAATACTTAATATTTAATACTAGATGTTTAATATTAGATGTTTAATACTAGATGTTTAATACTTAATGTTTAATACTTAATGTTTAATACTTAATGTTTATTACTAGATGTTTAATACTAGATGTTTAATACTTAATGTTTAATACTTAATGTTTAATACTAGATGTTTAATACTTAATGTTTAATACTAGATGTTTAATACTTAATGTTTAATACTTAATGTTTAATACTAGATATTTAATACTTAATGTTTAATACTTAATGTTTAATACTAGATGTTTAATACTTAATGTTTAATACTTAATGTTTAATACTAGATGTTTAATACTTAATGTTTAATACTAGATGTTTAATACTTAATGTTTAATACTAGATATTTAATACTTAATGTTTAATACTAGATGTTTAATACTTAATATTTAATACTAGATGTTTAATACTAGATGTTTAATACTAGATGTTTAATACTAGATGTTTAATACTAGATGTTTAATACTAGATGTTTAATACTAGATGTTTAATACTTAATGTTTAATACTTAATGTTTAATACTAGATGTTTAATACTAGATGTTTAATACTAGATGTTTAATACTTAATGTTTAATACTTAATGTTTAATACTAGATGTTTAATACTAGATGTTTAATACTTAATGTTTAATACTTAATGTTTAATACTTAATGTTTAATACTTAATGTTTAATACTTAATGTTTAATACTTAATGTTTAATACTTAATGTTTAATACTTAATGTTTAATACTAGATGTTTAATACTAGATGTTTAATACTTAATGTTTAATACTTAATGTTTAATACTAGATGTTTAATGCTAGATGTTTAATACTAAATGTTTAATACTAGATGTTTAATACTAGATGTTTAATACTTAATGTTTAATACTTAATGTTTAATACTAGATGTTTAATACTAGATGTTTAATACTTAATGTTTAATACTTAATGTTTAATACTTAATGTTTAATACTTAATGTTTAATACTAGATGTTTAATACTAGATGTTTAATACTAGATGTTTAATACTTAATGTTTAATACTAGATGTTTAATACTTAATGTTTAATACTAGATGTTTAATACTAGATGTTTAATACTAGATGTTTAATACTTAATGTTTAATACTTAATGTTTAATACTAGATTTTAATACTAGATGTTTAATACTTAATGTTTAATACTAGATGTTTAATACTTAATGTTTAATACTTAGTGTTTAATACTTAATGTTTAATACTTAATGTTTAATACTTAATGTTTAATACTAGATGTTTAATACTAGATGTTTAATACTTAATGTTTAATACTTAATGTTTAATACTTAATGTTTAATACTAGATGTTTAATACTTAATGTTTAATACTTAATGTTTAATACTAGATGTTTAATACTAGATGTTTAATACTAGATGTTTAATACTAGATGTTTAATACTAGATGTTTAATACTAGATGTTTAATAATAGATGTTTAATACTAGATGTTTAATACTAGATGTTTAATACTAGATGTTTAATACTAGATGTTTAATACTAGATGTTTAATACTAGATGTTTAATACTAGATGTTTAATACTAGATGTTTAATACTAGATGTTTAATACTAGATGTTTAATACTAGATGTTTAATACTAGATGTTTAATACTAGATGTTTAATACTAGATGTTTAATACTAGATGTTTAATACTAGATGTTTAATACTAGATGTTTAATACTAGATGTTTAATACTAGATGTTTAATACTAGATGTTTAATACTAGATGTTTAATACTAGATGTTTAATACTAGATGTTTAATACTAGATGTTTAATACTAGATGTTTAATACTAGATGTTTAATACTAGATGTTTAATACTAGATGTTTAATACTAGATGTTTAATACTAGATGTTTAATACTAGATGTTTAATACTAGATGTTTAATACTAGATGTTTAATACTAGATGTTTAATACTAGATGTTTAATACTAGATGTTTAATACTAGATGTTTAATACTAGATGTTTAATACTAGATGTTTAATACTAGATGTTTAATACTAGATGTTTAATACTAGATGTTTAATACTAGATGTTTAATACTAGATGTTTAATACTAGATGTTTAATACTAGATGTTTAATACTAGATGTTTAATACTAGATGTTTAATACTAGATGTTTAATACTAGATGTTTAATACTAGATGTTTAATACTAGATGTTTAATACTAGATGTTTAATACTAGATGTTTAATACTAGATGTTTAATACTAGATGTTTAATACTAGATGTTTAATACTAGATGTTTAATACTAGATGTTTAATACTAGATGTTTAATACTAGATGTTTAATACTAGATGTTTAATACTAGATGTTTAATACTAGATGTTTAATACTAGATGTTTAATACTAGATGTTTAATACTAGATGTTTAATACTAGATGTTTAATACTAGATGTTTAATACTAGATGTTTAATACTAGATGTTTAATACTAGATGTTTAATACTAGATGTTTAATACTAGATGTTTAATACTAGATGTTTAATACTAGATGTTTAATACTAGATGTTTAATACTAGATGTTTAATACTAGATGTTTAATACTAGATGTTTAATACTAGATGTTTAATACTAGATGTTTAATACTAGATGTTTAATACTAGATGTTTAATACTAGATGTTTAATACTAGATGTTTAATACTAGATGTTTAATACTAGATGTTTAATACTAGATGTTTAATACTAGATGTTTAATACTAGATGTTTAATACTAGATGTTTAATACTAGATGTTTAATACTAGATGTTTAATACTAGATGTTTAATACTAGATGTTTAATACTTAATGTTTAATACTAGATGTTTAATACTAGATGTTTAATACTTAATGTTTAATACTTAATGTTTAATACTAGATGTTTAATACTAGATGTTTAATACTAGATGTTTAATACTAGATGTTTAATACTTAATGTTTAATACTTAATGTTTAATACTAGATGTTTAATACTAGATGTTTAATACTAGATGTTTAATACTAGATGTTTAATACTAGATGTTTAATACTAGATGTTTAATACTAGATGTTTAATACTAGATGTTTAATACTTAATGTTTAATACTTAATGTTTAATACTAGATGTTTAATACTAGATGTTTAATACTAGATGTTTAATACTAGATGTTTAATACTAGATGTTTAATACTTAATGTTTAATACTAGATGTTTAAAACTTAATGTTTAATACTTAATGTTTAATACTAGATGTTTAATACTAGATGTTTAATACTAGATGTTTAATACTAGATGTCTAATACTTAATGTTTAATACTAGATGTTTAATACTTAATGTTTAATACTAGATGTTTAATACTTAATGTTTAATACTAGATATTTAATACTAGATGTTTAATACTTAATGTTTAATACTTAATGTTTAATACTTAATGTTTAATACTAGATGTTTAATACTTAATGTTTAATACTTAATGTTTAATACTAGATGTTTAATACTAGATGTTTAATACTTAATGTTTAATACTAGATGTTTAATACTTAATGTTTAATACTTAGTGTTTAATACTTAATGTTTAATACTTAATGTTTAATACTTAATGTTTAATACTAGATGTTTAATACTTAATGTTTAATACTTAATGTTTAATACTAGATGTTTAATACTAGATGTTTAATACTTAATGTTTAATACTAGATGTTTAATACTAGATGTTTAATACTAGATGTTTAATACTTAATGTTTAATAATAGATGTTTAATACTTAATGTTTAATACTAGATGTTTAATACTAGATGTTTAATACTAGATGTTTAATACTTAATGTTTAATACTTAATGTTTAATACTAGATGTTTAATACTTAATGTTTAATACTAGATGTTTAATACTTAATGTTTAATACTAGATGTTTAATACTAGATGTTTAATACTTAATGTTTAATACTTAATGTTTAATACTTAATGTTTAATACTTAATGTTTAATACTTAATGTTTAAAACTTAATGTTTAATACTTAATGTTTAATACTAGATGTTTAATACTAGATGTTTAATACTAGATGTTTAATACTTAATGTTTAATACATAATGTTTAATACTAGATGTTTAATACTAGATGTTTAATACTTAATGTTTAATACTAGATGTTTAATACTAGATGTTTAATACTAGATGTTTAATACTTAATGTTTAATACTAGATGTTTAATACTTAATGTTTAATACTAGATATTTAATACTTAATGTTTAATACTAGATGTTTAATACTAGATGTTTAATACTTAATGTTTAATACTAGATGTTTAATACTTAATGTTTAATACTTAATGTTTAATACTAGATGTTTAATACTAGATGTTTAATACTTAATGTTTAATACTAGATATTTAATACTTAATGTTTAATACTAGATGTTTAATACTTAATGTTTAATACTAGATGTGTAATACTAGATGTTTAATACTAGATGTTTAATACTAGATGTTTAATACTAGATGTTTAATACTAGATATTTAATACTTAATGTTTAATACTAGATGTTTAATACTTAATGTTTAATACTAGATGTTTAATACTTAATGTTTAATACTAGATGTTTAATACTTAATGTTTAATACTAGATGTTTAATACTAGATGTTTAATACTTAATGTTTAATACTAGATGTTTAATACTTAATGTTTAATACTAGATGTTTAATACTAGATATTTAATACTTAATGTTTAATACTAGATGTTTAATACTAGATGTTTAATACTTAATGTTTAATACTAGATGTTTAATACTAGATGTTTAATACTAGATGTTTAATACTTAATGTTTAATACTTAATGTTTAATACTTAATGTTTAATACTAGATGTTTAATACTAGATGTTTAAAACTTAATGTTTAATACTTAATGTTTAATACTAGATGTTTAATACTTAATGTTTAATACTAGATGTTTAATACTAGATGTTTAATACTAGATATTTAATACTTAATGTTTAATACTAGATGTTTAATACTTAATGTTTAATACTAGATGTTTAATACTAGATATTTAATACTTAATGTTTAATACTAGATGTTTAATACTTAATGTTTAATACTAGATGTTTAATACTAGATGTTTAATACTTAATGTTTAATACTAGATGTTTAATACTAGATGTTTAATACTAGATGTTTAATACTAGATGTTTAATACTTAATGTTTAATACTTAATGTTTAATACTAGATGTTTAATACTTAATGTTTAATACTAGATGTTTAATACTAGATGTTTAATACTTAATGTTTAATATTAGATGTTTAATACTTAATGTTTAATACTAGATGTTTAATACTAGATGTTTAATACTAGATGTTTAATACTTAATGTTTAATAATTAATGTTTAATACTAGATGTTTAATACTTAATGTTTAATACTAGATGTTTAATACTTAATGTTTAATACTAGATGTTTAATACTAGATGTTTAATACTTAATGTTTAATACTTAATGTTTAATACTTAATGTTTAATACTTAATGTTTAATACTTAATGTTTAAAACTTAATGTTTAATACTTAATGTTTAATACTAGATGTTTAATACTAGATGTTTAATACTTAATGTTTAATACTAGATGTTTAATACTTAATGTTTAATACTAGATGTTTAATACTAGATATTTAATACTTAATGTTTAATACTAGATGTTTAATACTAGATGTTTAATACTTAATGTTTAATACTAGATGTTTAATACTAGATGTTTAATACTAGATGTTTAATACTTAATGTTTAATACTTAATGTTTAATACTTAATGTTTAATACTAGATGTTTAATACTAGATGTTTAAAACTTAATGTTTAATACTTAATGTTTAATACTAGATGTTTAATACTTAATGTTTAATACTAGATGTTTAATACTAGATGTTTAATACTAGATATTTAATACTTAATGTTTAATACTAGATGTTTAATACTTAATGTTTAATACTAGATGTTTAATACTAGATATTTAATACTTAATGTTTAATACTAGATGTTTAATACTTAATGTTTAATACTAGATGTTTAATACTAGATGTTTAATACTTAATGTTTAATACTAGATGTTTAATACTAGATGTTTAATACTAGATGTTTAATACTAGATGTTTAATACTTAATGTTTAATACTTAATGTTTAATACTAGATGTTTAATACTTAATGTTTAATACTAGATGTTTAATACTAGATGTTTAATACTTAATGTTTAATATTAGATGTTTAATACTTAATGTTTAATACTAGATGTTTAATACTAGATGTTTAATACTAGATGTTTAATACTTAATGTTTAATACTTAATGTTTAATACTAGATGTTTAATACTTAATGTTTAATACTAGATGTTTAATACTTAATGTTTAATACTAGATGTTTAATACTAGATGTTTAATACTTAATGTTTAATACTTAATGTTTAATACTTAATGTTTAATACTTAATGTTTAATACTTAATGTTTAAAACTTAATGTTTAATACTTAATGTTTAATACTAGATGTTTAATACTAGATGTTTAATACTAGATGTTTAATACTTAATGTTTAATACATAATGTTTAATACTAGATGTTTAATACTAGATGTTTAATACTTAATGTTTAATACTAGATGTTTAATACTAGATGTTTAATACTAGATGTTTAATACTTAATGTTTAATACTAGATGTTTAATACTTAATGTTTAATACTAGATATTTAATACTTAATGTTTAATACTAGATGTTTAATACTAGATGTTTAATACTTAATGTTTAATACTAGATGTTTAATACTTAATGTTTAATACTTAATGTTTAATACTAGATGTTTAATACTAGATGTTTAATACTTAATGTTTAATACTAGATATTTAATACTTAATGTTTAATACTAGATGTTTAATACTTAATGTTTAATACTAGATGTGTAATACTAGATGTTTAATACTAGATGTTTAATACTAGATGTTTAATACTAGATGTTTAATACTAGATATTTAATACTTAATGTTTAATACTAGATGTTTAATACTTAATGTTTAATACTAGATGTTTAATACTTAATGTTTAATACTAGATGTTTAATACTTAATGTTTAATACTAGATGTTTAATACTAGATGTTTAATACTTAATGTTTAATACTAGATGTTTAATACTTAATGTTTAATACTAGATGTTTAATACTAGATATTTAATACTTAATGTTTAATACTAGATGTTTAATACTAGATGTTTAATACTTAATGTTTAATACTAGATGTTTAATACTAGATGTTTAATACTAGATGTTTAATACTTAATGTTTAATACTTAATGTTTAATACTTAATGTTTAATACTAGATGTTTAATACTAGATGTTTAAAACTTAATGTTTAATACTTAATGTTTAATACTAGATGTTTAATACTTAATGTTTAATACTAGATGTTTAATACTAGATGTTTAATACTAGATATTTAATACTTAATGTTTAATACTAGATGTTTAATACTTAATGTTTAATACTAGATGTTTAATACTAGATATTTAATACTTAATGTTTAATACTAGATGTTTAATACTTAATGTTTAATACTAGATGTTTAATACTAGATGTTTAATACTTAATGTTTAATACTAGATGTTTAATACTAGATGTTTAATACTAGATGTTTAATACTAGATGTTTAATACTTAATGTTTAATACTTAATGTTTAATACTAGATGTTTAATACTTAATGTTTAATACTAGATGTTTAATACTAGATGTTTAATACTTAATGTTTAATATTAGATGTTTAATACTTAATGTTTAATACTAGATGTTTAATACTAGATGTTTAATACTAGATGTTTAATACTTAATGTTTAATAATTAATGTTTAATACTAGATGTTTAATACTTAATGTTTAATACTAGATGTTTAATACTTAATGTTTAATACTTAATGTTTAATACTAGATGTTTAATACTTAATGTTTAATACTAGATGTTTAATACTTAATGTTTAATACTAGATGTTTAATACTAGATGTTTAATACTTAATGTTTAATACTAGATGTTTAATACTTAATGTTTAATACTTAATGTTTAATACTAGATGTTTAATACTAGATGTTTAAAACTAGATGTTTAATACTTAATGTTTAATACTAGATGTTTAATACTAGATGTTTAATACTTAATGTTTAATACTAGATGTTTAATACAAGATGTTTAATACTAGATGTTTAATACTTAATGTTTAATACTAGATGTTTAATACTTAATGTTTAATACTAGATGTTTAATACTTAATGTTTAATACTAGATGTTTAATACTTAATGTTTAATACTAGATGTTTAATACTTAATGTTTAATACTAGATGTTTAATACTTAATGTTTAATACTAGATGTTTAATACTTAATGTTTAATACTAGATGTTTAATACTTAATGTTTAATACTAGATGTTTAATACTTAATGTTTAATACTTAATGTTTAAAACTAGATGTTTAATACTTAATGTTTAATACTAGATGTTTGATACTAGATGTTTAATACTAGATGTTTAATACTAGATGTTTAATACTAGATGTTTAATACTTAATGTTTAATACTTAATGTTTAATACTAGATGTTTAATACTTAATGTTTAATACTTAATGTTTAATACTAGATGTTTAATACTAGATGTTTAATACTAGATGTTTAATACTTAATGTTTAATACTTAATGTTTAATACTAGATGTTTAATACTTAATGTTTAATACTAGATGTTTAATACTAGATGTTTAATACTTAATGTTTAATACTAGATGTTTAATACTAGATGTTTAATACTAGATGTTTAATACTAGATGTTTAATACTTAATATTTAATACTAGATGTTTAATACTAGATGTTTAATACTAGATGTTTAATACTAGATGTTTAATACTTAATGTTTAATACTAGATGTTTAATACTTAATGTTTAATACTAGATGTTTAATACTTAATGTTTAATACTAGGTGTTTAATACTTAATGTTTAATACTAGATGTTTAATAAAAACTATACTAGATAATATATTTATTAAAAGTTAAAACTACGCTCATGTTAACGCATTTGATTTTGATTAACAGATACAATTTACGTTCTTGGATAATTACCCATTCTTACCGCCAGAGGTACGTTTCATTACCCCGATGTTCCACCCGAATGTATGTCCGGTTAGTCCTTGGTATTATATAAATCTAGTATATAATATTAGATATAATATTTACCATATATATTAAAAAGACTATATATAAAAGTGATTTATTACTGAATTCTGTATTATCATAATTTATATATATAATAAACCAATAATTGTAATCCCATTTGATTAATTTGAACTTATTAAAGTAATTAAATATTCCTCTAAAAAAGATGATTTAATATACATTAATTGAATATAAAATGTGAAATGAAGTATAAAAAATGAAGCTTAGATAGATAGGGTTTAGTATATAGACCTTTGACCTCGTCATTATAAACAGTCCTAATTACAGGACACCGGCAAGGTAATCACTCCAATGCTGAGGACTCCAATGTTTAAAGATATTCTGTGTTGGTTACCTACATACTGTATACGGTTAGCTATGTGCGTATGTACGTATGTTTGTGTGCGCGTGTGTGTGCTCGTGTGTGTGCGCGTGTGAGTGTGCGACGCACACTGTGCGTAGAGGTGTACATGAGCGCGTTTGTGTATGCGAATGTGTGAGTGCGTGTATGTGTGTGTTCGTGTATGCGCGTATGCATGTGGAATGTGCGTGCGTTTGCGTGTGCGCGTGTTCTCGTGCTATACACATGCAGTCATGTGATCATTAACAGTGATGTAATGAGGAGGATTGTAGAATTGTTGAAATGCCCAAATTTGAATACAAAAGTTTACAAATTCTCGGCGACATTATATCGTAAATGGCAAGACAATAGAAATCCAATGTATATTTCTAGGGTAAGGTTAGTCTCGTATTATTCATTTTAATATTAATAATGAGTAATTGATTTATATCATTTAAACTAAATTTAATAACACGTATATATATATATATATATCATTAATATCATAATATACATTTATAATATAATTAATTTATAAATTAATTTTTACAGATCAATAGTAGAACATTCTACTCTGTACGCTGCCAGAGATTCCATAAGTATTCCGATGACTAGGGAAGAATATGTTAAGAAGAAGACACCTGGATTTGATGGATTTACATCTTCCAAGAATTTCACATCTATCATAACTCCTCCTCGATATTCATTCCTGCGACAAAGACGCTTTTATAATTCCGGTAGAAGGGAAAAGAGATTTAACTTCCCAGACATCTTGGAACTCGACATGGATTGCAACGAGTCGGCTGATAACCAACCAATTGTGCTTTCTTAAAGGACAGTTAATCAAGGAATATCGATAATAAACATGTTTTTGTATTTTCAGAAAAAGTAAAGCTACTCATTGAATAAATTATTATCATAATAATGTGTTAATATTTCATAGATTTATCAATTCCATTCCTTTGTTCAATAGTTAATAATGTACAATGGTATTGTATTTAATGTATTTCCAATTAGAGTATTTCGATAATGTAGTGGTATCACTTTGTTAAAATCCCTAAACATTTAATTTACTAATAACGGACACTTCATAGAACTGAAATATCACGGGGTCATGGCAATATGTTTGATATTAATAATGGGTTGCTACATTATATGAACATAACTCAATTGATATTGATATCTAGCATAACACACATGAGAATGTATATTTTAGATTCCAATTCTTTAATTATTCATGAAAACTAGAGATTATTATTAATATTTGCGTGAAGCTTAACCTACTAAAACCCAATAGCAATGTTTTCTAATTTAACTCCTATGAATTGTTGCAAATAAGGAAATAGTTAATTTAATTTACTACCTCTTATAGTACCTATATCTTAACAATGAGAATACCTATATCTTAAGAATGACAATACCTTTATCTTAACAATGAGAATACCTATATCTTAACAGTGCGAATACATATATCTTAACAATGACAATACATATATCTTAACAATAAGAATACCTATATCTTAACAATGACAATACCTGTATCTTAACAATGAGAATACCTATATCTTAACAGTGCAAATACCTATATCTTAACAATGACAATACATATATCTTAACAATGAGAATACCTATATCTTAACAATGACAATACCTATATCTTAACAATGAGAATACCTATGTCTTAACAATGAGAATACCTATATCTTAACAATAAGAATACCTATGTCTTAACAATGACAATACCTATATCTTAACAATGACAATACCTATATCTTAACAATGAGAATACCTATATCTTAACAATGAGAATACCTATGTCTTAACAATGACAATACCTATATCTTAACAATTAAAATGCCTATATCTTAACAATGACAATACCTATATCTTAACAATGACAATACCTATATCTTAACAATGAAAATACCTATATCTTAACAATGACAATACCTATATCTTAACAATGAGAATACCTATGTCTTAACAATGACAATACCTATATCTTAACAATGAGAATACCTATATCTTAACAATGAGAATACCTATATCTTAACAATGAGAATACCTATATCTTAACAATGAGAATACCTATATCTTAACAATGAGAATACCTATATCTTAACAATGAGAATACCTATATCTTAACAATGAGAATGCCTATATCTTAACAATGAGAATACCTATATCTTAACAATGACAATACCTATATCTTAACAATGACAATACCTATATCTTAACAATGAGAATGCCTATATCTTAACAATGAGAATACCTATATCTTAACAATGAGAATGCCTATATCTTAACAGTGAGAATACCTATATCTTAACAATAATAATATCTATATCTTAACAATGAGAATACCTACATCTTAACAATGAGAATACCTTTATCTTAACAGTGAGAATACCTATATCTTTACAATGAGAATATCTATATCTTAACAATGAGAATACCTATATCTTAACAATGACAATACCTATATCTTAACAATGACAATACCTATGTCTTAACAATGACAATACCTATATCTTAACAATGAGAATACCTATATCTTAACAATGACAATACCTATATCTTAACAATTAAAATGCCTATATCTTAACAATGACAATACCTATATCTTAACAATGACAATACCTATATCTTAACAATGACAATACCTATATCTTAACAATGACAATACCTATATATTAACAATGACAATACCTATATCTTAACAATGACAATACCTATATCTTAACAATGACAATACCTATATCTTAACAATGACAATACCTATATCTTAACAATGAGAATATCTATATCTTAACAATGAGAATACCTATATCTTAACAATGACAATACCTATATCTTAACAATGACAATACCTATATCTTAACAATGAGAATATATATATCTTAACAATGAGAATACCTATATCTTAACAATGACAATACCTATATCTTAACAATGACAATACCTATATCTTAACAATGACAATACCTATATCTTAACAATGAGAATATCTATATCTTAACAATGAGAATACCTATGTCTTAACAATGACAATAACTATATCTTAACAATGAGAATACCTATATCTTAACAATGAGAATACCTATATCTTAACAATGAGAATATCTATATCTTAACAATGAGAATACCTATATCTTAACAATGACAATACCTATATCTTAACAATGAGAATACATATATCTTAACAATAAGAATACCTATATCTTAACAATGACAATACCTATATCTTAACAATGAGAATACCTATATCTTAACAATGAGAATACCTATATCTTAACAATGACAATACCTTTATCTTAACAATGAGAATACCTTTATCTTAACAATGAGAATACCTATATCTTAACAATGACAATACCTATATCTTAACAATGAGAATACCTATATCTTAATACGACATTCTAAAACACAAGAACCAAATTATTAAACATTTATCTTGCTTAGTTATTACTCTTAATATATCAATCTGTACTAAAATAAATACTATTCATTTTATCATAAGTTATATATTGATTATATAATGTGATATCATTGTATTGATATGCATACCAAACCCAGTGCAATCATTTGTTTTAGATATTAAATATATATATATATATATATATATATATATATATTTATATGGAGAAAACGTATGGTTTAGTAATTCATATGATAGGATAATTTCATCAGCAAAAATTATGTGAAATTGAATTATTATATAGAAATAGACAGGATGGAATCTTACGATATATTATTGACAACCTTGAAAAATAGACAGTGGATATATATGTCTATTATTTTTTTAAATTACGTAACATGTTGCATAACAATTGCATAACAATTTCTACACATATAAAGATCTAAACATTTGGAAATCATTACAATACAACACATATCCTAGGTACACCGTGGTCACTAAATAAAAGTTTGAAAATAGATTTTACATTTCTTCATAGATAAATATATTTTATAATCCTATATAGAAGACAGAAAAGTATATTATGTTAAAATATAATTATCTAGCTTGGCTGATATATATTGTCTGGCTTCGTTATAAACTTGTATTATATCATATGTACATCCATTAATGATCTCAACCCCGGAGTAACACCATGAGAAGGTCCATTATGAACACCAGTAGTTAAGTAAGATAATCGGGATATTCAGAATGTTTTATTAATAGTTTGACTTTGAATAGATAAATTTCATTATTAAATAATATTTAAAATAATGTTGGTAATACCATGTTCACAACCCCTAAAATATGTAAATATCCCTTAAAGTATTTACTTACCCCTTAAAGTATTTACTTAACCCTTAAATTAATTACCTACACCTTAAAGTATGTAAATACCCCTTAAAGTATTTACTTACCCTTTAAAGTATGTAAATATCCCTTAAAATATTTACTTAACCCTTAAAGTATTTACTTACCCCTTAAAGTATTTACCTACCCCTTAAAGTATGTAAATACCCCGTAAAGTATTTACCTACCCGTTAAAGTATTTACTTAACCCTTAAAGTATTTACTTACCCCTTAAATTAATTACCTACATCTTAAAGTATTTACCTATCCCTTAAAGTATTTACATACCCCTTAAAGTATTTACCTGCCACTTAAAGTATTTACATTTAAGGTATGTAAAATTCATGTTATTTCCTTGTATATTATTATGATCTAGTTTTATTATAGATTAGTTACTATAATAAATAAATAATAATTAATAAATAAATACAATTAAATATACGTAATATAATGTACTAGCATGCTAATTATAAATATCGTTAATAATAATAATGAATTACCCAATTTATATATTAAAGATTTGTAATACATATCCATATATTCAACAATGTCATCAGTTTATGATATTTATGTCTAATTATCTTATCTGGTCAGAGAAGCAAGTCTATAACCCTTAATGACCCTTAATATAACCCTTATGTCCGATAACTTATGCAATGAGGCTAGATGCACATCAGTAATGTGTAAAATCTCTTTATGTTTATATTGAAAGTGAAAACTTACGTTAAAAAAAAGAAGATTATAAAGTTATATTTATTAATATTAATTGATAGATAATAATATCAAAGAGTTGAAGATAATAGATAATTATATAATAATACAAAGTTGAATACGACATTTGAGAAAATATCACATAAAGTTGAATAAATCTCCTTTCAAATGCCAGTATACACGACTACTTTTCAAACAGGATATTTCTTATCCTCTTAATCTCCAGATGTTTCATTATCTTGAGTACATTTATAGGCATTTAGACTTTCTATCATCTTGTCCTCGTTTGCCGTCGACTCCGCCTCACTTCTAAATCCTTTCTCATCGCTATCTCTTTCTGTAATAAAGGTGGAAGATAATTAAAACGCAAATAGACGAAATGATAGTTACGAGTAAACCCGTTACATCGAGTTAAATATACCTCTACTAACGAGTACTTACGATTTCGTCGATAGCCTGAAGCATCTTTCCAATTGCTAGTGAGTAGTTTTTATTTTTGCGTGTAGGTATTAGTTTGGCGTCGTAGTGTATAAAATTGAGTCTGTTATAAAAAATATAAATTATATATTTACTAATTTGTAAACTAGATTGTAAGTAGTATCTATTAATTTATAAAGTGTAACTATAGAATATAAATTAACTAGATAAATATATTAATTTCAAATTGGAATATTATTGGATACAATACAAATCAGACATATTCACAATCGACCGTGCAGTCAATTAAGTATATGCTAAACGTGTTGATATTAGGAGTGTATCTGGGGCATATCCCACACACACTCACACACACACATACACACACACACGCACACACACATACACACACATACATATATACACACACTCATACACACGCACACACACGCACACACACACATACACACGCACATATATATATACATATATATCATATGACTATAATCATAAATTATAGTTGTTTTATAGTTACGATATTATTGAAAATAAAATATGTCACTATAGTAATAAGCACGTGATATACTTATTGGTAGATATTATCTCACTATTACATAACATGTCATATGTCACAAGCCACATGTCATATGATCATTGGTCAATTTGCTATAAGTAATTTAGAAATAATATTTCCCTTTACAATATGTATTCATAATTGATATGGAATCAGATGAGAATACTACCCTAATTATCTCTACGTACAAATCAAATAGATTACTATAGGATAAACGAGCATTACCCGAGTGAAGAAACATCGAATATTGCAAAAACTAACTTGGGATTTGAAATGTTCTGGTAAGTTTTTTTAAATAAGCAAACCTTTAATGTAGATAAAATATTTAGTAAATTATATACTGGCAGGGAAGTCAGTATTTGTATTCTATCATTGATATATTGATATCAATATATAACCATTGCAAATGATATAGATGTAGTAGGAAACTAGTCTAAGTTTACGCTTAGGTGTTGTGACACTGGAATAGTTATGCGAATCTAGAAATTGGCATATGCCATTTAGTATAGGTCATGTGCTATTTATCAATTGATAAAATCTATAGATTAGTTATAGCTATTACATAACAATATGCCACAAGTAATGTAATAGTAACCAGTCAACATAAACAGTATTATTTCTAATAAACATTCGCAATTGAAATGCAATCTGACAAGACCACACATCACATTATAGTTACATATAAATCAAATGCATTATTATGGGATCCGAAAAATGATGATAGTGGAAGTGCAGTTAATGTAATTCCTGAACCACCCTGGGGATTTTACAAAAGTCTCACATTATTGGATCCAAGTTTTGAAATATGCTCACCTATTTCAAATAGTTTTAAAAATATTATAAAATATTTTTACTTAGATTATTTAACAATTTAATAATATAAATATTATAATATTAAAGTAATTGTTTATTTATATATTGTTAATACTAATGATAAATATAATAACTATTTTCAATGACATATAGAATGCAGTACAATTTACAGATACCTAGGGAACAATACCTCCTTTATTGTCTCATACTATTATGGCAGATAATCTATATATTGAATCTGCTGAAATATCTTTGGATCATGATTCGTAATGATCTCCATCTAATATTTCCATAAATGAAACTCCTTCGTCTCACAATGTAATCCAAGGAGAAAATGTAACATATATAGATCTCTGTCTAGCTACACCCCAACCAATTAAAAAGTATTTTATTTTCTTTATATGATTTCGATATTTATGTTTACAACTATTATTAGACGCATACATGATATGGTATAACGTGTTTATATTAGCTACTTTAATATTATTATCTAATTTTAAAGTTATCTATAGGAAGCGTTTTCATTCTACAAAGGAAAAGTTAATGTGGAATTAATTGAAGCGTTAAATTATCTTGAAGAATCGCAGGAAAAGCATAATGAAATGGAGGCACGAGGCATATAATAGAGAAGTTTCCAGAACAAAAAGAAGAAGATTATGCGATAAAATTGAGCAACTAATATTTGATGAAATAGAATGTAATGATAATTAATAAATAATTAACAATTATAAATAAATTCCAATTTATTTATATATGAAACAATGTAAAATAATATATAATAAGACGAATATATTTACGAGATAAAAAAAATATGAAATTTAAAGAATCATAAAATATATACCGTAAAACATATTACATTTAATTTCGCCATCTCATAGCACCCTCGTTATTGACATATTTACAAAACTGATCTCTAATATGTCTAGATATGAGTGTAGATGTATTTGCACCATTATTAACCTCTAAAATATGTAAATACATATTGGAATAAGTAAAATCATGCCGTAATATTGAGTTATCCTTCCTTAACAAATTATGCTATAAGAAAGTAGTTAAAATAATTAATACTTTCGTAATATTAATTATTTTACAATACTACATACCAATATTTGGTATGCAGTAATATTCATGTAAAAACAAAGAAAATAAACAGATTCGTACATCAAATATTTTCCATACATGTAAACACTCCACCGAAAAGTAGATATTCGTGACAGAATTTCGCACGAAAATAATTGTGGCCGTAATTCGTCGAGATTTCGCTATATGTAAACGGCCCTTAAGTATTTTAAGGTATCAGGAGTTAAATTATATGTGGTCGACCATAAGTAGCGAAACATTTCGAGATAATCCACCTGAAGTGGTGTTGGCATAAATCTATCTCCCTCTATATTAATTTGAATTATTTCTAAATAAATAATATATAATTTCTGACAATAGAACTTGATTTAAGAATTTCCAATTTTGTTTATTCTCTTGTAATTGTTTTATATTTGTATTTAGTATGTTCCTTATGACTTCGTATACTTTTAATTGATATTCTATAACAACACCCACACAGAAGATTATACATATGAAATAGTTTAATTTATTCTATTAAAAATATTCAAATATATGGAATTTTAATATTATAATAAAGTACGTTCCAGACTATTAACAAAAATAAAAAGAAATATCATCAAAATAATTAATAAGTATAAAGTATTAATAATGTTTAGATATCGAAAAATTATTTAATTGGACATCTTTTTCAACAATTCTGTATTCATTTGTTCGATTTCTCTATACAATAGCATTGTTTGCCTCGCATCCTCTATAGGACAATGGACTCCATCTTGGATATCATTTCCTGTTATATTTTATTTACTTTTAATATTACAAATTATTTGATTTGCTTATTATAATTTAATTAAAACATATATCACGTTATTAAAATTAAATGCGAACTTCCCGATTTACATTGCACACCTACTGCGTCTACGCACGCATTACCTAGTATAGATTTAGACAGCAATTTGAGAGAAAAGCTGTTGTTTGTTCTGGATTTCACTCCGCACCGCAATGCCATATCAATGAGTAGTTGGTTGTAGTGCGTGTCGATAATAAGAGATGTTGGGTGTTCGATCATCAGTACGGCCAGATCCTTCTCGATACCATGACCAACCACATATTTGTTCTAATTGGTTAATAGTCATTTTATATATCAACTGTTTAACTATTTATACATCGGATATGATGCGTTTGGATATTACTAAGTTATGAAAATAATTGTCAAAGTCAAGCATTAATAATAGTAGTATTAAGAAATGAATACATACTAAACTATTAAATATACACATAAGCATTAGGTGATCAACTATATATAGCTTATAAATGTTATACCATAAAGGAAATGCAGGAAACTCCGTACAGTTTATATGTTTGAGTTACATATCAGATATTGACTTGATATTCAAAACTAACAATGCCATGAAATATGGAGTACGAAGTGTAAATGGGAAGTTTAGATATTTGAAAAACAATATCTAGAATAGTTTGTTATGCATTTCCAACGGCGTTTGAACATTATCCTCTAAATACCGACCTCGATCATTTCGGATACTAGTCTCTTCGTCTCCTCGAATGGTTTAGCATCAGGTCGAGTAGAACGTTTCCATTGTAGTCGACAATGCCGACCCTAGCTGTAACGACACCTAGTGGCATTACCATTCTCATACGCCAATACTTGCATTTACTATTTACCATTGTGTACGTGTAACTAGTGTTAGGATTACTATAATGTAACAACTAATTTGTATATATGTTTACTAGGATGTTAATTAAATTGTAAACGTACGTTATAATATTAATTACAATATTAGATTTATTAATATATTAATTAGGTGCGTACTCGGTAGTGTATTATAAAACATTATTTATTAATATTATATATATCTACTAATAATCGAAATTTAAACTTTTTAAACTTAAGTTAATTACTATATACATTTTAATTATTTACAATAGGCAATATTTATCGTTGTTATCATATTTACATGAGCAAAAAGTACTAATAAATAATATACACTGTAAGTGATATTAATATTGATAAGCGAAGCATTGTCATATTTGTATAAATAAGAACTAATTGTAATGGACTTCAATACCTAGAATACACACCTAGAGTACAAACCTAGAGTACAAACCTAGAGTACAAACCTAGAGTACATATCTAGAGTACAAACCCAGAGTACACACCCAGAGTACAAACCTTGAGTACAAACCTAGAGTACAAACCTAGAGTATCTAACTCATGCCCAGTGGTTACGAATTCACAATCTAAAGCAACGGTATTTTTCTCATTGGGAAGCATCTCTATTTTTCGTTTAATATGTAGTAGTACTTTAGAATTTACTGTATATAGTGATTTCTATTTAGAAATGATCATAAATACAGAAATATTGCTTCATATTATTATAAAATATAGAGTTATATAATTTATATGGTTAATAATATATGGAATAGATAATATGACAGGAAGTTTGGAGGGAGATATATACAGGTGCAGACATGCGTGCCAGAGGGAAGAGGGGTAGATATCAAATGACTTTTACAGTTTACTGTAAATACTATGATCGGGTAAAAGAAAAATATATTGTAAGGTCAATATTTATTATTATAAATAATAATAAACTTCAATATTTATAAATAAAAATTAATAATATAATGATATATAAATTTTATTTTTAGAAAAGGAATACAAATTTGTATATGGGATTTAGTGCATTTCAATATTAGTATACGATTTTAAAAATCAGTGTATATTAACTGTTATATTATTATTTGTTTAGGTTCATACATATATATATATATATATATATATATATAATATATATATATCATTTTATATATATTTAAGAATACATTTGTAGATATGATATATAATATTTCTATTTTTACTGATATATTTTATAATATATATTTCAATATAAATTAATTTTAATTTTTGTATTACTATATTTATTACTATAACAATTATTTAATTTGTATCATATTTATTACTTATAGACCTTATGAATAGTTATCTTTATATATTTTTTTATTACATTAAATTAATCGTCTAAGTATAAGTATATATACTTTCTTCATATAATATAAATTACCTTTAATTATTTTTTTATAAAACTCTGGAATACCTCGGAATTTAACTTTAACGGAATAAATATATATAATAATAATAATAATTATTATTATTATATTAATAATGTTTTATAAAAATCTAATTATAATATTATATTTATTCTAAATTATTACATAGTTGTATTAACAAAGTATATATTTGTTTATTATACTGTATAGGTATATATATACACATACTTATATCTAAATAATATATATTTACTTTTTAAATGAAATAACATTTATATATAATAATTTAAATTATTATTTATAATTCAAAAGTAGATATTTACTAAGTAACATATTAAATATAAATATATATATATATAATATTAATTTCATTTATTATTTATTTATTAAATTAGTTTAATTAATTAATTTAATAAAAGTATTATAACATTATTATAAATTAATTATAAAATATAATAATTATATTTATAAAATTATATTAATATGAATTTAAGAATGATTTATAAATTAATATATATATATTTAAACTTGAATGTTGGAACACTTTCGGTATAATGAAGTATATAGTTTTAATATAACCCTACCGATGCATATCATATACGATTTAAAAATATAGGTGGCGTTACTTTATTCTTAGATTTTTACATTACAAATATGTATTTGTATATAATTATATATATATATTTATATATATATACACATATATAAATATATATATATATATACACATATATAAATATATATATATATATATATATATATATACACATATATATATAAATATATATATATATAAATATATATATATAAATATATATATATATATATATATATATATATAATATATTATTTTGACACATATAGAATTCAACTTCACTTCAAGTTAGACGTTTTACATTAATTAATTATAATAGATATAACCCTTTGAACTATTAAAACTATTGTTTAAAACTTTGTAATCCTTATATATTTATTTATTATTTGATATCTATAGTATTATAATACATGACTTAATGTTATCTTATTAAGTTTCACTGATGTAAATGTGATATCATTGTATTGATATGCTTACCAAACTCAGTGCAATAATATGACAGGATAATTAATATGACACGGAGAGTTCACGTAAAAGATATTTTTCTTTTAAAACTTTCTTTCAATTATTTTATTCATATTTTATTTAAAATGTTAAACTAATTACATTTCTTTTGATATTTGTTTAACATTTATATTAAAAATACAAATGATCTAAAAATATTATATAAAACCTGTACTTTTTAGTGCAAATTATTAACAAGTTTTTTGTGTCAATATTTATTGTGATATTTCAACAAATATAATATAAAAATAATGTATAACTATGTACTTTTTCTATATTTTATTATAATAAGATTACATTATAATACAATAAACCATTAAATTACACTCACGTTAAATTAAAATGATCTCATCGATTACATTAAATAACCAAGTATTGTATTCTTGTAAATATTTAAGATAAACTATAATTTCTCTAAGAGGTTGGTTACAATTATAAAAATAGAGTATGGTATAGCAGTCTACATCTACAAGTGTACTGTGCGGTACGATACTGTGCGGTAATGTGTTCACGATAGCTTACACTTGTATCTATGATTGAATTGAACTATGAGGTATTTCGTCTAATAATTGTGACACGTATTAGTAGCATATCACGAGGAGCGTATCGAATATACTGGATAATAAGTAATGTAGGAAAACATGGTTATTTGTATGAATTTAAATGTCTTTTATATTTTTCAACGTTTGAAATTTATTAATTTGTCAAATAATTTTATATTGTAAAAGTAATATAATTAAATGTATTTGGAACTAATGATTTATGTATATACTAAATATATTTTAAATATATATATATATAAATATATATATATATATATATATATATATATATATATATATATATATAAATATATATATAATTATATATAAATACATATTTGTAATGTAAAAATCTAAGAATAAAGTAACGCCACCTATATTTTTAAATCGTATATGATATGCATCGGTAGGGTTATATTAAAACCATATACTTCATTATACAGAAAGTGTTCCAACATTCAAGTTTAAATATATATATATATATTAATTTATAAAATCATTCTTAAATTCATATTCATATAATTTTTTATAAATATAATTATTATATTTTATAATTAATTTATAATAATATTATAATACTTTGATTAAATTAATTAATTAAACTAATTTAATAAATAAATAATAAATGAAATATTTTATATATATATTTATATTTAATATGTTACTTAGTAAATATCTACTTTTGAATTATAGATATAATAATATAATTCATAAAACATATATTATAAATCGTAATTTAAAACATTATATATAAATGTTATTTCATTTAAAAAGTAAATATATATTATTTAGATATATGTATGTATATATATATACCTATACAGTATAATAAACAAATATATACTTTGTTTAATACAACCTAAGTAATAATTTAGAATAAATATAATATAATTAGATTTTTATAAAACATTAATATAATACTTAATTATTATTATTATTATATATATTTATTTCGTTAAAGTTAAATTCCGAGGTATTCCAGAGTTTTATAAAAAAATAATTAAAGGTAATTTATACTGTATGAAGAAAGTATATATACTTATACTTAGACGATTAATTTAATGTAATAAAAAAATATATAAAGATAACTATTCATAAGTAATAAATATGATACAAATTAAATAATTGTTATAGTAATAAATATAGTAATACAAAAATTAAAATTAATTTATATTGAAATATATATTATAAAATATATCAGTAAAAATAGAAATATTATATATCATATCTACAAATGTATTCTTAAATATATATAAAATGATATATATATATTATATATATATATATATATATATGTATGAACCTAAACAAATAATAATATAAATATTGACCAATAATATTATATTACAATATATTTTTCTTTTATATATAACTATTTTTAATATACTACAAAACAATAATAGTATTTATATTAATTTATTAATTAACAATTTCAATTGTAATTATTGAATTATTATATAATTTATTTTTAATGTATATCAAAAGTAATATAAATTATATAATTAAACCAATATTGAAAACATATTTAATAACATTTAATGATTAATTATATATTTGCAATTACACAGAGACAATACTTATATTAAAACTTATATTAAATATCTAATCATTAAAATGACACTACAAAATACTATATATACATTACATATTTACTAAATTATATGATACTTTATATTTACCAATACAATACAAAATAATTACACTAATACTTATATAAAAATACATATTTATAAACTATAATATCTAATTGATAGTAAAATACCTGTTAAAGGTATATTCTAAATATTAACTATATTATGAAAGTATTTATATAAAGATATTAATTATATTATCATGATGTTTTTTGTTGTGTATATAAAATAAAAAAGTTTTACTTGCATAGATTATGATTAAAATTAACTATGCCATTATAATGTAACTTAATTCAAATTAATATTACATAATATAATACCCGATCATAGTATTTACAATAAACTGTAAAGTCATTTGATATCTACCCCTCTTCCCTCTGGCACGCATGTCTGCACCTGTATATATCTCCCTCCAAACTTCCTGTCATATTATCTATTCCATATATTATTAACCATATAAATTATATAACTCTATATTTTATAATAATATGAAGCAATATTTCTGTATTTATGATCATTTCTAAATAGAAATCACTATATACAGTAAATTCTAAAGTACTACTACATATTAAACGAAAAATAGAGATGCTTCCAAATGAGAAAAATACCGTTGCTTTAGATTGTGAATTCGTAACCACTGGGCATGAGTTAGATACTCTAGGTTTGTACTCTAGGTTTGTACTCTAGGTTTGTACTCTAGGTTTGTACTCAAGGTTTGTACTCTGGGTGTGTACTCTGGGTTTGTACTCTAGATATGTACTCTAGGTTTGTACTCTAGGTTTGTACTCTAGGTTTGTACTCTAGGTTTGTACTCTAGGTGTGTACTCTAGGTATTGAAGTCCATTACAATTAGTTCTTATTTATACAAATATGACAATGCTTTGCTTATCAATATTAATATCACTTACAGTGTATATTATTTATTAGTACTTTTTGCTCATGTAAATATGATAACAACGATAAATATTGCCTATTGTAAATAATTAAAATGTATATAGTAATTAACTTAAGTTTAAAAAGTTTAAATTTCGATTATTAGTAAATATTTATAATATTAATAAATAATGTTTTATAATACACTACCGAGTACGCACCTAATTAATATATTAATAAACCTAATATTGTAATTAATATTATAACGTACGTTTACAATTTAATTAACATCCTAGTAAACATATATACAAATTAGTTGTTACATTATAGTAATCCTAACACTAGTTACACGTACACAATGGTAAATAGTAAATGCAAGTATTGGCGTATGAGAATGGTAATGCCACTAGGTGTCGTTACAGCTAGGGTCGGCATTGTCGACTACAATGGAAACGTTCTACTCGACCTGATGAGTGAACCCGTTGACCTTATAACAAACTACCGTAAGGAGATCACGGGGCTGGATTCCTCGTACCTACAGAAAGCTAAACCATTCGAGGAGACGAAGAGACTAGTGTCCGAAATGATCGAGGTCGGTATTTAGAGGATAATGTTCAAACGCCGTTGGAAATGCATAACAAACTATTCTAGATATTGTTTTTCAAATATCTAAACTTCCCATTTACACTTCGTACTCCATATTTCATGGCATTTTTAGTTTTGAATATCAAGTCAATATCTGATATGTAACTCAAACATATAAACTGTACGGAGTTAATTATTTTCATAACTTAGTAATATCCAAACGCATCATATCCGCTGTATAAATAGTTAAACAGTTGATATATAAAATAACTATTAACCAATTAGAACAAATATGTGGTTGGTCATGGTATCGAGAAGGATCTGGCCGTACTGATGATCGAACACCCGACATCTCTTATTATCGACACGCACTACAACCAACTACTCATTGATATGGCATTGCGGTGCGGAGTGAAATCCAGAACAAACAACAGCTTTTCTCTCAAATTGCTGTCTAAATCTATACTAGGTAATGCGTGCGTAGACGCAGTAGGTGTGCAATGTAAATCTGGAAGTTCGCATTTAATTTTAATACCGTGATATATGTTTTTATTAAATTATAATAAGCAAATCAAATAATTTGTAATATTAAAAGTAAATAAAATAAAATTTTAAAATATAACAGGAAATGATATCCAAGAGGGAGTCCATTGTCCTATAGAGGATGCGAGGCAAACAATGCTATTGTATAGAGAAATCGAACAAATGAATACAGAATTGTTGAAAAAGATGTCCAATTAAATAATTTTTCGATATCTAAACATTATTAATACTTTATTAATTATTTTGATGATATTTCTTTTTATTTTTGTTAATAGTCTGGAACGTACTTTCTTATAATATTAAAATTCCATATATTTGAATATTTTTAATATAATAAATTAAACAATTTCATATGTATAATCTTCTGTGTGGGTGTTGTTATAGAATATCAATTAAAATTATACGAAGTCATAAGGAACATACTAAATACAAATATAAAACAATTACAAGAGAATAAACAAAATTGGAAATTCTTAAATCAAGTTCTATTGTCAGAAATTATATATTATTTATTTAGAAATAATTCAAATTAATATAGAGGGAAATAGATTTATGCCAACACCACTTCAGGTGGATTATCTCGAAATGTTTCGCTACTTATGGTCGACCACATATAATTTAACTCCTGATACCTTAAAATACTTAAGGGCCGTTTACATATAGCGAAATCTCGACGAATTACGGCCACAATTATTTTCGTGCGAAATTCTGTCACGAATATCTACTTTTCGGTGGAGTGTTTACATGTATGGAAAATATTTGATGTATGAATCTGTTTATTTTCTTTGTATTGTTTATTATTTAATTCCTTTGTTAACATCCATTACTCTTTTCCAATTAATACTTTTTACATGAATATTACTGCATACCAAATATTGGTATGTAGTATTGTAAAATAATTAATATTACGAAAGTATTAATTATTTTAACTCCTTTCTTATAGCATAATTTGTTAAGGAAGTATAGCTCAATGTTACGGCATGATTTTACTTATTCCAATATGTATTTACATATTTTAGAGGTTAATAATGGAGCAAATACATCTACACTCATATCTAGACATATTAGAGATCAGTTTTGTAAATATGTCAATAAC